>JADLZK010007891.1:0-32788 GCA_015847255.1 Hyparrhenia diplandra
GTGATCTGGGCCGGTGTCCCTGATGACTTCAATGCCCATATGATAGAAGTGGAAGCCTGCTTCGTTCGTCTTTTGTGCGGACTAGGTGTCCCCGATTACTTCAATGCCCATATGATAGAAGTGGAAGCCCAAGCCTGCTGTCTTTGTGCGGACTAGAAAATGGAGCCTGGGCTGCGCTAATCGTCCTAGTCATGGGCGAACTTTTGTGCTAGACCAAGTTGACCTATTGGGCCGGCTCTTTTGCACTCTTCTCTCCTCTCGAATAATAAATTATGAATCTATTAACATTAATTAACGGTTCTAATTTCTCTACACTTTGTATAAATGAACATGATGTTGTGCCAAATAGATAATTTTGCTTGGCTCACGAGCTTATCCGATCGAGCCGGTGAGCTCACTGTTCCGGATTTTAGCTTATATATGAAATAATACACTTATTTTTCAAACCATTTGAGGTCTTGTTTAGATGTATTGGTTGTCACAAATGTACATGTGTTATGGTGTAATATAGTTTAAGTTTCACTCCAACACATGTGAATTGGTGCCAAAACCGAATACGTCGAAACTCATCAAGAGGGTTGAGGGATTAGGAAATTAGGGAAAAAAATTACAAGAAAAGGTAAACCGGACATTACTCAAATATAAATATAACCGAGCTTATATCCGTTCATAACCGATGCATCTCTATTAGACTGTTTTGCAGTCGTAGTGCCCAAGAATTAACTTTCAGCACTGGTGACAATGGCGCCTCGTTCCACTCAGACGGCTAAAAAATTGTGTGCGGTTGTCCCCAAAGTCGGTCGCATCGCTGCATCCGCCATCCGTCCGCAACAAAGGGCTCATCTGTCCTATTGCATTCTTTTGCCTGTAAACAGTTTGCTCCGGAAAGCGACGTTCGTCTCATTTTTGCTTCGATTCTAATGATCCAAATTTGACTACACTTGCTGTCACTATTCACCAGACCAGCCGTCGTCCGTGACGGAGCATCCCTTTCTTCCTGCTGTATTGGCTGCGGGTGTTTGCAGAGCAGAGCCTCGCTGATAATAAGCGAGCCGGCGGGACTGTGTGTGATTCCACTGTATTTTCTTAGGCACGTCTAGCCAGATTTCATTACCAGGACGGGCCACAGACGTTCAGGCCACTGCAGCCACCGGTACCGTCTCGTCCGACACTGCGTCCACGGCATGCCGCAGCGCAGCCCACAGGAGCCAGTAGTCATGGACGTGGAAGCAGCGCGCAGGACGACTTGACGCCGCCAACAGCGCGCGGCAAGGGCAAGGTGATGCACCGCCTCCTGGTGGCGCTCAACTGCGGATGCTGGCACTGGGCACCACGGTGGGGCCGCCCTCACCCGCCTCTACTACGACAAGGGCGGCCAACGGGAGTGGCTGTCCGCGTGCCTCCAGTCCGTCGGCTGGCCACTGCTGCTGATCCCCGTGGCGGCCTCCTACGCCGCGCCGCGCGCGCGACGGCCCCGTCCCGGTCCTGCTCACCCTGCCGCGCGTGCTGCTGGCCGCCGCTTGCCTCGGCGACGTCGCCACGGGCGCCGACAACTACCTCTACGCCTACAGCCTCCGGTACCCCCCGTCTCCACCTCCGCGATCCTCATCTCGACGCAGCTCGCGTTCACGGTCTTCTTCGCGTTCCTCGTCGTGCGGCAGCGGCTGACGCCCGCCACGGTGAACGCCGTCGCGCTTCTCACGATCGGCGCCGCCATGCTGGGCCTCCACGTCTCGTCCGACCGCCCCAAGGGGTCGCCAGAGCCAAGTACTTGCTGGGGCTTCGCCCTCACCCTCGCCGCCGCGGCGCCGGTACGGGCTCATCCTGCCGCTGGTCGAGCTCGCGTACAAGCGCGCGCCGCAGGCGGCGGCCGTGCGGTGACGTACGCGCTGGTGATGGAGATGCAGCTGGTGATGGGCTTCTTCTTCGCCACCGCGTTCTGCATCGTCGGCATGATCATCGACAAGGACTTCCAGGTGCGTGCCCACATTTCACTTTCACATGTCGCCTACGTGCCACTTCTAATAAACTCACCAATCACCATTTAGTTGGAACGACACGTTTTCGTCTTTTCGAACAACTTTCACCATGTTATTTACCCGCACGCAATTCCCACGGAGGATCCTCTTTATGAGCCAATCTCATGCTATCCCCTTCCGCCTTTTTCTCTCATGCACGCCGCCTGTCCCTCATTGTATGCGCGAGAAGAGAACCTGACGAGAGAGGAGGTGCCAGCCGGCACCGTGTCGCTGCTACGGCCATGAGTCCGTTGTCCGTTGCCCCGCTGGGGCAGTAGTCCATGGGCGGCGGTTCTGCGTTCCTGGTCGACGCCGAGCAATCGCCGCCGCGCGCCGCGTCCGTGCCACGGGACGCTTGCACGTAGCAGGTCTCGTCGGGCGACGACATGGCGGTGCCGGGGCTGATGAACTGCCGCCGGAGTAGGTGGCCGCTCCCCTGGTCCTTCTCCGAATAATCGACGTTCATCAGCTGTTGGTGACTCACTGACAGACTGGTGACATGATATGGTCGCAGTTAGTCATCACAACAAAAAAGTCTCTGTCGGCCACGTTCAGCAGAGGCAGAGAGTTCCTTTCTTGATTACGTATGCGTAATCTGATTTTTCTCTTTATTATATTGATTAATGATTGATGAAAACTCCCGTGGATGACCATGTGCACTGACAGATAGTAGCAGGATAGGCCTGATTTGCAATACTTGCAGAGGAGAGTTATCCATGTATATTAAACACCTGTGCTTTTCTTTTAAAAAAATATTCTAACCATCTGCATTGAAGAAGACGACGTCTCTGGAACCCAGCGTCATTGTTGCATTCAAAAGAGTAGTGTAGACACTAGAATCTGCTAGCTCCAAAAACCAACCACGAGGCCCGCGAGCTGCTGCCATCTTAATCTTGTGCACAGACAGAGGCACACGACTCGCCACGGCACGACCATAGACATGGACGTGGAAGCGAGCCATGGATCTCAGCCCACGCCCACGCCCAGCAAGACGATGCACCACCTCTTGGTGGCGATCAACTGCGATGCTCTCGGTTGGCGTCACCGGAGGGCAGCTCCTGAGCCGCCTCTACTACAGCAAGGGTGGCCACCGGCAATGGCTTTCCGGGTGGCTCCAGACCGGCGGCTGGCCGCTGCTGCTCCTACCAGTGGCAGCTTCCTACGTCCGTCGTCGTCGGCGAGCGCACGACCGGAGCACCCCGGTCCTGCTCACCCTCCCCTCACCCAGCCGCGCATACTGCTGGCCGCCGCGGGGCTCGGGCTGATCGCGGGCGTGGACAACTTCCTTTACGCCTGGGGCCTCGAGTTCCTGCCCGTCTCCACCTCCGCGATCCTCCTCTCGACGCAGCTCGTGTTCACGGTCCTGTTCGCGTTCCTCATCGTGCGGCAGCGGATGACGCCCGCCACGGTCAACGCCGTGGCGCTGCTGACTGAGGTGGGCGCCGTCGTGCTGGGGCTCCACGTCTCCTCCGACCGACCCGCGGGCGTCACCGGGACCCAGTACTGGCTGGGCTTCGCGCTCACCCTGGGCGCCGCCGTGCTGTACGGGCTCTTCCTGCCGCTGGTCGAGCTCACTTACAGGTGCTACGCCGCTGCTGCGGGTGGCGGGCCTGGCGGCTGCGCCGTGACGTACGCGCTGGTGGTGGAGATACAGCTGGTGATTGGGTTCGTCGCCACCGCGTTCTGCACCGTCGGCATGGTCGTCAACAAGGACTTCCAGGTGCGTGATGATGCCCCCACGCATACGTGTGCCTACCATACGTTCCACTTCAGTTCTCCACTAGCCAGCACTTCGGGTTCGGGCAACAGCTCGACACAAACAGAGAGAGAGAGGGCTGTTTGACGCTGACAGCGAACTGCCTGTGAGCTGTACAGGCCATCTAGCAGAGATATTACTGCGCAGAGGCGCCAGCCGTATCGCGCGCGCACGTTCTAGATCGCGTAATATAAAGCTTGTGCCCCGCCGGCGACGTGTACCCCTCAGCAACTCGCGGGCTCCCGTGGCTCAGTGTTGGTGTGTTTTTGAGGTTGCAATTTCGCGGCCGATTCGACAGATCTTTGCGGTTGGGCTTTAAGGAGGCCGAAAAAGGATGGCCTCTTCGGTTTCCCATGGTAATGAATAAAGATGGGCCGGACCGGAAAGCACGTGGGCGATTTCCGTGCGGGCGGCCCGAAAGCACGCAGGCATAGTACAACACCAGTCCGCCCGTGCCCACCACTCAAGCAGAGAGATGGTGGGAGCGGGGAGCGGCGCCCGGCGCCGCCCGCGTTGGAGAGCGATGGCCATCTACCATGGCCCGCGGAGGCGGGTGCGGGGCGACAGCGGCACCATCTCGATGGCGGCGGCGGGGGACGGCGGGTGCCTCTCGATGGCGACAACGGGGGCGGACCGGTGCCTCTCTCCTCCGTGGGGGCGGGCGATGCGAGAGCTTGGGCGAGGGCGGGCGGGGTGGTGTCGATCTCGAGCAAGATTGCCGGGCGGATGCGGCGGATGTGTGGACCTTGAGGTCCTCGATCGACAGCTGAGAGATTAGGGACGGAGAGTGCAGCTGTGAGTTGTGCAGGTCTCTGGATTTTTTTTTTTTTTTTTTTTTGAGAGGGTCTGTGGACTTTAGCAGGCCAGGAGTGGAGCGTGGGAACTATTGCTTAGCACTTTAGCAGGCTGGGCACAATTGCTTGGCAGGCTGACCAGATCTTGCTTAAAAAATCAGGCTGGCGATAACGGGCCACCACGGGCCTTTTCAATTAATATCGGGGCGTGTCGGGCTGGCTCGCGTGCCTTGGGATCGGCCGGTACGGCCCACACGGGCACGGTCCGGGCCCGAACCCGTTTTCGCGGTCGGGCGTGCCGTCTTGAGCCAAAAAAAACGTGCTTCGTGTCGGGCCACCATGCCTCGTGCTTTTCTGCACAGGTTTACGTGTGCTTTTGACATGGGACACTTGCAGAAGCTAAGCGCCGACTCGTCGCTTAAATAGACACTGTGCAACAGACAAGGAGCAGTAGGACAGCATGGAGTTCCGTTTCTACGCTAAACAGTCTGAAACAGACTTGAATCTGAGTTCTATTTTTACGGTAAACATTGTGCAGCAAATTTGAATCTGAGTTCCGAGGCTAATGACAGCATTAAGTTCTATTTGTATGGCAAACAGGGCGTTACAGATCTTGGATCTGAGTCCGACCTCTTTGGTTTCCATGGTAATGGATAAAGACGGGCCTGTGAGCCGTCACTACTTGTGCTTTTTCTGACGTTAAGTGGACCTTTGAAAAACTATCAACGGTCCACGCACGCCATATAGGTACTCGGCAGTGGCGGAGCTTAGGGGTTTGCCCCCTAACATTGGAACAAAAAAATTATTAGAGCATGGTTAATAGTAGAGCTAAATGTTTGGCTATAAATCAAGTAATAAGAGCCAATCTATACAATAACTAGTCTTTTAGTTGGCTACAAAATTCTTTTATTATTATTTGTTTCTCTTTTCTTTTTCCTATTCCTCCTCACATCCATATCTATTGGGACCCACTTTTCTATGCATCCGTGTCGAGCTTGATGCTAGAACAAGAGCAAGCTCTTTTCTCTCTCTTCTCTTCTCTCCTCCACGCCATTAAAATTGCTCACGGCTTGGCTTATAGCCTATTATTGTATACGCTCTTAGTATAATCTATAATTTTTTTCCTTTCTAATAATGTTGAGCTTGGCTTGAAAAATTTCCTCATGGGCATGTCCTTTGTTCGTGATGGCAAGTTGCTTGTTTTTTTCTTTTCTATTTTTAGCTTTCCTTTTATAACGCCGAGATAATAGCTGCTAACATATTGAGAAGCACCCAAAAAACTTTTGTTCTTGTTCTTGTTTGTTCTTGAGCGGCCGTGAGAGCAAGTTTGTCGGATAGACTTTCCATCTTACATAATTTAATACTTTTTACTTATATTAAGAGTGAGATTATACAAAAATTCTTGTCTTATAATACACCTATTAATATCTTCTAGATAATATAATAATATAAAACACAACTAGGTTATATAAATCATCATCACTGAAATACCGAGTTGGTACTCAAGACTTACAAAGTCACCTAGACGTCTTTTGTCAACCGACATGTCACTTATCACTAAAAAATACCTTAAATACATATAAGAAATTGCTAGCATCTGTTGATGTCAATGAACTAACAGAGCATGCACACCATAAGGAACCTAACGAAGTTGAGTTGCACTTAATTTTTATATGTTGGTTTTGACCGACCCTCCCTAAGTATAATTTCAGTGCTCCGCCCGGTGGTCGGTACTCTAGAGTACGTACTGTCATCTCCTTGAATATACTCAGAACCTGATATATGCAATTGACGTTACATGAAGATTTTCCATCTTTTTTTCCGTGAGCCTACGAGCGTATTGCAGACACATATATGAGCGGCTCATCGTAGCACGGTGAAAGCGCCTCTGAATCTTTCTGAAAAGGGTTAAACAAGTATGAGGAAGGGCATTTCGGACATTTCTCATTTTGTTGCTTCTACCGTCCTAACTAGTTGGGTTTTGCAGATTAGAGAGGTGATAGCTAGTTAGAAATATTAGTTACAGCCGGTTGTTAGCTGCAAGGTTTTTTTAGCCTTCTCATATATTGGTAGTTCTTCATTATAAATACATAGTCTACTTGTCACTCTCAAAAGTTTGTTGGTTCTTGTGTCTAGGGCTGACCGTAAGATTACAACCCCGCTTTTTTCCTCTCTTCTCCACTTTACCATTTAGTTGTACATGCTCTTTGAGGACTTTTGATTAAAAACTTTTTTTTAGAAAGGGATTGATTTCAGTAAAATATAACCCCTTTTACAATCAATATCTCAATATAAAGTAAAAATTACATTAAAGTACGCTTACTACACCTGTTTAGATCTTTACGGAGTAAAAATTAGTCAACTATATAGTTTTTTATAACAAACAAACTTTTATTAAATTAGCAAAGCACGAAACTGATAGGTGGGAAACATTGTCCCACACTACATGATCAAACTTCTTCGACAGGCAGCTCGAGATATGAGAAACATTATGGCATGTAAATATTACATTTGAATTTGCATTATATCAAGCGCCGAAGCCCTGATTAGCTAAAACATGAGCAGATTGTATTAAGCGTTCTTGAGATCTTGAAGACTTTGTAGCTTCTTCCATGCCCAGCGTAACAAGCACAAACCCAGCGTGTGTTATAGATTTATCTTTCTCCTCTCATTTCACGGCTTATACCCCTTAAAAAGGTAGAAGTCTCCCTTTTCGAAGGGTCAAACAGTCTCATGTTCGATTAAGTAGTACATACTCCCTCCGTCTTGGTTAAGAAAAGTTGTTTTGGACAAGGATTGTGTCCAAAATTGGAAATATAAATTATCAATATTTTTAAGTTGTTGAGTTTGTAAATATGAAAATTATATGAATATGTTTATCTTAAAAATACTTTCATAAAAGTATGCATATATCACATTTCCATAAATATTTTTCATACTACCAAGAGGTCAAAGTTGCGTTTTTGAAGAACGTGTCGTTGTCCTAAACGATGTTTGATTAAGTAGTATATACTCCCTCCGTATTGGTTAAGGAAGTTGTTTTGGACAAGGATTGTGTCAAAAATTGGAAATATAAATTATCAATATTTTTAAGTTGTTGAGTTTGTAAATATCAAAATTATATGAATACATTTATCTTAAAAATACTTTCATAATAGTATGCATATATCACATTTGCATAAAATATTTTCGTACTACCAAGAGGTCAAAGTTGTGTGTTTTTGAAAGAACGACGTTGTCCTAAACGATATTTGATTAAATAGTATATACTCCCTCCGTATTGGTTGAGGAAGTTGTTTTGAACAAGGATTGTGTCAAAAATTGGAAATATAAATTATCAATATTTTAAGTTGTTGAGTTTGTAAATATCAAAATTATATGAATATATTTATCTTAAAAATACTTTTATAAAAGTATGCATATATCACATTTTCATAAATATTTTCATACTACCAAAGAGGTCAAAGTTGCGTTTTTCAAGAACGCCCGTTGTCCTAAACGACTTCTTTTACCAAAAGATCTGAAGGAGTATATAAAAATACTAAAATTTATCATGTGTCTATTAAGTATCATTAAATTAATCATACAACATATTTTCATCATAAATGATATAAAGCTGGTAATATTTCCTACAAATTTATTTAAACTTGAGATTTTTGTATTCTCAAAAGGTTGAGATTTTTACTCTATAAAAACATAAGGCGTGCTACATTTGAGAGTAGAATCGGCAAGAGGACAAAATTAAGAACATATTCCTGTTGGATATAGATGCAATAGTAAAATATTTTTGGCGACCCTTTCGATCGTCACAAATGAAAACAAACTCAGCAATAGTTTAAGAAAATCACACTTCCCTGGGTGCTTTGCACACACGTAAATAGGATCCCGGTCACAAAGGAGTGAAATCAATCCGCTGCGGGCGTCGACATCGTTGTACCCAAAGCACCGTGCTAAGATTCCAACTCATCCTGCTGCCGTATCATGTGCGAGCTGCACATGCTCGATGCCAATGGCGGTCTCGGCGGCGCCGACGGGAGGCCATGCTGGTGAGCGAAAAGCGTTCCGTGGAGGCCCGTTAATATTCTGCACGGCATGCCATGCGGGTTAGCGTCTGGCCACCAACAGCCCGCTTGCAAGCTGAGATTCCACACATAAGGCAGGCCTCACACACCAGTCATCCTCGTGTGCGTCATTGCGATACATAGTCTATTGTCTTTCTCAAAAAATTATTGGTTCTTATGTGCCTAAGCTGACTGCAAGATTATGACCTGTTTCTCATCTCTTCTCTTCTCCACCTCACCATTTAGTTTTGTTTTTAATGTAATAGCAAGAGCTTTGTTTTTCAATTAAGAGAATAGAATTGGCCTAGTTTTTAAGGAAAATCAGGCCTAAAACCTTACACATGCACAGATCCTTCCAAGATCACAAAAGCCTTGAAGACTAACCCACAACAGTCCTCCTCCTACACACAATTCACCATTTAGTTATACATGCTCTTAAGAACTTGATTAGAACTTAGCCCACCTGTTTAGATCTTTTGAGAGTAAAAATTAGTCAACTACTAGTTCTTAGTCTAAATCTTACCAACGACTAAAATATCCTACATAGTCTAAATAAACTCGAAAAAAACGATTTTCAAGGTTGATCACTCACCGTAACAAAGCTAATGAGTCGAGCGTGTTATAGATTTATCTTTGTCCTCCCATTTCACGGCTTATACCCCTTTAAAAAAAGTAGAAGTCTCCCTTTTGAAGGTTCAAACAGTCTCAGGTTTGATCAAGTAGTACATATAAAATATAGTACTAAAATTTATGATGAGTCTATTAAGTATCATTAAATTAATCATAAACATATCATAAAACATATAAAGCTGGTACTATTTCCTACAAATCTATTTAAACTCGAGATTTTTTGACTTCACAAAAAGTTGAGATTTTTACTCTATAATTAAAAACATATTTTCATCGTCTCTTAATGTGCTATATTTGAGAGTAGAATCGGCAAGAGGACAAAGTAAGAACATACTCCTGTTAGATATAAATGCAATAGCAAAATATTTCTAGTGATTTTGAAATTGCGACCCTGAAAAAAAAAAAACTCGCTAATAATTTAAGAAAATCATACTCCCCTGCGGGCGTCGACATCGTTGTACCCAAAATTCCACACATTGTTGTCAAAAAAAAAAATTCCACACATAAGGCAGGCCTCACACACCAGTCATCCTCGCGTGCGTGATTGCCTCGCTCGCGCGGGCAGACGCAGACGCGCGCAGGCAAAGCCAGCCACAGCGCCATGGATGTAGAAGCGCGCAAGGACAGGCCGCCCACGCGCGGCACGGCGATGCACCGCTTTCTGGTGACGGTCAACTGCAGCATGCTGGCGCTGGGAGCCACCATCGGGCCGCTCCTGAGCCGCCTCTACTTCAGCAAGGGCGGCCACCGGCAGTGGCTGAACGCGTGGCTCGAGACAGCCGGGTGGCCGCTGCTGGTGATCCCCGTGGCGGCGTCGTTCATCGCCCGCCGCGCGCGCGACCGGGGCGCCCTGGTCCTGCTCACCCCGCCGCGGATCCTGCTGGCGCAGCGGCGCTCGGCGGCCACGGGCGTGGACGACTTCATCTACGCCTACGGACTCGCGTACCTACCCGTGTCCACCTCAGGGATCCTCATCTCGACGCAGCTGGCGTTCACGGTGTTGTTCGCGTTCCTAGTGTGGTGCGGCAGCGCCTCACGGCCGCGTCCCTGAACGCCGTGGCGCTGCTGACGGTGGGCGCCGTCGTGCTGGCCCTGCACGTCTCGTCGGACCGGCCCCCGGCGTGACCCGGGGCCAGTACTGGCTGGGCTTTGCCCTGACGCGCTCGGCGCCGCCGCGCTCTACGGCCTTGTCCTGCCACTGGTGGAGCTCGTGTGTACAGCGCCGCGGGCGGGGGCTGCGCCGTGACGTACGCGGTGGTGGTGGAGATGCAGCTGGTGTTAGTTCTTCGCCACTGCGTTCTGCACTGTCGGCATGGTCATCAACAAGGATTTGCAGGTGAGTTGTCACGTGTGGCTCCTCCTGCTACTCCTATACGCCTTCCACCAGTCGCCAGTAGTTTCACTGCTGCTACTACTTCTACGTCTATCAGCTGACGGACGACGCTGCAGCTGGAGAAGCTGCACGTTGTCGATCATATACGTACTCGGTAATCTTAGGAGCACGTAGTGTCATCTCCATGACTCAGTACCTGATATATGCAGTTGACGTTAACATGAAACCTTTTTCGTGATTATTACTGAGCCTACGAGCATACTGCAAAAACATGTATGAGCGGCTCCGCATATAGCACGGTGAAAGCTTCTCTGGTTTCTGAAAGGGATAAACAAGTAGGAGGAAGGGCACTTTAGACATTTTGTATTTTGTTGCTTTTATCCATCCTAACAAAGATGTCCAAGAGACTAGTCAAATAGTTCAGAGAACTATAAATTTAGCTATTATAAAAAATACATCCTTTGGTCATCTTCAAGAGACTAGCCAAATGGCTCTCCAAGCCAAATTTTGGCTACTCAACACTAAAAAATAGCTCTCCAACAGATTAGCTATCCAACTCGCCAAGCCTCTAGCTCTCCAAATTGGCCCCTTCCCTAGCCAAGTTTAGCTAGCCACACTAGAAGATGAGAAATGGATAGTCTGTTGGATGAGATGCTTAATATAGAGTGTAATCTTTATGGAGAGGCGTATAGAGAGTCAAATAGAGGGTAAAAATAGTCTCTTGAGATGCTCTTACATGACTCTAAATTGCCTAGATCTCTATCCTCGACCTCCATTCTCTATTCATGCACCAAAAAGGAGCACCGAGAAAACGTGCTAAACGTGCCCTAGAATAGATAGACCGCACTCTATTTGACATTTGAAAGTAGAAATCGGGCAAAAAAAAAAAAAGAGAACATATTCTTGCTAGATATAAATGCAATAGTAAAATATTTCTAGTGATTTTGAAAATGACCTATTAAGCTACCACAACGCTATCGCGCTGACGTGGTTTTCACCGCTGGCGGAGCCAGAATTATTCATAAGGGGCCCCGAGCAAATCCAACTTGAGTTGTGCTTAAATCACCGATTTTGACTTGAAATTCAAAAAATTTCGGCCACATCAAATCATTTAATGTACCAAAAAGAGACGTGCATTAAGTATGAAATGTAAGTAAACAAAATAACTAATTGCACAGCTTTTAGATGTACATTGCGAGATCTAATCTTTTTGAGCCTAGTTAGCCCATGGTAGAATAATATTTACCACAAACAAACGAAAAGTGCTACTAGCTCGATGCAAAGGTTAATTTTCGTGATCTAAACACACCCTTGTAAAAATGAGCACAATGAAGTTAAGTTAGATTTTTCATGGTGACTATTATTAATTGCCGACTTGACACAAGTACTTCGCAATTTTATCTATGTTTCAGTCTTTCTAATGTGCTTCGTAATATTATCTAATAGTGTTTTGTGCTCCCTCCATCCCAAATTATAAGTCGCTTGACTTTTTGGCTCCAAGTTTGACCATTTGTCTTATTCAAAAAATTTGCGTAAATATTGTCAAATTCAAGTCATTTTTAAGAACTTATACTAATAAAGAAAGCTGAAAAAAAAAAAAAAATGATATTTTGCACAAATTTTTAATTAGACGAAAGTGGTTAAACTTGTTGTCAAAAAAAAGTCAAACGACTTATAATTTAGGATGGAGGGAGTATGATTTAACTATCTAGAAGATATTAAAAGGTATATGTGACAAGATTTTTGTTATATTTCTATCTTAATATAAATAAAAATCATAGATTTATATTAGTAAAAAATTTGCTTGGAAATGTTGGGGGGGTGGGGCTAGCTCTGCCATCGCTTTTCCACACCGCACACGACCGCAAGTTTATGACGAATGTTTGCCCTCGGGCCGCCCCCGGCAGAGCTTAACATCATCGTACAAATGGGAGGCCGCGACGGTGTCATCCAACCCTTGTGCCTCCGCCTTGCATCAGAACACAACTTGTCGCCGATCGCTGATCTCCACGCGAAGGTCATGCCATTGGCCGACAGCATCTTTGGGACCCCATGTCCCCGCGAAGTTTGGCGTGTTGTCAATGCCAGCCTCGGCCGACTATCGCTACTCAAGATGGCTTAATTATAGGAAAGTGTAGTGCATCCCGAGCCTAAGGCTTTGCCGTGGACCGCTGCTTAGAGGTCCGCCTTGGGCCTTCGACTCTATGCTAGACGCAGGTGGGAGGCTTAGCCGCCCAAAAGGCCACCTCATATGGGTTTCGGGATGTCGTAATGTGTCCGAGGCGGCCCCGAGGTGGACATGTGCCTCTTGGGTCTAGACATCCGCAGCTCGACCTGCACCTCGCCGAGGCCCTCTTTCTTGAGTTGAACAAAGTTGGGGATCCCTACCCCCGCCTCGACGATATCCCCGCTACCGCCAAGATGCGCATGTAAGCGCCTCGTGCATGCCGGTCGCTGATGGTGGAGCGCCCGGACGCAATGGCTAGAATGTTGATCGATGACTTCATCGCTGCATTCAAGAAGCCGCCACGCCGCCTATCTTTTTGTCGCTTCCACGGCTTTAGGCTTAACACCGGTGGCCAGGCGCAGTGGGAGAGCCGGACGATCGAAGGCTCATCCCCAAAAGGAGCGCTTAGGCTTGCCGCTAAAAGCAGCTACATGGAGCCGGCCGAGGCTTAGAGCCAAAGGGTGTTGATGAAACGACTAGGATTAGGGGTGGAGACCGATCGAGCTGATGAGGCGCCCTTTTTGATGAATTCCGCACTGCTTTCACACACCCCTTGACCGCAGAGACGGGAAGCCATGGAGACCTACTTCTTCCGCCCGATGTGGCGAAGCCTAGACGGTGCTTTGCTACGGGTTTGGTCACGATTTTCCTTATGTAATCGCTCCAAGGAATCCAAAGAGCAGTGATAAAGTGTGCGGTATTACAAAGGCTCCTCGGTTGTGTGATCACGCACGGTTCTATTGAAAACTATTTTTCTTAATTAAACACGGGTGAATGGACCAATCGAGAGAAAAAATGACACACTTTCCATCGTCGCATATGAAAACAAAATCGGCAATAGTTTAAAGAAAATCACACTCCCCTGGGTGCTTTGCACGTAAATAGGATCCCGGTGGCACACAGCTCGCGTCCACAAAGGAGTGAAATCAATCCGCTGCCGGCGTCAACATCGTTGTACCCAAAGCGAATCCACATCTAAGGCAGCCCTCACACGCCAGTCACCCTCGTGTGCGTGATTGCGTCTCGTTCTCGCGCGGGCAGACGCAGACGTGCGGAGGCGGAGACAGCCCCAGCGCCATGGACGTAGAAGCGCGCAAGGATGCGCCGCCCGCGCGCGGCTCGGCGATGCACCGCATTCTGGTGGCGCTCAACTGCGGGATGCTGGCGCTGGGAGCCATCGGCGGGCCGCTCCTGAGCCGCCTCTACTTCAGCAAGGGCGGGCACCGGCAGTGGCTGTCCGCGTGGCTCGAGACCGGCGGGTGGCCGCTGCTGGTGGTCCCCGTGGTGGCGTCGTTCGTCGCCCGCCGCGCGCGCGACCGCGGTGCGCCGGTCCTGCCTACTCCGCCGCGGATCCTGCTGGCCGCGGCGGCGCTCGGGCGGCCACGGGCGTGGACGACTTCATCTACGCCTACGGACTCGCGTACCTCCCCCGTGTCCACCTCCGCGATCCTCATCTCGACGCAGCTGGCGTTCACGGTGTTCTTCGCGTTCCTCGTGGTGCGGCAGCGCGTGACGGCCGCGTCGCTGAACGCCGTGGCGCTGCTGACGGTGGGCGCCGTCGTGCTGGGCCTGCACGTCTCGTCGGACCGACCCGCCGGCGTGACCCGGGGCCAGTACTGGCTGGGCTTCGCCCTGACGCTCGGCGCCGCCGCGCTCTACGGTCTCGTCCTGCCGCTGGTGGAGCTCGCGTACAAGATAGCGCCGCGGGCGGCGGCCGCGCCGTGACGTACGCGCTGGTGGTGGAGATGCAGCTGGTGATGGGGTTCTTCGCCACCGCGTTCTGCACTGTAGGCATGATCGTCAACAAGGATTTCCAGGTGAGTTGTCACGTGGCTCGCCTGCGACTTCTATACGCCTTCCACATGTCGCCGAGTAGTTTCAACGTAGCCCAAGTCCCAACGAAACGATAACCAGATACAACCAAACTCCTGTATGCTGACGTAGTACGTAGATGTCCATTTGCAATGATTCAAGTGCTGTCTTGGTGCAAAAGATTGCTGTGGGAACACAGGATCGGAATGGCACCATCTTCCCCTAGTTTTCCGGTGTTTAAAATAGAGATTTTGTACCATATCTGAATCTCATGCACTAGAATTCGCGTCTTGTTTGACCGTCCGTTTGCATGGTTTGTTGTTAAACGGGTGTGTTTAGATCCCAAAATTTGGGCCAGAAAATTCCCCGTAGATGTCAAGCATCGTATAATCGTAGAAGACGTTTCGCTTGTTAGCGTGGAAATATTATCCTACCATGGCAGAATTCAGCTCAAAAGAATCGCCTCGCGAATGTACATCTAAACCGTGGAATTAGTTTTTTTAATTACCTAAATTTTTATGGCGGCCGAAAAGCCGTTTTAGCCAAGCATCAAATGTTTTGATGTAATAGGACGTGATTAAAATTTTGGAAACTTTTGGTTTTTGGTTGATGTGACTAGGAACTAAACACAAACCTACCAGCATGGATCACATGAAACTGACAAGACCAGTGCACGGCCTTAATCAGCCTGTTCGTAACGGCACCCGTACAGACGATGCCAATTGCCAGATCTTGCCGGCAGGAGCAGGATTCGCAACAGTGGCCGGCAGCGCCTCACGCCACTCGTCTGGCCCAGTCTTCATGCTGCAAATCGCCAGTAGTGGATCGATGAGTGGAAAGGGCCAGCGACTCGTCAGGCGCCTGGCACTGTGCCTGTCAGCTTGTGGCGTCTGTTTCAGAGCCAGTCGCTGTGTATTTCGTGATAAATTTTTTACTGCCGATCTCCATCAGAGTTTTATTAGTGCTAAAATTCTTCACGTAGAGAGGAACCGGGCGAAAGGGGCGCAAAGCTGTCCATTTCGTTCCATAGGAATCAAAATTATTGATGGTGCCTCCTGTGGCTATGACAAAGATCATGGCTGGCTGGAAAGGCAAATAAGCTCGTCCGTTGAATCCTTCCACCTTTGATGATGGCCATGCCATTGCGTCTTCTCAGTGCTTTCTGTTGTCTGGATGCTCTTCAATTCTTCATGATAGAGTACTAGAAACTTAGATAAGCTTTGCGTTTTGATTCTGACTGAACTTGGGATTGGGACTGTGCACTACTTGCAAGGAACTCCTATGTACTTGTACTGTACCAGGGGAAAATCATAGTGTAGTGTTTGGATATCGTTTCGCAAAAAAAAAATCGCTGCCCAGTGATAGAAAATGAATATCGGGAATTTCGGGCGATTATCGGGTTTTTTTTGCAAAAGATGTCCAAACTGACTTTAAAGGATTAACAAAATTTGTTCAAAATTTGAATTTCGCTGATTACCAGGGTGATATAGCTTAATATCGGGCTGATATAGCTTAATATCGGCCTGGCCGATACAAAACAAATTTCGCCGATTATCATGAATTTCGGGTCCAGAATTCTGAACCCTAACTGACGACCATGAGTTGCCCATGACTAGCGCCATTGTTCCTGTGTCCTGCCCTCTCCCGAGATGGCTTTTATTCCCAATCAAATTATCTGAGGTGCACCCGACGAGCAATTTAATTCAAAAGGACATTTTAGCGAATCATTTGTTAGCTCATTAGTGGAAATATATATAGAAAAAATAAAACAGAAATAGCTAGCTCATCTGGTCGCTTACTAACCGATCGAAATGCGCGAGATATGAATCCAAATGCGCGATGTCTCTTGTCGGCATAATCGATGCGGTAGGTGTGAGCCTAAGCTCCTCCACTAACAATGGCTTATATCAATAGATAGTACAAAAGGACGGATCACCAGCACACGCGCACTAGAACTCAGGGGGCCCCTTGCCCTTCTACAAGGGTTGGCTAGTGCCATACATACTTTCATTTCATCATCATCTAAAGGCGACGACGATGATTCAAGAAAGCATCAACAGTGAGGAGTGACTGTGCTCTAGTTACCTTACCTACCTACCACCACAGATGCAAACTGTTTCACTGAGCATCGCACTTCGCAGTTCAAACTTTGCGTCCTGATGAATGATGGGATATATAAAGCTGATCTATTTATTTATATACATACGCACACTGATAGTCTGATACTCTGATAGAGACAGTAACAGGAATGCAGTATAGGCATTTCCAAGATCAGCACTTCTTCTTCTTCGTCTTCTTTTTCTACTTTTGGAAAAAAAAAGATCTCTTTAGTTGCCACTTGCCACATGACAAATTGATTTTTCAAGGATAAAGAATACCATACTTTTGTCCAAACACTTCCCTTTCTTTTTATATATCTTTTACACACATGGATAGCTGCATGAAGCACTACACACAGTAACTCAAACCTCTGCATAGATCTATCTATCCATTCGCCGGCTTGATAAATATTTTAAAACCATTGCTCACTCTGTCGTTGTCATGGCGATTGCAGGCGATCCCGAGGGAGGCGAAGCAGTACGAGCTGGGGAGGCCAAGTACTACACGGTGCTGGCGTGGTCGGCGGTGCTGTGGCAGTGCTTCTTCCTGGGCGCCGTGGGCGTCATCTTCTGCGTGCACACGCTGCTGGCGGGCATCCTCATCGCCGTGTTCATCCCGGTCACGGAGGTGGCCGCCGTCATCTTCCTCCACGAGAAGTTCAGCAGCGAGAAAGGCGTGGCGCTGGTGCTCGCTCTGGGGACTCGCCTCCTACTCCTACGGCGAGTGGAGCGAGGCCAAGAAGGCCAAGAAGAAGAAGAGGGAGGCCGGCGCCGCCGCGGACGCCCAGCCGCCGCCGGCCCCATGATCATCCGTGTCGATCGATCTTCACCCCCGTTCGCTGTATTGTCTGTATATGTGTTCTGATTGCGGCCGTGTGTTCGTGTGGATAATGGTGGTCCTGAGTCGTCGTCGTCAGTCGTGTCACCTGCAGCTGTCGCATGTGGTGCATTACGTACTGCATATGGTGCGTGGATTACCGTGGCAGTACCACGTTCCGACAGTAAGCTACTGTACGTTTGGAGTCGTAGCAAATGGATTGGGCCAAAATCCCAAAGAATGATCTGATCTGAACGAATATAAAAAAGAAGAAATGTCTGTTTCTGTGTTCATTTCTGTTGCTACAGTTACACTGTACCTTGCTGTCTTGTTGCACCGATCTCGTACATCGATGATTGCCGACGGAAGAAAAATCAGCTATACCGGATTGGCACTGCTCTTATTCTGCTTTTATCGTTATCGGCAACAGGCCACAATTCGACGCACCATGCCAAGATGCCACCATGGTCTCTGCCCACTGAGATTTTTTTTAAAGAAAAATATATTAATCTTGGTGCATTATAACGACCCTTTTACAAACAGAAATTCCAAGAAAACGAAATTTACAAAGAAGTCTAAACCTTCGCTCATCTTCCTCGGCCTCTGGAGATTCATTCGCCACCGCCGCCGGCCGCTTCCCAATCGCCGCCGGGCACTGTGAGCCAAACTCCACAAGGTGGAGGCCGCAGAGGAGGGCTTACTTCGAGACTAATCGGGCCGAAAGTACACATCGCCTCCCAGCGATCGGGCTAACTCCCCGCACTCCACAACGCATCCTTCGATTCCACTGCCGCCAACCCGAGCAAAGCTCAGATTTTCACCATAGATCATCTTCCTTAAGATTAACAGGTCAACAAGATCATCACCTAAAGAAGACGACATGTGCCGCCCTCGACTCCTCGACGTGTCTCCCCTGTGCTCTACGCTGATGTCGGAGAAGAACGCCATCGGAGAACGAAAGAAGCTGGGAGAATTTATTCCGCCAAGGCCGCCGCTCGCGATCGCCGGGCGCCGCCAGAAAAGCAAAAACCGTGATAGGAGTCACGCCCTCCAAAGAAAACTTAGCTCCACCGGCCAAACATCGGGCGGCGCAGCAAACCCTAAACCTAGGACACCTGATCAAGACCCTACAAAGACAGGCTGTTGAAGAGAGGGACCCTCGCCGCCACCACCGCCGGGCAGCGAGGCCGGTGGCGGAGCTGGAGCGCCGGGCGGCGGCGGTGTTTTGTTTCGCCCTTTCTTTTTCGCGAGAGCTTAAACCTAGCGCCGCTGCGAGTCGCCCGTCACTTTGCTAAGTCCAACTTTCTGCCCACTGAGATGGGCAGTGCCGCAGTGCGTATTCAGCGGTCAGTTCCCCAAGGGCTAAGGATAATCGGATAAGGCAGGATCTCCTGGGAGTGGGACGATGTCACGATGGACTGCATCGCCGCCGAACCTCTTCGGCTGCAGCCGGCGCCTCGTTGTCCAGGGTGCCCACGGCGTGCACGGATGTGACGCCATAATGGATCTACCCGGCCTAGTACGTCGTGATCCAGTGAGGTCAGCCAAGTGTCCTGGGAGGAAATGCTCCGACCGACTGCTCAGCAATCAGTAGAAACAGGCACCCAGAGCATCTCGATGGATTGGTGGGACGTCCTAGCTATAGTGAATCCATCCAAATAGGCTACGTCGTTGGCCTTTGAAAATATTTTTTTTTAATTCATAAATTTGTCGGTACATCGTAGGTCAATAATACACATGTGGCATGTTTTTTTTTTTTTTTTTCATTCAACGTCTCAACATCTCTCTTCTCTCAGGAATGGATCCCCATTTAGTCTGAAGTGGATTGTTCGCCGGCTAATAGTGAAGCATATGCAAACCGTGGGACGTCGTGGAGGTGTCGCCAAAGTGTAGCATGCACACACCAAATGCAAGATCACCATGAGCTCTTGTGGACAATCTTGTCCCTTTATCCTTTGTGTAGGTCAACGAAAAATGGGTGGGACAGATACCAGTGGTGTTGTGAGGTCAAGGAGGCGAGGGTATGTTGTAGCAGGTCACCCTCCATTGTGGTACCATCATCGTAGCAGCAGTTGCGCCTGACACATCGATGTAGGTAACTGAGAAACGGGGTGGGGGGGTAACAACAACAACTCGTCCAGACAAGGTCATTGTGCTCGTCTTTGCACCGCTCTTGCTCACCGACCGCAACAACTGCTCCTTTTCCTGTGCGCGCTAGATGGAGGTTGACGCCACCATGTTGTAATGTCTCTCCCCTCAAAGACCATGGAGGCAAGGGCAGGGCAGGCGTGCAGACGACAAGCATAGAGCAAGGGCACGGGGTTGACGAGGGAGCGTCACGTGAGGCCAGCTTGCCGGGGGCGGCACGTGAACAACGTGCATGGGGGGCAGAGGTGCATACTTGGCGAGCATGCGGGACGAAGAAGCATCCACGACATGTGAGGGAGGGGCACACACGACCAACAAGTGCAAGGGCACACGAGAGCAAGGGAGGAAGGTGCACACACGACTGCCAAGTGTGGGGGGGTGTGTAATCAGCGAGCCCGTGTGGGTGCCTCCACATCCATTAATTACTAGCGAAGCTTGATCTCATGGAGACGATATTTGGTTGTACAGGGATGGCGAACGTGTGTGCAAACTTGAGTCGCTACGGGCGTGGCTCTAGCCATACCGCACACGAGAAAGGGATAACATGTTTATTTAATCAAAATAAGAGAAAAGGAGAACGTGATTGAAAGGGTCATTTGCACAACTCTTGACCTGTATATGGATGCTTTAATAGGATTTTGTTTTGGGAATCCTACCCTTGTGCTTAGTGAAAGAGAAAAGAGAAAGTGGGAGATGGGGGATGTGACCATATGCAGATAACCCAATGTCCTCTTTTATCTGCTTCGGATTTGTTTCAAAATTTTGCATGTGAAGGCAACGAAATGACTAAAGGGGCTATTTCCACGTCTTCCAACCTCCATATGTACGCTACTACGGGAAAGAATAGGGAGAGAGATGGGGAGGGATCCATTGCTAAAAAGAAGAGAGAAAGAGAGATTAATTGAAAAAAAATGCATGTCATAGTAAGTTTAAGAATTGAAAATATATTTTAAAAAGCTTGTATACCTAAGTGATATTCCCCATCCTATAAAAAATATCGATCTTGCTTCCCAATTTTTTAATATTTTAAACTTTGACTAAATATGTATAAGATATATATATAATTAATACTATAATGCATTTTTAGTAATAAACTTATTTAAGAATAATAAAAAAATATTGCTAATATTTTTTCAGCCTGGGTTTTATAATATAATAACTTATTTGGGACTGTATCCCTTCACAAGCTCATAGACAAGCATGGGAAGGTCAGAATAATATCATCTGCTCGTGCCGAACATAGGCGCTGCGGACGGTCGTGACGCCGTATCGAAATGCACCAGGAGGGGCTGTGCCATTGGGTCGCGCTTGGGGAATCCATGGCACCCGCATATGCCGAGATGGTTCGCGGCCGCCCGAAGTTCTTCCTCGAGCTGACCGCTTTGCCGCTGTTGACCATGCTAACACATGGTTGATTTAGGTCACATGTGTTTAGTTTTGTGATATAGTGATTGTCACCGCCAACATTCTTTCTATTTTTATCTTTTTCGCTTCGCTATGTTTCACCCAAGATACGGAGTGTGTCGTAAGACGATCTTTGATTCGCGGTTGTGCGTGTGTTGAGCTCGGAGATGGTAGCCGACGCTGCAGGTGAAGGGGCCAAGGAGGACGCCGGGCCGACGGACCGCGGAGGTGAAGGACGGACGCGGAGGCTTGACCGAGGGACCGGATCGCCGGGTGGCTAGCCATGGAGGCTGACATCCGAACATCGACGGATGCGAGAGGACGCGGGCGGACCGTGTCGATCGGGTCAAGACGGCGAGCGCGGTGCGCAGCGGGAGCTCGGATGACTTGGCGATCGGGGGGTCAAGACGGGCGATGACACGTATCGAGGAGGTTTGGTGGTTTGCCCTCAAAACCATCGACGCAGGTTTCGCGGGTTTGGGCCTCAAAACCACGGGCGCTGGTTTTCGCGGGTTTGGGCCTCAAAACCCAAAGCTTTCCGGGCGACGGAAGGACGGCACGTGGCGCATCGGGAGGTTGGGCGCGGATGCAAGGCTACCGATGAGGAGGCGCGGTGGCCGCCGGATCAAATTATCCCAGAGTCGACCGAAAATAGCCTTAGGGTTACAAGACCGACTCATGTATCTTAAGGGTAGTTTAGGCAGAGGGAATATGGGGCTATTTAGCGTAGGCATACCCCTTCATCCTCCCTTGCCTCTCATTTTCACATTTCTTAGCTAGGGTTTCCAATTCCCGTGTGAGAGGTCCACCGATCTTGTATCGAATTTGAGTGGGCAAGGGCTAGCCCTAAGTAGCCCGTGCCATGGTGGCGCTTTTGGTGCCGAGCACTTGTGCCCGTATGTTTCGACCGAAGTTCCAAGCAGTTATTTTTCGTCACTTTTTTCTCCTCCCTCCTTCCGGCTCGATTTCTTCGATCCGAGGTTGTTTCATTCATTCTTTTTGCGCCTGGTTTGTGCTATGATGTGAGTGGAATTCATCTACCAAAGGAAATTGCCTAAATCCTCACGCAGCATCGAGATTCAAGTGTTTTGTTTTTGTTCGTCCTTTTCTAGACTGATTACGTGATCTGAAAAATCCGGCCGATTTTCTTGGTGAAGTGCTGTGATTTCTTGGATATAATCTTTTCTCTATGTCTAGTTAATCTGGTTCAAATTTCATGATCCGAGGCGTTGGTTTGACCGAAGTTCTCGATAGATTTTTGATTCGCCGTTTCTCCTCGTTTCTTGGCACCCGCCGGGCTGTTCGTTTTTTTGGTGTCTTGCAGTCAGCAACCAAAGACTCACCATCATCGCACGTACCGCCCGGGGGATCCCGACGCTTTGGCTGCCGCTCGTCAAGCACCGAAAGTGCCTCGTAACGGGCAGCTACCGCTTCGGTAAGTTGTACCGATCGCTTCTCTCGCGATCCTCAAGTCAAGATAGCAACTTTGTCGCTTGGTAACTGAATCAAAGTTCAGTTTACGTAGCTCTATTTCCTTGCAAACCGTGAACTAGTTTTTAGCAATCATGAGCCAATTATTTCAGCAAAGGATTTAGCACACTCACAAAGCAGTTCGTGCTCGCATTTCCCCGCTTTTTCTTGTTCGACAATAGCAGCGCATAAGTGCAAGACCTTGTCTTCTCGTGTTTTGGTTCAGCACGATTAGCATCTCGTTTGTTCATTACGCAAAATTTATCCATCTAGTACTAGTCGCTTTTATTCTTGTGAATGGAAAATCGAGAACCGCTGGCCAAGCACAAAGAACCGAGCAAGCTAGAGGTAGCAGCTTCGTCACTTTTCGCAGTAAAGCAAGTCCAGTTCGTAATTCCTTTTCCTTGCTATCAAGGTGTCGGGCTTTTGTTTGGTCTCGAGAACTTGCTTCCCCGCATTTGTGAATTGTTACAGCCTAGTTGGTTTTATTGAAAGTTATTTTATCTCCTTCCCCGATGGCATTCACGATTGTGTAAGGAGCTCATTTTCTTTGAATTCGGTGCTTTGCTATTTCATCCATGATTCGGCCATTTGTGTCCCAATTGTAATCCCGATTCTTGCGATGATGATTTTCTATCGATCCGAGAAATTTATCGAAAGTGCTTCGCCACAAGTTGATTTGAGTATCTTGGATTCGAGAACTCGCTTCTTCTCTATAGGAGTCGTGGTATCCCCTTGAGTTTGAGTTTGATTTTGAGGTCGGGGTTGAGCCGATGACCCAAAATTAAAAAGGAAAATCGAGGCTCCCATTCACCCCCCGGGTCGCCGCTTCGGTCCTTCAATTGGTATCGAGCGGGTTAAGGATCATATCCACCTTAATCGGTTCTTGATCCACGTAAGGCTTACATGGAGAGGTTTGGTCACTTTGGTGGCAAGCCTCCGAGTTCGATGGCACCAACTATCCCTATTGAAGATCAAGATGCAAGCGCATCTCATGGGGATAGATTGAAGAGTGTGGGAGATTGTCGAGGATGAGAACTACCAAGGGCTAGCCGCCGAGTGGGTGAGGATCAAATAGCACAACACAATGCCAACAACCGAAGCGAGGAGCCGCCTTGTTCTCTAGCCTCAAGGATGGTGAGTTTGAGAGAGTTGCCACTTGTGAGACCGCCGTGAGGTGTGGAAGACACTAGAGAGCTACCACGAGGGAACCCCACAAGTCAAGGCCCGCCTTTACGAGACCTACAAGAGAGAGTACAACAACCTCATCCGCCTTGATGGCGAAGTCCATCGATTCTCTCTTTGCTAGGTTTCAGACGATCCGCAACAAGCTTCGAGCTTAACAAGCCGCCGGAGAGGTTGGACGAAAGCACGAGAAGGCTGGCGGCTCTTGTACGCCTCGGATCGGAAGGTGTGGGATGAAGGTGTCCGCGATCATGGAGTTCCGCCAACTACGACACACCCTCACACCCGACGAGCTCTACAAAGAAGCTCAAGTCTTCCCGAGATCGAGGCCCCAGATCCGTGTAAGCTCAAGAACCCTCCTCGCGCCGAACGTTGCACTCTCATCTCTCGTAAGGGCGGTTCCAGCTTCTTCGCCAACCCATCACGCATTTCTTTCGCCTTTGTCTTCCTTGGTGTCCGCGGATGAGGAGCAGATGGAGAGCCTTGGGATGATGAGCTTTAGCGCTTAGTCATCACCGATTCGCGGTTCCACAACAAACCGCTTGAACCGCCGGCAAAGGTATGCCCATCTAAGGGCGGATGCTTCGAAGCGCGGAGATCCGACCACTTTGTCGCCGCAAGGCCCCAAGAAGAACAAGGACAAGTACTCCGGGCGAAGTACTACTCCAACAAGTACGACCGACAAGCGCAAGGACAAGCGCGGAGTACACCTCCGCAAGCACAAGTCCAAGAAGGGCTTCGGACAAGGAGGCGATCAAGAAGAAGTACCCCGCGCGCCAAGGAGCACAAGCACGCCTTCCTTGCCTCCCTCGCCGACCTCGACAACGACTCTTCTGACGGGCAATCTTCCTCGCAAGCGATGAGGAGTCCGAGCGCAAGGTCGAGGACAAGCTAAATGGACTTTGCTTCTTCACCCACTCCAAGCCCGGGGTTTCGCACCATGGCCCTCGATGGAGCGGTGACCGACAGCGCCAAGCCACACGGCAACAACTCCTCTTCCTCCGAGGTACCTCCTACAATCGAATCCTCTCCGATGAGGTTGAATCTTTGGGCGATGCGCTTTGTGTGTCAAGAGAAGTTGCTTAAGCGCATACCGCTAGGAGAGAGAAAGGAGTACAAGGAGAAGTGGGAGATGGTCGCGGACGGAGATAGAGTTGCTTTAGAAGCTCCTGGCCGATGTCTCCGATGAGACGGAGTGTGATGCTTGTGTTGTGCATATGTCTAGCATCATGTCTTTGCAATCCAAGTATTCTCGCTTTTGCTAGATGAGCATGTTGATCCAAGTCTAGGCCCGCGGCCGCTGAGTGCGTGCAAGTCTTGTCCGCATTTTTGCGATCCGAAAGTTGGCAGAGAAGGCCGCCAAGCTTGCCGCGGCTTGAGAAGGCCAACTCAGATAGCACCGCGGCCGGGATGTGCTAAGTGTGAAGCTTTGGAGTTGGAGCTCATGTCTTGTAGGCATGACAAGGGGAGAGTCAAGAGGAGAACAAGTATCTTCGCTCGCCTTGAGTTGGGTGTCTTGTGGAGAGCCGCAATTTTGGCATGATGATGAGTCAGCCTCAAAAAAGGGGATTGACACATCGGGTTTAGGCTTTGCTATAGGTGGGAAGGGAGAAGTCATTTATGGTAAGGTTGGTCAAGGTAGTGGTTTGAGCTCGAGTGAGAAACCAACCAACACCCAAAATTGACCAAGATTACTCCACCCGAGCCTACCAAGCCCATTGTGCAAGATGGCATTCTTCAAGAGCCAACTAAGACTCCACCTCCCAAACAAGTGGCTTTTCCCAAACCGAACCACCT
This sequence comes from Hyparrhenia diplandra, assembly GCA_015847255.1. Classification (NCBI taxonomy): domain Eukaryota; kingdom Viridiplantae; phylum Streptophyta; class Magnoliopsida; order Poales; family Poaceae; genus Hyparrhenia; species Hyparrhenia diplandra. Next base: position 25,552 of record JADLZK010007891.1, read on the forward strand.
CAAGAACCCACTTGACACTTTGCCCAGATCCTCGAGGAAACCCTTCCTAAGGCCAAGACCACAACAAGAGTGAACCATCCACCCAAGAGAGTGAACCAACCACCACCTAAAGAGAGAGGTGAGGTATCACCGTGAGTATTGCCAGAGATGGTCACTTAGTTGAGTTTTGCTTTAGGAGGAAGAGGGATGCTAGGGCGCCGAGTGGAGTTTGAGAACCGCGGATATGTATCACCCACCACTTGGCATGTATGAGAGGGGTGTGCGCCGGTTCGAGGCGCTTGTTAGGCCCGAAGGTAGGAGGCCTCAGAGGTTTGGGCCACGGTTTGTGAGACCGCTTGGTGGTCGTGTTCGCGAAAGTGGATGTAGATCCTCGCTTTGGGAGTTTTGAGGTGGATAAGAGAGGAGTGCACCACGCTTTTTGTTGCGCGCGGTAAGCGCTTTGGTAAGATGGGGCGAGGATGCTTGTTTTGCCTAATGTTTATTTGGGGCAAGATGGTCAACACCGGTACTCTTCCAAGTTTACTAACCCCCTGTTGTGCCATATGCTCATCCCATGTTCTATCGCTGATACAGCCGGAAGGCCGGAGGACATGTGGCTCATTGACTGGCCGTTTTCGACATTACGACCGTAACTCCAAGTGGTTCTCCAAACCCCTCACCCCCATGAAGACCTAAAGAGTACATCGCTTTCGGGACAAGAACAGAGGGAAGATTCTATCTCGAGGGTCAATCGTAATCAATGACCACTTTGTGCTCAAGGATGTGGCGCCATCTCCAACCTTCACTTCAATCTCCCCGTCTGCCTCTCGCCTCATGGCGCACGGGATATGAGGTACGCCTGTTGTTGGGTGCTCTCGAAGTTTTGGACTCTCGCGATAATCTCATTTGCCGGATTGTGCCATTTGGGGCAAGTCTTTTTCAAGGCTGATTTTTCTCGAGCTTTTGGCACATCTTGTTGCTTGTTGGCCGGTCCTCCTCCGATTTGTGGAAGTGGCATAGGAGACTTGACACTGAAGCTTTGACCTTCTCATAAGGTTAAGTTCAATGGGTCTAATCCGAGGATTGCCTAAGCTCAAATTTGAGAAGGATTTGGTTTGCCACCCCCGCCATCACGGAAGATGGTGTCCCCGCTTCCCACCCTCCGCCATCAGATTATGACCTCGAGACCTGAGAGATCCTTCACATGGACACCGCTTGGTCCATCTCGGTGAGGGGCTTGGTGGGAAGTGGTATTGTCTAGTGATCGCTGACGATTTTTCGAGATACTCTTGGGTGTTTTTCATGGAGGGCAAGGATGAGGCTTTCGGTTTTGCTCGTGATTTGATTTTGAGACCGAGAACCGAAGTTACCGTGAGACAGCCCATTCGAGCGATTCGCAAAGGACAATGGCACGTAATTCAAGAACTCGCCGAGTCTCTTTGCGCTAACCTTGGTGTCGAGCACCGCTTTCTAGCCCTTATGTCCCGCAGCTGTAATGGGATTGTTGAGCGGAAGAACCTGACGCTTTGTGGAGATGGCAAGGACCATGCTCGATGAACACAAGACTCCGAGGAAGTATTGGGCCGAGGCAATCAACACGGCGCATGCCATGTCTCCAACCGCATTTTCCTTCGCTTTCACCAAGAAGACATCATATGAGCCGCGGTTTGGAAGATTGCCCAAGGTAAGCCACTTTCGCGGTGTTTGGATGCGTGTGCTTCATTCTCAGCAAGGTAATCTCGACAAGTTTGAGTCTCGATCACCGATGGCATTTTTCTTGATATGCTTTTTACACTCACATGCCTACGTAGTTCTAAACATTGAGACTAACCGCTGCTTGTAGAGACATGTGAGGTTACCTTCGATGAGACCGCGCTTTGTTCCTCTTTTGTGTTTGAGTGTGCGTGAAAGGAGGAGATGGAACAGAGCATCTTTGTGGAGGAGGAGCAGAAGACGCTATCGGGTGATCCCGGTTTACTCCACCGCTTGCCCCAACCTGACCCCCGTGAGGACGACGACCGCGCGACACGACCGCCCTACTACCACTACTTCCCCGGGTCCCGTGGAGCAGCCTCCCCAGCCGAGACGGCCGCACCCGAGGAGGTTCCCACTCCCGCCGAGGGGAGGCGACATCTTCGCAAGACGGCGCCAAAGACATTCAGCCGCCGCCACCCCCGTGAGACCATGATTGAGGTCTTAATCGAGGGTAACTCGCTCCAAAGCTTATGCCATGTGTCATTTCGCTCATTCTCGCATTTGTTTCCTCCCTTGAGCCCAAAGATGTTAACACCGCTTTATCGATTCGGATTGGGTTAATGCCATGCATGAGGAGTTGCGTAACTTTGAGAGGAACCAAGTTTGGGTGTTAGTTCCACCTCCACCGAAAGTGTCATCCCATAGGTACTAAGTGGGTGTTCAAAAACAAACAGAGTGAGGATGGTGTGGTGGTGAGAAACAAAGCCGCATTAGTTGCCCGTGGGTTTTGTCGAAAAGAGGGAATAGACTATGAGGAAACCTTCGCCTCCTCGAGCCCGCATAGAAGAAGCTATTAGGATTTTGCTTGCCTTTGCAGCCTCGAAGGGTTTTAAGCTCTTCCGCATGGATGTCAAGAGTGCTTTCCTAAATGGGTTCATAGAGGAGAAGGTGTATGTGAGGCAGCCCCGGGTTTGAGCATCCTAAACACCTAGACTATGTGTACAAGTTGTACAAGGCTTTGTACGGCCCGAAACAAGCCCCGTGAGCGTGGTAACGAGAGGTTGAAAGCCTTCCTTTTAGCTAAGGGTTTTGTGATGGGGGCCGAGACAAGACTTTGTTCCTCGCTTAGGAAGGGCAATGACATACTCCTAGTCCGTATATATGTGGATGATATCATCTTTGGTGGCTCTTCACATGCTATGGTATCGAAGTTTTGCGTGAGATTATGAGTGTGGAGTTCGAGATGAGCATGATGGGCGAAGCCGACCTACTTCCTTGGACTACAAATCAAGCAAAACAAGGATGGGATCTTCGTGACACCGTGGCATGTACACGAAGGACATCATCCGCAAGTTTCGTGATGGTGAGGCCAAGCCTTTTTTCGACACCCATGTCGACGACAACGGCCCCGACGAGGACAAGGGGATGGAGAAGCCGTGGACCAAAAGGGAGCACGTACATGACGGCTTCGTCGCCGTAGACCGACGGGCGCGACGCCCCCGACATCCGCTTGCGGTGTGCTCACAAGACGCTTTCGCCCTTTTGCCGAACCTCTCACTTTCAGCCGTGAAGAGGATCTTCGTGTGTACTTGCGCTTACTCCCCGACTTTGGCCTATGGTACTCCGCCTCTTCCACCCTCTCCCCGACCGGGTTATTCACCTCCGATTATGCCGGGTGATCGTGATGCATAGAAAGTCCACTCCGTACCCGCCGTTTCTTGGTACATCTCTAGTGTCTTGGTCGCCTCGCAAGGCCCGGGTGTCGCCGCCGACGGTTGAGGCAGAGTATGTTGTCGCCGCCGCTTGTTGCTCCCAAACGGCCGTGGATGGTTGCCACTTTGAGAGATTTTGGCCCGAGCTTTTCTCGTGTACCCTTGTTGTGTGATAGCATGGGAGCCGTGGAGTGTAGCCAAAAACCCCGCCCCGCACTCCCTGCATCAAACACATAGAGGTGAGGTACCACTTCCCCGAGAGATCACCAGAGAAAGGGGACATTGATGTACAAAGATGTGTACACGGAGCAACAGATTGCGGATATTTTCACTAAAACCACTAGACCAAGTCCGCTTTGCTCAGCCTCCGTGGAGAGTTATGCAGCTACCCTTTTTGAGGGGTAGCTTTGTAGTTGATGTACGATTTAGTTTTAGGTTTGTTTTTAGACTTTTGTATCATACTTGCATATCATGAGCTTCATCTTTATATTGATTTGAATGAGGTTGTGCTCTTAGTGGTATGAACATGATAGTGCTTCTAGCTTGAGCTCTTTTTTAATCATGTGATGTAGCTTATGAGTCGAAAGCAACTTTTTCACATGTGAACTTGATTAATGAATGATGAAACTTAATCTTGGTTCACCTTTGAGCTAGCTTCTATCATGAGTAGGGTGTTGAGATCCTTTGAGCTTTTATGTGTATGCTTGGTAGCTATGTCTCATGCTTTGATTCATTCACTTGCTTAGATTTTCATGATAATACCATGCTAAAACATGAAGTCTAAAGCTAAAGTGATGAAAAGATCGAGTGGGTCCATTTTGCCACACTTTGAAGTTCGAGACGCTTTCACTTGCACTCTTGAATGAACTTGACTTCATTGTGTTTGACCTGCATCATTGTCTTAAGCTAATCATTGCTCATGCATAGGCTTGACATGGTTGATTAGTAAGGCAAGGCAAATGTGGATAACCACCGCATGCTCTCTTGTAACTTGTGAACCGCCGCAACTCCGAACTAAAATGAACACAAGTTTTTGCAACAATATCTAGCATGATGTTCGAACGCCGCTTGGGGTAGTTCACCCAGCTTTTTACATGTTTGAGCACTTAGTTGATCTCCTATCTACTTGTGCTAGGTGCTATGTTTGATGGTGAACCTCCTTTTGCAAGATACTAAAATTTGCTCAAAATGCTTTGTGCCATATTTCATATCATCCGATTAGTTTGAGCTCGCTAGCACTTGTAGTTTGTTGCTATGGTACCGCTTTGAGCACTCTCTCTCGGTTGAATATAATCTTGAAGCTTTGCATTGTGACATATTGCATTTCATAGCTTGATTAGTGCATGTGCCACCAAGGGGGAGAAAGATACAAAAGATGTTGTTCGTGCATTTATCCGTGGGGAGTAGCACTTTGAGCTAGATGTGTTGAGCCTTGCCTCCTGGCCTTGAGGGTCTAGTTGTTTGTGTGTGAAACTAATTGGTTTGGAGCCGTGCTAGTGGTGTTGAGCCCCGTTTCTACCTCTTCTTGAGGACTAGCGTGTTTTTAGCTTGGTTGTGTCGAGCCGCTTGCCCATGTCTTTGGGAACCAAGTCTTTGCTCCAAGTTTGCTATCCGTTGATATGTCTTAGCTTTTTTGTCTAGCTTGTGTTCACTTGATGTGCTATCTTCTATCTTCTTTTTCGTTTTTGTGTTGAATGTTGACAATGCACTCATCAAGGGGAGATTGCGTAACACATGGTTGATTTAGGTCATATGTGTTTAGTTTTGTGATGTAGTGATTGTCAACAAATAACATTCTCCTTCTATTTTCTTTTTATCTTTTTCTCGCTTCGCTATGTTTCACCTAAGATACGCGGAGTGTGTCGAAGACGTTTTATTCTTGGTTCGCGGTTGTGCAGGTGTTGAGCTCGGAGATGGTAGCCGACGGCGAGGTGAAGGGGCCAAGGAGGACGTGCCGGGCCGACGGACCGCCGGAGGTGAAGGACTCGACGCGGAGGCTTGGACCGAGGGACCGGATCGCCGGGTGGCTAGCCATGGAGGCCGACATCCGGGACATCGACGATGCGAGAGGACGCGGGCGGGACCGGTCGACGGGTCAAGACGGCGAAGCTGCAAGAGCGGGGAGCTCGGATGACTTGACGACGGGCGGTCAAGAGCGTTTGTCGAGGAGGTTTGGTGGTTTTCCTCAAAACCATCGACGCAGGTTTCGTGGTTTGGGCCTCAAAACCACGGGCGCTGGTTTCGGGGGGTTTGAGCCTCAAACCCAAAGCTCGGGCGGACGGAAGGGACGGCACGCGGGCGGCATCGGGAGGTTATTGTGGATGCAAGGCTACCGATGAGGAGGCGCGGTGGCCGCCGGATCAAATTATCCCGTAGTCTAACCAAATAGCCTTAGGGTTACAAGACCGACTCATGTATCTTAAGGGTAGTTTAGGCAGAGGGAATATGGGGCTATTTAGCGCAGGCATACCCCCTTCATCCTCCCTTTGCCTCTCATTTTCACATTTCTTAGCTAGGGTTTCCAATTCCCGGTGAGAGGTCCACCGATCTTGTATCGAATTTGAGTGGGCAAGGGCTAGCCCTAAGTAGCCCGTGTGCCATGGTGGCGTTTTGGTGCCGAGCACTTGTGCCCGTATGTTCCGAATCGAGTTCCATTTGTTATTTTTCGCCACTCTTTTCCCTCCTCCCTCCTTCCGGTTCGATTTCTTCGATCCGAGGTTGTTTCAGCCATTCTTTTTGCGCTGGTTTGTGCTATGATGTGAGTGGAATTCATCTACCAAAGGAAATTGCCTAAATCCTCACGGCAGCACCGAGATTCAAGTGTTTTGTTTTTGTTCGCCCTTTTCTAGACCGATTACGCGGATCTGAAAAATCCTGGCCCATTTTCTTGGTGAAGTGTCCGTGATTTCTTGATATAATCTTTTTCTATGTCTAGTTAATCCGGTTCAAATTTCATGATCTCGAGGCGCTGGTTTGACCGAAGTTCTCGATAGATTTTTGATTCGCCGCTTCTCTCGCTTTGGCACCGGCCACTGCTCGCTCTTCTTTGGTGTCTTGCAGGTCAGCAACCAAGACTCACCATCATCGCGACAGCCGCCTCGCCGCTGGGATCCCCGACGCTTCGCTGCTGCTCGCCAAGCACCGAAAGTGCCTCGTAATCTGCAGCAGCCGTCGGTAAGTTGCAGCCGATCGCTTGCTCGCACATCCTCAAGTCAAGATAGCAACTTTGTCGCTTGGTAACTGAATCAAAGTTCAGTTTACGTAGCTCTATTTCCTTGCAAACCGCGGAACTAGTTTTTAGCAATCATGAGCCAATTATTTCAGCAGTGATTTAGCACACTCACAGCAGTTCGCGGCTCGTAGCAATTTCCCTGTTTTTCTTGTTCGACAATAGCAGCAGACAAGTGCAGCACCTTGTCTTCTGTGTTTTGGTTCAGCACGATTAGCATCTCAGTTTGTTCATTACGCGTAAAAATTTATCCATCTAGTACTAGCTGCTTTTATTCTTGTGAATGGAAAACCGAGAACTGCCAGTCAAGCACAGCAGAAACCGAAAGCAAGCTAGAGGTAGCAGCCTTTCACACTTTTCAGAGTAAAGCAAGTCCAGCCAGAATTCCTTTTCCTTGCTATCAAGGTGTCGGGCTTTGTTTGGTCTGAGAACTTGCTTCCTGCATTTGTGAATTGTTACAGCTAGTTGGTTTTATTGAAAGTTATTTTATCTCCTTCCCGGATGGCATTCACGATTGTGTAAGGAGCTCATTTTCTTTTTGAATTCGGTGCTTTGCTATTTCATCCATGATTCGCCATTTGTGTCCAATTGTAACTGATTCTTTGGATGATTTTCTATCGAT
>JADLZK010007892.1:0-34864 GCA_015847255.1 Hyparrhenia diplandra
TAACCCATGCATTACATGAGCATAAGCATCATTAACATATGCATCTCATGGCCATAAGCATCATTTAATCATAAGCATTCATACACCGCGAAATGATAGGTGTCACTTGTATGCCCGATTTTTTGCACGAGATGCTTTGTTATGCCATGTTGTGTATGAAATGATTGCATAAATAGTTGTTTGACCCTTAATTATGCTTAGACATGTTTATATGATGTTTTTGGACCAATGTTCATGTTAAGCACTTTAGCTAATTGTGATTAGTTAGGGAGGTTTTACTTGGTTTGACCTACATGAGTCATTTTCTTATTTCCTTCAAAAGTCATAGCAAACTTGTATGCATGCGGTTGAACCTTGAATGAAAGTGTGGGTAATTTCTTGTAGAACAAAAGGTGTTTTGGGGCTCGGATCATGAGCGTGGGCTGGAGCTTGGTCAAAAGTCAAAAGCAGTTTGAAATTCAAGTGAATTTGGGGCTGGTTTGACCCTTTTGGAAGTGACTTTGATTGGGATGTCAATAGTTCAAAATCTAGGCGAATTAGAAAACTTTCTTTATATGAAATGTTCAAATTTTGTGCTCTACAATTTTGCTATAGAAAGTTTTTGCAAATTCGGCATGTTTATGAGCAGTAGAGCAAAAACAGCCCGAGAGGAGAGGGAGAAGCGGGGCTTTGTCGGTGGCGGTATGACCACCGCCCATGAAAGCAACCGCTGCCTGCGACGTGGAGCGCGCCCGCCAGGATGGATGTCGACATCCCGCACCCACGGCTCGCTTTTAAGCCACGCCCGGTAAAGCGCCCCTCGCCTCCCTGTCCTCCATCCACTAGTCCGCTGGCTTCCTCGCTCGCCCGCAGCGGCCAGGCGGGCCGCGCGCCATTGCGGCGCCGCCGCGCCAAACTCCGCCAGCAGCTCCATTGCCCGTCAAATCTCGCGTAAAGCTTCGCCCTTCGTCCCGAGCCCGTGCTCACGCTTCGCTGCAGCCCGTCGTGCAAGAGGGTAGAGCCGCCGATTCAGCGGGTTTCCGTTCAGCCGGTCGCCGCCATAGCGCCCGCGAGTGCGAGCTTCGTCGCCGCAGCGCCCGCGGTCGTCGTTTCTTCTAGCTAGTATCCGTTACGTAGCTTGCCTCGTTGTGTTCTAGCTAGGGTTAAAGCAGATTCGGGAAATGCCGCACCGTGTTAGCCTGCCGTCGCCGTCGGCCCGAGGGAGCTCACGCTGCCGCCATAGGGCATGTAGCGGTCGAGCCGCCCCACAGTCACCCGTTTCTTCTGCGAGTAAGTAGGGGATTTGAGTCGCCTTGATATACGTGGAGGTGATGCTCACGCTAGTTTGTGCCACCGCGGCACTGGAACAGCGGCGCGCAGGCAACAGCGCCGCCGCTTCGCGCACTTTGCTCGCGAGTCACGCATACCACGGTTCGTTTAGTTTCGAGCCAGAGGGCACCAACTTGTAGATCTCGTGGTTCGCGAGTCGAATGAGGTAGCCGGTCGGCCCGATTTGGTCGCCCGCCCGGCCGAGGCCGCCCGTCGAGCCGCCGTGCTCTGCCCATTTGGGTCGGCCAGCGTAGCGAGGGCCAGTGGCGGCAGCCTTTTTCTTTTTCGTTTTTCTTTTTGATTTAGTTGAAAAGTTTGCAAAATTAGGTGTAGAGCTTCGTTTTAGCTCCGTTTTCGACAGAGACAAATTTTGTTGGGTTTCCTGTGAGTAGATCTACTGTAGGAAAATGTGAGATCTCAGTTTTAGGATGTTTTTGTATTTTTGTTTATTTATTGCTTTAATTGCTTGGAAATAGGATAAATGCATATCGATGATATTGATGTGAGAAAATTTCGGTTCTGTGCACTTAGACTTTATTTCTCATTATCTATGCAGGAAAAAATAGTGTTGACCCTATGTTCTGTGGTAGAAGTGTCACTTTTTGATTTATGTGCCACTTATATTTGTTTTTTCTTAGGAAATTCATAATAAATTAATTCTTGGGAATTTGACCATAAGGATTTTTGGAGCTGCTTATATTCTTGTGTTGTAGCTAGAAGTGAAGGTGGATCTGTGAGTTCATACTTTTCATAGTGCAAAGTATGTTCATGCCTATTATTGTTGATAGCTTGTCATTTTGTGTAGCATGATAGGTGTATCCATTTGCTATGAGATTTTGATGGCAGCATGTTATTAGTGTGAGGAAGCTTCTGTAATTTTTGCAGAATTTTTATATGATAGTTGGCTGTACATGTATTTTTTAGGTTGCATGATGAAGTGGTTGTTTATGCATGATGACCATACGGTAAAAAATAAAAGGAATTATGTTTTTCTTGCTCATTTTCTACCTAGAACCTGATGGTGAAGTTGGTTTAATAGGTTTGTGCATCCTCATGTGTAGTTGGAGTTGGTTAGGCATAGTTGAGCCCTTTGTGCCTTTTGTTTGATATGTTTGATTAGCAACTATCATCTCATGTTAGTTAGTTTATCTTTTCTCTTAATAAGTGACATGGTTGAGTAGGTAATAGCTTGGTTTTACCTGCTGTCCTATTTTGGTAGGATTTACATGTTAGTGTGACATCTTTGTACTAGTTGTTTTGCTTGCAATGTCTAGATAGAACAGATCTGCTTGCTTGCTGTTTTCATATTCGGATGGCGAATCTGTTGAAGTTATGTGAAGCGTAGTTGTAGATAATTTGATAAGCTTTCCATAGAGTCCAAGTTTGCTGCATTTGAGTTAGTGGAACAAAAGTTCGCTCGTTTTCTACTTGCTGATCCGTGAGTGGACAGATTTGATGTGTGTGTGTGTGTGTGGGTTGGGTGTGTGTATATCCTTTCTAGAGCGGAAGAGATATGCACTTACTCAGTCAATGATATCTATGTCCGTTATCACATACGCATCATATTAATCTCATTCATCGTGCATTCCTTATTCTCATATAGCAATTGCATGCACATCCATATCGAGGGAATGGGGATTCGAGGAGCTAGTGCGTGGGAGGAAGCGTGAGGAAGGAGAGCCACACTAGTGAGTGGTGTAGCGGGGAGGAGGTTCTCGAGAAGAAGCCGGAAGGATCGTGGAGCTTCTTGAGTGGGAGCCGTCCCTGTTTAGTTGGTGAAAGGCAAGCCTAGGAGCATTCTAAGCCTCCACCCATTCTTTTTTATAAATGCACCTTGAGTATAATCTTTTTTGTATGATGCATTAAGTTGTTAGGAGTTGAATGGAACCGTTGATGCATATATTCTGCCTTGTCCAATATATAAAAGTACCCAAACACTTACTAGTATTGGATAGCGCTCTATGCTTAGCCATGCTTAGTTGCGATAGAGCAAGTGATTCTGTCACTTGCATCACAGTGGAAATGATGGTATCACGGTTGGCTATATTTGCTATCGTGGAAAATAACCAAGTGTTGAGATATAAAGTTGAGACGAGGCGGGGATGCAGTATTCGATCTGTGTCGATTAAGGACCGTCTCTTTGTTGGACATCGATCGTACTTTGAATGACTCCTAGCACTTATTTGGCCGACCGAGGGTTGTCGACCTTGATGGCCAGAGTAGCTTCTGTTCGGGGGTAGGGGCGTGGCGGATTAGTGCGCTTATTGGAGGAGGTAAGGATGTGTGGGGACACGAATATGACCGTGGGCAAGCAAGGCTTGAGCTACTGGCGGTCGGTTGGTTCTGAGTAGCGACCCCGCCAAGCCAGCGAAATGAGTCGAAACAGTACCAAAGGTGATCTTGAGCGCCTTGATCCGGCGTTGCTTTCGGTTGGTGTTTAGGAACTTTTCCCCAATACAGGTAATGTCGATTCGGATCGCCATCTCTCACGGGCTGATGAAAACAAATTTGTTCTTCCTTCTTGATAAGCTTCATGATGATGGAAAGATAATAATGGTTATAAAAGTTTGACAAAGAAATACCACGCACAGTTGTACATGTTATATATTGCTTGTTTAGTACTATACAAGTGTTTGCTTAAGCAGGTGCAAATCTAGACATACTAAGATTTATTAAATATGATGCTAAAATATTGTCTATCAATCTTGAAAGTAAGGACTCACATTAGTAATGCTATTTTCTGCAAAGTATGCTATCCATCTAGCTCCACAAAGAAAGCCTCGCATAATCCTTGAGGGTCTCTTTATTTCTCTCTGTCGGGTAAGCCTAGGTGAGTACATCCTCGTACTCGGGGTTTTATTCCCATTGTTTGCGGGTTGATTAAATTTGGTGGTCTACGCTTGGTGTGCTTCTATCTGTGGATGAAGAGTAAGCCATGGGCAAGGCTATCCTATTCCCTCTCTCATGCTTTTGCGGGGATGACTTATTATGGCACATGTTATTTAAACTAAAAGTGGGGTGTGTGATTTCAAAACTATGTTACTTCAGCTATTTGAATTCGACTTGGGTTGTAATAATGATTTGAACTCCGATGTATGATAATTGTGAACTCTATGTAACTTGTGGATGATGATCACGAATCTTTACGGTCTGCTGTTATTTGTTGGAATGTTTGAGATCGCCGAGATTTCACGGACTAGGGTTTATATGTACTTAATCATGGAAGTGAGACTACCTCGGTGGCCACTTTTATGCTTAATTACCTATAAATTAGGCCCGGTTACATTACAGCTGAGTATCGAGCAAGGATTGGCTACTATCATTACAAGTGTATTTAAAACAAAAGTTTTTGAGTTTACAAAACTATTTGCCAACTAATAGTCTTATTGGGTATTTAAACTTATGAGTTTTTGAAACTAAGTGTGCCATGGTCATATCCTTTATGCCCAATTAAGGACTACTAGGTGGCTATAATTCTTGACTTGGGTTATTGCATCATATTTTGTTGTTTTGTCTTTGGGTTGCGTGCGGCCGATGAGTGCGGGAGGCTACTCACTTGAGTAGTTATGTATGGATCAAAATGCCTCTCGCCTAAGGTAAGAATGGTTCATCGCCCTCGCCCGAGGTAAAGGTGTGAGTTGTGAGAAGCATGATCGGACTTGGCCCGGTCTAGGGGAATTAATAAGCGAAGTATGGCATATCGATTATATGTCATATGGGCGTTCTTTTGAGAGCTCCATGTCGGGTAGTGCCCTTTGTAGACTTGTGTATGGGTACTGCGGGTGTGCGAGGGGCGTAACATATGTGCCACCGGAGGGTGATGCCGTCCATGGGATGAAGCGAGGTAAATGTAATTTAAATTCATGCATTCATGATTGGTGGGCTGAAATGAAATCTTTGCGAGGTACACTACTTGGTATGCCAATCGTGTGGCCGACTAGTTAACGGATAATGAGAGTGCGTATGTATGCCACCGTTTATACGCTAGAAGATACTTTCCCTAGGTTTGTGAGGGCGTATGTTGCGGCTCATGCACCATGTTTCATAATTGTCATCTCATTCATGCATTCACTTCCTTCCCTTATGAAGTCCTTGTTTCCTGTTAAAATTGATGAATCCGCGTTTAGGTCTCACATAATTCCCCAAAGTCTTACTTTCTGAGATGGCCCTTGCACGTTGTCGAACGGCGATCACTTCCGGAGGAGGTATGGCATGCCCACTAATCTTTGGCGTGTGCTTTACCAAGTGGGGGTACCGGGGAGAAGCCAATGTACACTTGGGAGACCACATGGCGATCAACTAGCTACTACCATCCACTTCTCGGTTCGGCTTTGGAAGACAACCCCATATGGAAGGGATGGGGAGATCATAACCGCGGGACTTTCTCACGAAGAAGCTGACCAACAATCTTTGCATTCGGTTGTTGAGGGTGTCAATAGAAGCATCACATCTTATTTGGAGGGTACAACGACCTTTGTGTTGCCTAGGGCTGATCCAAGTAACACTAGTTGGGTTGGCTGGCGACGACAACCTTGACAAGAAGGCGTGACAAGCGACATGGCGGTACTTGTGAGGCAATGAGTACCATGTTTGCTACCCTATAGATCATTGATGGTAAAAGCACCAACATCGGGGGTGCCTTTGTAGTGGCCAAACAAGATGAGGGCAAAGCGAAGCGGTACAAGAAGGGCAAAAAGAAGGTTACTAGTGCACTTCGTAGAGCCCACTGTGACAAGGATGAAGCGAAGCGGTAGCAAGAAGAGAATCAAAAGAATTAAATTTGCAAGCTAGACTTCGTAGAGATGAGCACTACAGGTGAACATAATTGTCGGCTAGGGAGAAACTCCATAGGATGAGAGATCTGACTCAACAAAAGTCTTGGATCTACATCGTGATTCTGAGTGCCAACTATAGGGAGACCAATTTGGAACAACTTGGACATGCAAGGGAGGACGATTAGGCTGGCAGGACCATGTTTGTTACGTCACATCCGCGTGACTTTGTTGACATGGCCCGGAGAGATCAACTCCAAGCCCGGCAAAACGGTGATGCGCAGAGGAGTCGTGAGCTAGAAGCGAGAACTATGCTTTGATGAGGGAAGAGTACTCTAGGTTGTACTCTTTGCTCTATATCTTGAATTCCACAATCGGATGGCGATTAGGGCGTCGATGGGAGGATGAAGCTTCATGAAGGATGACATCTGGTTTGCGAGATAGCTTAGCGATGATGATGGGAGTGATGGATATGGTAGGCGTGCGGATGATTCCCGGGACTACCACAACTATGATTCTTCTCCTTGGTTGGCGCTAGATTGATAAACATCTCATGTGCCTTTGTTGCAACATGTATCTTAGCCTTATTGTTAGCTTAATTGTTCTTGTGAGACTCTCTAGTTGTAAGATGGATCTATTGGGGATCGTTGTAATGGATCATTATCGGACTTTATTGTATGCCATTTGAAATCCTAATGAATTGATTATGAATGGGAGATGCGGCTTAGTCGTGTGATGTGTGCAATCATAAGTATTGTTGATGTGGTGATGTGATAATTAAATTATCGTTACCTCTATTTGTTGGATGAGTTAATTTCACTCAATGAACCGGTGTGGCTTTAATTTAGGTATCATGTACACTTACATTGACATCATCTAATGATTGTGATTGGCGGAAACATCGCGGATGTGGGACCCTCGTTCAAGTGGAGGATGTCACTTTCGCCCTTGCAGTTGGGTGGTAGTGAAAGAAATTTGGTCTTTGGAAGTGGCAATGCACCACCTTCCCTGATTCCCTCTAATCAATTCATCAACGGTTTCTTGAAAGCCAGCGCCAATATGGGCGACTTTCGCCATATTGCTAACACCACTTCGCTGGTAGAGGTGAGCGTCGTGATGGTGAAGTGAATCGATATAGCACCTTTAGTGACTTCATGAACACTTTCGGCCCCGGTTTTGAGGGGATCGCGGTTGGACCCCGCAAAATGACGAGTGGATCAAGGTCGTGGAGAGTAAATTTAAACATTGTTAAGGCTTGCGAGCATCTAAAGGACCCGAGTATACAGCCGGATGTTGGTGGGACTGCGGTGAGTTGGTGGATCGACATCGGCGCCACTTATCTGCTAACACCCCAATCACACGGGCGCGATTCACAATAGCTTTTTGTGAGCATTATATCCCTCTGGGATAAATGAGCACGAGATGCTAGTTCCTAATGGGATTGAGGGAGAACAACAATGAAGCTGAGGAAGAAGAGGAAGAACACGAAGAAGTGCTAGATCCTAATACAAAAGCGATGTGGCGGCAATGTCTCTGGAGTTGATGGTGGCCGTCGTAGTCTTGTAGGTGTTTCACTAGATGTTAGTGTCTCTTGGCAATGCTCTCTTATGGCATGTATTCCTATCTTTATGCATGTGAGGACTTTGTGGATGTTGGAACCTTATTGTAATGATATGCGTGCAATAAGCATCTTTATGATGTCGTTAAGTGATGTTGGCATGTTGGATTTCATAATAAGCATGAGTTGGATGCAACTTTGGAAAATAGCCATAGACCAAGCTAACATGCCTCTCTTCCTAAAGAACCTATGAGATGGTGCGACACATCATTATGATCCTCCCTTAAGGACCTAATCACAATCGGTATCCGTTTCTCTCCAAGATTACAAGTATCTTTGATATTCTTGTGAGGTGTGAATTCTTGAGCGTCTCTTGAGGCATTGTCGGGTTTTCCACGGCGGGGAATGATGAGTTGCAATTGAATTAGTGCGGATGCAACACCGGATCAAAGGAGACCATATAGAATGCGCTTAGCGAGTTAGCGAACCACGAAGTATATAGCGCGAGAGTTGTTGGAGTGCGAGGTCAAATTAGGCCTAGTTCCTCCTGTTGGGAATGCCTACCATATATGTGGAGTAAGACCAATCCCACATTTTGTGTGGATTACAGGCCACTCAATGCGGTGCTTGATTTGAGAACCAATATCCTTTGTCGCGTCGACATTCTCTTTAATCAATGGTCAACAACAAGAGTTTTCTCCAAGTTTTAGATCGTCATCAGTTATCGACAAACCAAAGAAGACCACAAGATGCACCAAAGACTACTTTCTCTACAAGATCTGAGTGTGCGAGTATCTTGTCATGCCCTTCGGTTTGACAAATTGCTCCTACATATTTCATGTACCAAATGAATTAGGTATTGGGCCCAAGTTGGATAACTTCATAGTCATGTTTATCGATGACATCATGGTATATCCTATAAGTGAACAAAGCTGAGGGACATATACGAGTTGTTCATAGTAAATTTTGAGAGAGCACAAGTTGTATGCCATGTTGGCTAGTGCAAAAATTTGGTTAACCAAAGGAACCTTTCCTCGGACACATTTTATACGTAGAAGGCATCTCGGTAGACCCAACAAGGTTGAAGAAGTTATGGATAGGAAGGCACCAACTATGTTCATGGAGGTTGAGTTTCCTTGGATAAAATTTGGGTATTATCGTCGATTTATCCCGCCTTTCTAAGATAGCTAAGCCTATAGCGAGGTTATTTACCAACAAAAGATGAGAAGTTTGTGTAGTCCACGGGGATGTGAGGCAACTTTTAAGCACTTTGTGAGAGTTGTTAACCACGGCTCTGTGTTTACCCAACCAAATTAAACATCGAAGAACCATGTGGTTGTGATACATATGGTACATGTGTTTGGGTGTAACTACCACTAAAGAAAGCTAGGTAATTTCTTTTGGCGTCCCCGGCTAAGGAAACTTGAGGTGAATTACACCACCTAGAATTTGGATTTTCGGCTTTAGTGCCTACACTACCCTTTTGGTGCCAAAGGCCGATTGGACAAGCATGTCACATTTTTCACGGATCACAAGAGTTTTAATTATCTCTTCACCGAGATGAGCTCAAAACAAGACAAAGTAGATAGTTAGAGCCAAGTCGAGGAATCTGATTGAGGTATACATTTTTTTTCAAAGGATTCATAAAAGCATGCTTGAGCCCACATTTTGGAGTGGATGAGAATGATCTTCTATGGTTTTGATGATCGACTTGTACTATGAGAAGATAGAGATTAAGTCAAACCCTACGAGGCACATTCTTCCAAGATATCTATCCATCCTAAAAGTAGCAAGATGTATCAAGATCAGAAGTCACATTCTGGTGGGTCGAACTTGAAGGGACGGTACTATCAGAGCAAGGTGAATGTTATGCGCCAAATACCTTGAGTTGGAAGGCACATTGTATTATTCTGAGTCGACCATTGTTGGCCGAGCGGTTCATTATTGATACGGCTGCGGTTTTGTGTATTATTCGGTTTAATGTTCCTAAATTGAGTTAGATAATTGAGATCTGAGAAAAAGCGACAAAAGCAAATCTTCATCAACAGAAACTCAAAAAAAGTACCGGTGAACATTTCAGAAAAAGGATGTACTATGCTTGATGATTTTCATGATATGAATAAGGATAAGGAACTTCGGGGATCGATCTTCCAAAAGTCACTCTTGTGCCTCTCAAATAATGTGTTACTCCTTGTTTTCTTAACCCCAACTTGCATGTGATGCTAATCCATGCAAAGATGCTATATTGTCATGTAAAATATCCGTTGGTTGTAGAAATGATATGGTGTCTTGATAATAGCGATGGTCTTTGCTGGCAAGCGGGGGAGCCTCATGTAGGCGTCGACACATGGTCTTATTTGCTTTCGACACTTTATTTGGTATCATCGTTACAAGTCATGACTCCTTGTCAAAACTATGCTAATGTGTTGTTGCTACATGCACCTTCCTTGATCAATCTTTCTATATTTTGTTGAAAGATCTTTATCAAATCCTTGAATTTGAGCTTTGCCTTGGAATGGCAAATAAGATGATTTTTGGAAGAAACGGTCAACGACATCAACATCAGCGGACTACATGAAGGAGTAGATATGTGATCTTGGCGACCTTTTACCGGCCAGTGTTGGCGTCTCACGCCGGTTTCGTCACGGGGTCGGATCAAAGGAGACACACAACACTCATGGTTAGTTGATTTGCCAACCCATTAGGGATCTATGTTATCCTACTCCGTTAGATGTTAGTTCCAAAATCACTCAAGACCAATGCAAGTGATGATGGCGAGGTCTCACACAAATCTTAATCCTTGAGCTCAAGCACATCAGAAAAGCTATCCCTACAAGTACCAAGACCTTTGGAATTTTAGAATTTGTGATTATGAGTATCTCAAGCGTCATCCATGAAGGAAGCGTAGCGCTTTGGTGTTACAAGAAAATTTCACCCAAAAATTGTAGGTCCTTGCTCAGTTTTTTGCGAGGGAATGGGAAGTAGCTTACCAATCAAAGTTACCTCAAGAAGCGAAGTCAATTGTCGATGTCTTTCATGTACATAGCTGAAAGAATTATTTGAAAGCACCCAAAAGAATGTGTTCTGGTAGGAGATATTCAAGATAACCCCAACTTGAAGAGTCTATTCAAGTTTTGGGTGGCAAAGGAAGGGTAACCCGTAACAGGATGGTGAAGCCATATAGGGTCCTATGGGAGAACCATAGCGAGAAGCGATGCCACTTGGGAAGCGGGGATTATCTTCGTGAAGATTGACCCGCTTTTATAAGCGATGGTAAGAACTTGCAAATCTCGGGGCGAGATTTTCTTAAGGGAAGAAACGTAACACTCGATTGTTAGCGTGTCATTAACCATGCATTACATGAGCATAAGCATCATTAACATATGCATCTCATGGCCATAAGCATCATTTAATCATAAGCATTCATACACACGAAATGATAGGTGTCACTTGTATACGATTTTGCACGAGATGCTTTGTTATGCCATGTTGTGTATGAAATGATTGCATAAATAGTTGTTTGACCCTTAATTATGCTTAGACATGTTTTATATGATGTTTTGGACCAATGTTCATGTTAAGCACTTTAGCTAATTGTGATTAGTTAGGGAGGTTTTACTTGGTTTTTGACCTACATGAGTCATTTTCTTATTTCCTTCAAAAGTCATAGCAAACTTGTATGCATGCGGTTGAACCTTGAATGAAAGTGTGGGTAATTTCTTGTAGAACAAAAGGTGTTTAGGGCTCAGATTATGAACGTGGCTGGAGCTTGGTCAAAAGTCAAAACAGTTTGAAATTCAAGTGAATTTGGGGCTGGTTTGACCCTTTTGGAGTGACTTTGATTGGGATGTCAATAGTTCAAAATCTAGGCCGAATTAGAAAACTTTCTTTATATGAAATGTTCAGAATTTTGTGCTCTACAATTTTGCTATAGAAAGTTTTTGCAAATTCGGCATGGTTTATGAGCAGTAGAGCAAAAACAGCAGAGGAGAGGGAGAAACAGGGCCTGTCGGCGGGGTGCTGGCCAACAGCACCGCCCATGGCATAACCCGCGCCTGCGACGTGGAGCGCGCCCGCCGGGGATGGATGTCGACATCCCGCACCCACAGCTCGCTTTAAGCCACGCCCAGTCGCTGCCCTCGCCTCCCTGTCACTCCATCCACTAGTCCCCGCTCGCTTCCTCGCTCGCCACAGCAGCCAGGGCGGACGACGCCGCCATTGCCGGCGCCGCCGCGCCAAACTCCGCCACCGCAGCTCCATTGCCCGTCAAATCTCGCGTAGAGCTTCGCCACTTCGTCCCCGAGCCCGTGCTCACGCTCGCTGCAGCCGTCGTGCAAGGGGTAAGGGCCGCAGTTCGCGGGGTTTCCGTTCGCCGGTCCGGCCGCCATGGCCGCCGCCGTGCGAGCTCGTCGCCGCGCGCCACGGTCGTCGTTTCTTCTAGCTAGTGTCCGTTCTGTGCTTGCCTCGTTTGTGTTCTAGCTAGGGTTAAAGCAGTTCGGGAAATGCCGCACCGTGTTGGCCGCAACGCCGTCGCCGCCGGGGAGCTCACCGCCGCCGCCATGGGCGCGCGCGGTCGAGAACCGCCCTGGTCACCGTTTCTTGCGAGTAAGTAGGGATTTGAGTCGCCTTGATGTCGTGGAGGTGATGCTCACGCTAGTTTGTGCCACCGCGGCCTGGAACAGCAGCGCCGCCGGCAACCGCGCCGCCGCTCGCCGCTGCTCGCCGTCACGCATGCCACGGTTCGTTTCAGCTCGAGCCAAGGGCACCAACTTGTAGATCTCGTCGTTGCGAGTCGAATGAGGTAGCTGGTCGACCGATTTGGTCGCCGCCGGCGAGGGCCGCCGTCGAGCCGCCGTGCTCTGCCGCTGGGTCGTTGACGCGCGGGGCCCAGGTGGCAGCAGCCTTTTCTTTTTCGTTTTTCTTTTTCAGATTTAGTTGAAAAGTTTGCAAAATTCGTGTAGAGCTCGTTTTAGCTCCGTTTTCGACGAGACAAATTTTGTTGGGTTTCCTGTGAGTAGATCTACTGTAGGAAAATGTGAGATCTCAGTTTTAGGATGTTTTTGTATTTTTGTTTATTTATTGCTTTAATTGCTTGGGAAATAGGATAAATGCATATCTGATGATATTGATGTGAGAAAATTTCGGTTCCTGTGCACTTAGACTTTATTTCTCATTATCTATGCAGGAAAAATAGTGTTGACCCTATGTTCTGTGGTAAGTGTCACTTTTGATTTATGTGCCACTTATGTTGTTTTCTTAGGAAATTCATAATAAATTAATTACTGGGAATTTGACCATAGGATTTTTGGAGCTGCTTATGTTACTGTGTTGTAGCTAGAAGTGAAGGTGGATCTGTGAGTTCATGCTTTTCATAGTGCAAAGTATGTTCATGCCTAATTATTGTTGATAGCTTGTCATTTTTTGTGTAGCATGATAGGTGTATCCTGTTGCTTTATGAGATTTTGATGGCAGCATGTTAATTAGTGTGAGGAAGCTTCTGTAATTTTTTGCAGAATTTTTATATGATAGTTGGCTGTACATGTATTTTTAGGTTGCATGATGAAGTGGTTGTTTATGCATGATGACCATACGGGGTAAAATAAAAGGAATTATGTTTTTCTTGCTCATTTTTCTACCTAGAACCTGATGGTGAAGTTGGTTTAATAGGTTTGTGCATCCTCATGTGTAGTTGGAGTTGGTTAGGCATAGTTGAGCCCTTTGTGCCTTTTGTTTTGATATGTTTGATTAGCAACTATCATCTCATGTTAGTTAGTTTATCTTTTCTCTTAATAAGTGACATGGTTGAGTAGGTAATAAGCTTGGTTTTACCTGCTGTCCTATTTTGGTAGGATTTACATGTTAGTGTGACATCTTTGTACTAGTTGTTTGCTTGCAATGTCTAGATAGAAACAGATCTGCTTGCTTGCTGTTTTTCATATTCAGATGGCGAATCTGTTGAAGTTATGTGAAGCGTAGTTGTAGATAATTTGATAAGCTTTCCATAGAGTCAAGTTTGCTGCATTTGAGTTAGTGGAACAAAAGTTATTTTTTTTTTTGCTTGGTGATCGTAGTGGACAGATTTGATGCATGTGTGTGTGTGTGGGTTGGGTGTGTGTATATCCTTTCTAGAGCGGAAGAGATATGCACTTACTTTCGATCAATGATATCTATGTCCCGTTATCACATAAGCATCATATTAATCTCATTCATCGTGCATTCCTTATTCTCATATAGCAATTGCATGCACATCCATATCCCGGGAATCGGTCGAGGAGCTATTAGGTCAGGAGGAGAAGCGGGAAGGGGAGAGCCACACTAGTGAGAGTGGTGTAGCAGGAGGGAGGTTCTCGAAGAAGGGGAAGGATGGTGGAGCTTCTTGAGTGCGGAGCCCGTCCTTTTGTTTAGTTGGTGAAAGGCAAGCCCGGGAGCATTCTAAGCCTCACCCATTCTTTTTTATAAATGCACCTTGGTATAATCTTTTTTGTATGATGCATTAAGTTGTTAGGAGTTGAATGGAACGTTGATGCATATATTCTGCCTTGTCCAATATATAAAAGTACCCAAACACTTACTGGTATTGGATAGCGCTCTATGCTTAGCCATGCTTAGTTTGCGATGGACTTTAAAGTGATTCTGTCACTTGCATCCACAGGTGGAAATGATGGTATCCGCGGTTGGCTATATTTGCTATGGTGGAAAATAACCAAGTGTTGAGATATAAAAGTTGAGACCGGGGCGGGATAGTGCATTATTCCGTGCGTATGTCGGTCAGGACCCGTCTCTTTGTTGGACATCGATTAGTACTTTGAATGACTCCTAGCACTTAGCTGGTAGGCAGGGTTGTCGCTTGGCCAAAGTAGCTCCTCTGTTGGTAGGGGCGTGGCGGATTGATGCTGTATTGGAGGGAGTAAGGATGTGGGGACACAAAATATGGCAGGTGGGCAAGCAAGGCTTGAGCTACTGTGGCGATTCGGTTTGGTTCTGAGTAAGCGACCCCCGCCAAACCCTTGAAATGAGTCGAACAATGTACCAAGGTGATCTTGAGCGCCTTGATCGGCGTTGCTCGGTTGGTTTAGGAACTTTTCAATTTGGGTAGTGTCGATTCGGATCGCCATCTCTCACGGGCCGGTGAAAACCATTTGTTCTTCCTTCAGCGGTAGCTTCATGATGATGGAAGATAATAATGGTTATAAAAAGTTTGACAAAGAAATGCCACGCTTTGGTTGTACATATTTATATTGCTTGTTTAGTACTATACAAGTGTTTGCTTAGAAAGCAGTGCAAATCTAGACATACTAAGATTTATTAAAAATATGATGCTAAAATGGTGTCTACATCAATCTTGAAAGTAAGGACTCACATTAGTAATGCTATTTTACTTAAGTATGCTATCCATCTAGCTCCACAAAAGCCTCGCGCATAATCCTTGAGGGTCTCTTTATTTCTCTATGCGGGGTAAGCCTATTTGAGTATTTATACCGTACTTTCAGGGATTGTTGAGGTTTTTGAGGTGGTCTCGCGCTTGGTGTGCTTCTACCGTGGATGAAGAGAGTAAGCTGAGTGGGCAAGGCTATCTATTCCCTCTCTCATGCTTTTGCTGGGGATGATATGGCACATGTTATTTAAACTAAGAAATTAGGGTTGGCGTTTTCAAAACTATGTTACTTAGCTATTTAGATTGGGCTTAGGTTTGTAATAATGATTTGAACTCGATGTATGATAATTGTGAACTCTATGTAACTTGTGGATGATGATCACACTTGAGATCTTTCTGGTCTATTTTGTTATTTTGTTGGAATGTTTGAGATCATGGGAGATTTCACTTGACCTCTTATTTATGGAGAACACAACAACTTTAGAGACTAATATTTAGTCCTTATATAGTCTCTCGGTCTTTAGTCTCTTGAACCAAACAGGCCCTTAGATAAGATATGGATGCGACTTATGTCCAAAGGACAATAAACTATGTACAGTGTAGTTGTCCTAAATGAAATACTTATATTTTTTAAACATATTTTTCAGAAAATTCACCCATATCTATCTGTAATATCAAATTAGTGTGGCATTACTTTTTTATGAAAATATTATTAATTAACAGTGCATTTTATTGACCTTGTAAATATTAATAATTTTTCTAAATCCTTAATCGTTGTTTATAACTTAGAGTAAAGTTAACTGTAGTTTAAAATTTAGAATAGGGAGAGTACTTGTTTTGCAGATAAATATACTTTATTGTATTATCCAAAATAATGATACGTGACACAGTTTTTAGGATTTACCAGTTTCGTAAAAAAAAAAAAAAAAAAACATTTTAGGATTTGCCGGTGTTTGTTGGTTTCTCTGGTTATTTTCCACTAAGGGCCTAACTATTCAAGATGGGCCGGCCAGCTTTGCTGGATTCGTGTGACAAACCAACCACCAACAAGGCAAGGGGCCTAACTAATCAAGATGGGCCGGCCAGCTTTGCTGGATTCGTACAAGAGCATGGCAAGTGGTCATAGCCATACAGGGGTGGAAAACATAACCGAACGATTAATTCAAAACTAAATCGTGTTCCCTAATTTTCCTTTGCATGGTTAAGCAATATTAATCCACGATTTAAATAGCGCGCTATAAGCGGCGCTATAGCGTCTTATAAGCGCCAATAGAGCAGCTTCAGCGCTACGCAATTGCACTTTTGGCGCTTATTCGCGCTATTGGCGCTATATAGCGCCGCTAAGCTCAAATAGTGTCATAGCGCGCTATTATGTCGCTATTGGCAAATTGATCGCCCTAGCCTAATTTTTAGTGATGGAGTGATTTTTAGTAACTTTATGGTTGTTTGCTTATATACTTGACTTGATGCCTTCATGGTTGTTTGTTTTGAGGATGAGAATTTATTATATGGTTATCATTATTACTTATTAAATTATCACTTATCAAATTATAATTATATACTTGTCCCGAGTTTTTGTTATTTGAAACAAATAGTGCGCTATAGCGGCGCTATAGCGTGAGTTGAATGCTGATGCTATGTTTGCAAATAGCTGGCGCTATAAGCTTGTGGCCATAGCGCCGCTATAGCGGCAATAAGCGTCGAAACAGGTTGCGCTAAATTTCATAGCACGTTATCTAAAACATGGATATTAATTATTTCAGTTTCTAGAATTGGTTTGTTTTGGTTAAGTGTATTCACATTTCATACACTATACTAATTAATCAGCAAACTTTATATACAATCCCTTCAACCGTCCAATTAACCCCAATTCAAAAGCAGAACTTAGAGTATCGCCAAGAGTTTTTTTTTCAAAAATTTACTCTATACGTTATGTCTAGATACATGCAAAAAAATCTATGTATTAAAAAGTCAAATTGACTTATAATTTAGAACGAGAGATCGGGCTAGTGTAATTAAAAGTAATTAGTACCCGCTTCGTTCTAAATTATAGTTTACTTTTGACTTTCTAGATACATTGTTTTTTTTCTATGTATCCGGTTATCCACTATGTCTAGATGTCTAGATGCATAGTAAAAGAAATGCATCTAGAAAAGTCAAAACGACCTACAATTTGGAACAAAGGAAATACTTACTAATGCTAGCTAGCTAGCTAGATGCCACATCAGTCCAAATTAGTATAATGTGGCTTCATTTTTAACATCATTTGACTGCGTTGTTGTCAAACTTATGGTTGACACTATATCAAGCTGAACTAGTCCTAATATCATCTTTGTGTCACCACAATTTGTGTCATTTTTTTTAATGAGCTGAAGAGGTCAAGATTCTCTCTAATAAAAAAAAAGTGGTGATGACATCTGATTTGAAAAGCACTGCTGTCATGTGGGGGACGGCCGTATGTCCGGCGCCGGCGAGCCCGTGATGTCAGGCGTGCAGCGAGTGGGCGCCTCGCGTGCAAGAAGAACAGGCCGGGATTAGTGGCTAGATTAGATAAGAATAGATATTTGTTTCCTTTTTATTATTTCCAAATTATCTCCTTATTCCTAGAGAGATTAGTTGAGCCCAAGGCTATTTATCTTGTAACAAACATTCGGTTGAAGGCAATCAAGATTATTCCCATCTAATCTCCTCTCTTCTCTCTAAGCCGCGAGCACGGGGGTATAACCCGGCAGCGTGTCACGTCGAGGGGGATAACCCCGGCGTTTACCCAGCCATCGCCACGGAGCGAGACTACGAGCTCGGAGCCGAGGGCCGCCGGCGTTGGGGATCGCGCCCTTGACGACTGGGTATCCGAGTCGGCCGTTCCTCATCTTCTCGATCACAATCTTCTTCCTCGGCCGCACCACCCAAAGCAACCCGACACCCCCCACCTCGCCAACCTCCACCTCAGCCCCTGCCGCCATGGCCATTCACCATCCCCGGCCGACATCATGGCCAAGTTAAACTCCCTCACCACCGACATGGCGGCCATGAAGGAGGACATCGCGGGACTCAAGGGTTCGTCGTCTGAGTCGGCCGGCGCCAACCATGGAGCAGGCCAGCGCGCTCGAGCACCCCCCCAAGTTCCGGAAGATGGAGTTCCCGCTGTTCGGCGGCAAGTCGGATCCCCTCCTCTTCATCAACAAGTGCGAATCCTACTTCGGCGGCCCGGCACCATGGCCGAGGAGCGGCGTGCGGATGGCGTCCTACAACCTCGAAGGTGTCGCGCAGAGTGGTTCATCCAACTTCGGGAGGATCACGGCACCCGTCGTGGGGCGTTTCAAAGATCAAATCGACCTGGCGCTTCGGGCCGCCACCGCTGGTCGGCTCCTCTCTTTGAGTTGACCGAGTGCCGCCAAGACGGCACCGTGGAGGAGTACTCCAACCACTTTCGAGCATCTTTTCCGCGCCCGGCCCCCTCGAGGAAGCCCGGTCCTGCCGCTCTCTCACCGGCGGCCTCCTTCCGCCCCCCCTCGCCACGCCGCCCCGCATTCACCACCCGAGACGTTGGCGGCAGCCCATGAGCCTCGCCCCGCCAAGTGGAATCGATGGAGCTCGACCGGTGAGTCGCGGGACATCGATCGGGCCCGGCGCCGCGCGCCGCGTTACCCGGCCTCCTCGCTCGCGCTGATCGCGCCCCAGCGCGCCACCGCTAGCACCGCCAGCCCCACCGGGCGGTGGTGCGCCGGCTCGTGCAGCGCCCGGCAGGCGCGGCGGCAAACTGTCGCCGGCTGTCCAAGGAGGAGCAAGAGGAACGCCGTCCTCGGGTTGTGCTTCAAGCCGCGACGAAAAGTACTTCCGCGGGGGCACAACCGCACTTACGACGATCTTTTACGCCGACCAGTGTCGCGACCGACACGGACGACGACGCCGCCGACGCAGGCGGGAACGTGGACGGAGGCCCCTCTTTCCTTACATGCCGTGGCTGGTGTGCAGGGGTTTTCGACGACGCCGCAGTCCGCACTCACGGGACGGCGGTGCTGGTTGCCCTCCTCGACACGGGCTCCACGTGATAACTTCATCTTCGAACGTGCTGCCCACCGCTCCGGGCTGCACATTCGCCAAAACGCGGCTCACCGCGACGGTGGCCAATGGCTTAACGCGATCATCGCGCGGAGTCATCCGCGGCGACGCGCCGCGATTGGCACGGCGGCGTTCGCGCCGACCTCTTCGTCATGCCACCGGCGGGCCGACCTCGTCCTCGGTACCGGTGGCCGGGCACTCTCGGGCCCATCGTTTGGGGCGTCGCTGCCACGCCTTTGTGCAGTTCCAGGGCCGGTCGGCCGCGTTGTCCGCCGGACGGGACTGCTTCTCTGACCAGCCGGCCCTCCGCGCCATCACCACAGCCATTCAGCCCCGGCTCTCGGGGCCTTCTGGCCAGGCGGGGAGCCCCGGCCGACGCCCTGCTCCACTCCCGGGCGACGTCTTCACCGAGCCCCGCGGCCTACCACCCGGCGCTCCCGCAACCACCGCATCATCCACGAACCGGGCGCTGCCGGTGGCGATTCGTAAAATCGCTACCGGCGGCCCACAAGGACGAGCTTCAGCGCCCGGTGCTTCGCCATGATCGGCGCGGGCATCGTCGCGCGGCGACTTCGGCGTTCTCCTCCCGGTGCTCCTCGTCAAGAAGCGGATGGCTCACGGGCGCTTCTGCGTCGACTTCTGGCGGCGAACACGCTCACCGTCAGGACGCGTTTCCATTCGGTGGTGGACGAGCTCCTCGGCGAGCTCCACGGCGCCAAGTTCTTCACCAAGCTTCGATTTGCGGTCGGGCTACCACCAGGTCGGATGCGGCCGGAAGACATCCACATGATGGCGTTCGCACCCACGGACGGCCTCTCACGAGTTCTGGTGATGCCGTTTGGGCTGTGCAACGCCCCTGCGACATTTCAGGCATTGATGAACGATGTGCTGCGCCCGTTTCTTCGCCGTTTTGTTCTTGTGTTCTTTGACGATATTTTGATCTACAGCAAGAGCTGGAGCGACCACCTTCGCCATATCCGGGCTGTACTTGGAGGAGCTCGCCGCCACCGGGCTGTTCCTCAAAGCGCACCAAGTGTGCGTTCGGGCGCCATCGGTGGGCTACCTTGGCCACGTCATCTCCGAGGCGGGTGTCGCCATGGATCCGTCCAAGGTCCAGGCTATCCGCGGCCGGCACGCCCCTCGGTCCGCACGGCGGTTCGTGGCTTCTCGGGTTGGCGGGCTACTACCGCAAATTCGTCCACCACTACGCACGCGGTGGCGCTCCCCCGACCCTCACGAAGAAGGGCGGCTTCTCTGGGATCGGGGCGCCGCGGCGCCTTCTTCAGCGCGCAAGGGCGCGGTCACCTCGGCCCCCGTCCTCGCCCATGCCGGACTTCTCAAAGTCGCTTGCGTGGTCGAGTCACGACGCCTCCTCCCACGGCCGGTGCGGCAGGCCGGTCCAAGAAGGGCACCCCATCGCGTTCTTCGGCCGGGCTATCGCTCCCCAAGCATCGGGCTTTGGCGACGCACGAGCGGGAGCTCATCGGCCCTCGTCATGGTTTGGCGGCATTGGCGACCGTATTCTGTGGGGCGCCGGTTCGTCGTCAAGACCGACCACTATAGCCTCAAGTACTTCTTTGGATCGGCCGGCTCGCGACGATTCCCGGCATCATTGGGTGGGCAAGCTTAAGGCTTCGATTTCTCCGTCGAGTACAAGCCCGGGTCCACCAATGTGGTGGCGAATGCACTCTCCCGCCCGCGACACGCCGGACGACGGGGCGCTGGCCCTCTCGCGCCCGTTTTGACATCCCGGCCGTCGGCTGCGTCGGCAAGCGGCGCCGACCGCGCGCTGGTCGCCCTCCACGCCGAGCTCGGCGGGCTCCCGAGGCGCCGTGGGCGGTGGTCGATGGCATGGTGCGTACGCCGGCCGGCTGTTCGTGCCGCCGTCCTCCCCACTTCTTCGGAGGGGGGCGGGGTCCCACGCCGAGGGACATGAAGGGTGCAGCGCACCATACACCTTTCGCCGAGATTTTCACTTTCCTAACATGAAGCGGGTGGTCCAGGATTATGTGCGGGAGTGCCCCACCCGCCCGGCGCCACAAGTCCGAAAGCATCTCCACCCGGCCGGCCTTCTCCTTCCTCTGCCGATTCCTTGGGTACGAGTGCGGATGCGTGGCGATGGCTCGGGACCGTCGAGGCGCTGCCCCGGTGCGCGGCAAGTCCGTCATCTTGACGGTGGTGGACAGGTTCGGCAAGTACTTGTCATTTTATTCCCTTGGCGCATCCCTATTCGGCCGAGTCCGTCGCCTTGAGCCTTCTTGCGCGAGATCGTCCGTCTCCATGGTGTGCCGCGTAGTCCATGGTGTCGGACCGCGACGTCGTTTTCACCTCAAGTTCGGAAGGAGCTCATGAGGTTGATGGGGACCGACTTTGCACATGACGTCGGCCTTCCACCCCTCGGTCGATGGCCATCCGAGTCGGGCGACGGGGGTCATCATCATGTACCTGAGGTGCCTCACCGGCGATCGACCACGCCAATGGCTGCAGTGGCTGCCGTGGGCGGAATACATCTTCAACACCGCCTACCAGAGCTCCCTCCGCGACACGCCGTTCCGCATCGTCTATGGGCGTGACCCTCCGTCCCTCCGGTCCTATGAGCCGGGCGAGACGTGCGTGGCTGCTGTAGCTCGAACCATGGAGGAGCGCGAGGGAGTTCGCTTGCTGATGTGCGCCATCAACTGGAGCAGGCCAGGCAGTCCGGAAAAATACTACGACCCGGGGCCACCGTCGGCACATTGCGCATGGCGAGGCGATTGGGTGTCTTTGCCGGCTCCGTCATCGGTCTCCGCCTCCATCACCACCGAGGGCGCCGGCAAGCTGAAGCCCAAGTATTACAGGCCCTACCGTGTCTTTGGAGCTCATCAACGAGGTTCTTTGTCCGCCTCGAGCTTCCACCACGCGCCCGTATTCACGGCGTCTTCCATGTGGGGGTCCTCAAGAAGTTCCATGGTGCTCCACCGACGCCACACCGCCGCTGCCCCGCCGCACCATGGCGCCGTCACCACGGGCTGGGCGGGGCTGTGAAGTTCCGCCTCGCTCGCGGCGTTCAGCAGTGCTCATTCACTGGAAAGACCAGTCCCCCGCCCCGGCGACTTGGGAGGGCGTCGGCGCCTTCGTGCCAAGTTCCCTGCATTCCATTTCGAGGACGAGCCGCCTCTCGAGGAGGGGGAGATGTCATGTGGGGGCGGCCGTATGTCCGGCGCCCGGCGAGCCCGTGATGTCGGGCGTGCGGAAGTGGGCGCCAGCGTGCAAGAAGAACAGGCGGGATTAGTGGCTAGATTAGATAAGAATAGATATTTGTTTCCTTTTTATTATTTCCAAATTATCTCCTTATTCCTAGGAGAGATTAGTTGAGCCCAAGGCTATTTATCTTGTAACAAACATTCGGTTGAAGGCAATCAAGATTATTCCCATCTAATCTCCTCTCTTCTCTCTAAGCCGCGAGCACGGGGGTATAACCCGGCAGCGTGTCACGTCGAGGGGGATAACCCCGGCGTTTACCAGGCCATCTGCCACGGGGCGAGACTACGAGCTCGGAGCCGAGGGAAACGCCCGGCGTTGGGGATCACTGCCCTTGACAACTGCAGTTGAAAGATTTTGTCAAGCTGCAGTAAATCAGTTGACAAGGTCTAGGCCAATATCCTAGGGGTGCAGTGTGGATGGGTTTTCAGGCTGCAATACTTGAATACGCGCGATTTACTTGGAAGATGTCAGCAGATTATTTTTTGAAAGATCGATGTCAGCAGATTAAGCCTGCACTGATTGTGCCAACGCCTGTGTTGACTACGTATGCAAAGAAAAGTTATTTGCATATTATCTAGCCATATTTTTTTTTTTTTTTTTTGAAAGCGTGCATTACACGTTCTGCATCAAGAGAAGTGGGAATTCATACACATCCTGTAGCAGACGATGGCAAGGTACCAAAGCGCACTACAGGCAACACTAAGACATTAATCACCGGCTAACGTGGTGGAGCTATGTCGGTGTACTATGCCAGTAACAATTGAGCCACGGGGCAGGGCTAGGGATGCCTACTGGACTGTGGCAAGCAACAGCGCGAGACAGCGGAAACCTATAGCACACGACTTCTCAGCCTCGGATTGAACTCTGGCAATTAGTTGTATGGGTGTTGCCATCAAAAGTCATGTGGTTTCTCTCCTTCTAGATCTCCCAATTGACAAGCAACACTAGGAAGTCAAACCCGCTGCGGAAAGTATCTGGCGCCTGCAGTCTTGATTGTAGCCACGAATCCATGGCTTCAAGCTAAATGAAGGGCATAGCTATTGCAGGCCGGCCAGTTGCAGGAGGCGAAACCAAAGTTCTCTCGTGAAGACGCAGGTGGCGAAGAGGGAGTTGGCTGACTCAGTCTCATGTGAGCATACCACACATTCTGTCATTGTTTGCAGCTCATGTCGCATCCTGCGTTCGGTAGTCCACAGTCGACCATACAGGGCTAGCTAGAAGAACTTAACCTTCAGTGGCGCCAACGTACGCCACACCTCTATAGCACTCAAGAGGTGGGAGGAGCCAACGAAGAATGTGTCGTAGGCAGACGAGCTGGACTACTCACCATTGGTCGTTCACTTCCAGACGAACCAGTCGGGCATGTCCGGCTGGAGCACGACACCCTTGACTTTGTCCCAAAGCTTGGCGAATTCGACTAGGAAGGCGGACGTATAAGCCCATTGCTTGTCCCGGATGGCATTACGGATGGAGTGATGGCGCTTGCGGCAGCCCACCAAACAAAACAGGTTGCGAGCTGTCAGGCAGATCGCGCAATCCGATAGCCATGAGTTGGTCCAGAAGCGGGCTTCAGAGCCATCCCCCATGAGTCACGACCACCAATACCGATGCTCTGAACATGGCGTTGACCGCGCGCTCTTGCGGTCCTGGCAGCAGCGCGCAAGGCGCATCTGGCTGAGTCTATCGCATCCACTCCCACCAGAGCCTCAACGCGAACCCGAGTTCCTTGGGGGAGCACATGATGGGCCATGCAACCTTGCACTTCCCCGGCTACCGAGTCTGTTCAGTCTAGAGAAACGCGGCGTCTTCTCTTGTCGATCTCCCCGATGGCCAAAGGGGATGAGAGGCGCAGCAGATGGAGGCGTGAACCAGGATTGCCGAGAGCGTGGTTTGCGTTAGATCGCTCTGCCGGTGTTGGTAGAAAGCCCGGCCTTCCAGCTGGGTATCCTTGCCGTGGCGGAGTCGACGAACGCTTGCTGAGCCGTGTCAGGTGGGTATCCTTCCCTGTTGAGCCGTGTCAGGGACATGGGAGCTCCCAAGTACTTCGTGGGGAAGTATTGCTGACGGCTAGGGAATACCTCCAAGACCATGGGTTTATTAGCTAGCCATGTAGTTGCAGTCATGGCCAATAGCATGGGTTTATTATGCAAGTGCAGTTGAACTGTCTACTATCATTATATAGGGTTTCTTTCACATATATGACTAACAAAATGCGCCACTTTCAGGGCTGAGAGTGATAGATTTACTTGCAAGTAACAGATGCTGGGTATGAATTAATTAGTACAGGAGTAAGGCCTCTCAATGTCTCCATCGTTTTATATATGAAGGGTAGTTTAACCTACTAATAATGCAGCCAAGATGAACCTTGTTTTGGGGATTTGGGGGTTTTGGGAGGACCAGCGGTAATGTAGTAGTAGTCTTTCATATTGTCAATCTTATCAGATGGCACTGACAAATGTTTTGTTCTTATTACAATGTTCTTATTACAAAACCACTTAATTTCCCATCTTTTGGAGAGGTACCTCCATTTATAAGTTGAGGTATTTCCTTTGTTCTAAATAATAGTCGTTTTGACTTTTTGATATACTTACTTTGTTATGCGTCTAGATGTAGTATATGTCTAGGTACATAGCAAAATGGATAAACTTAATTTTATGACAGTAATTCTGATCGTTTGAAAGGACACATTGCGAGTATACTTGCTATCAGGTTATATACTGCAGGGACAAGGAATAGCATTACGAAATTGTATACCAACATAAATGTAAGGGATCTCTAAGGGCCTGTTTGGATCCTTGGAATATAATTCATTGTGAGAGTGCAATGCAAACATAACATGCTTAATTTAATTGAATGGAGTTGGAGAGTGCAATGCAAACATAACATGGTGATAGGCTTCCTCAACCACATAACATGCTTAATTTAATGGAATTCAATTCCTATCTCCCACCCTATGAATTTGAGATAGGCTTATTTGTAAACTTTGAAAAGTTAGGGAATCTTAAATTCCAAACTAAATAGCTTAATTTATTAAGTAAATTCTAATTCCTCCAAATTCAAGGGATCCAAACGGGTCCTAAATGTAAATGAATAGACGATCAAGACATGTGTACATACAAATGTAATATATATTGATCATCCTTTTATTTTATTTTATTTTATTTTTTGAAACGGAATCGGCAGGAGAGCTGAACTTGTAACCGTGGATAAAAAAAATTTTTAGAAGAAGAAGACTGGACAGGTAATATCGATATCGGTGATGATATGATTTCAACCAATGCAACTACTGTGTTTACTAGTGGTATTTGCTCATAAAAGAATGAAAGAACAAGTCACTCCTCTCTCTCTCTCTCTATCTCTCTTGTCTCTTCCTCTTCGTTGGCAACAATCTAGGCCTGCAGCTGGCCGGATTCGACTAGAGAAGTAGAGAGTAGAGCTTCTTTGGAAAGCGGTCAGCTGATGAGCTCATGTATGGCCTGCATGGTGGTGGGCGAGAAGAGGAAGTTCTCCGGGGAGAGGAGGAAACCAGCACCAGCACCACCCGGCAAAGGCAGCTCCGGTGGCGTGGGGTGATGATCATCAAGCGGGAACGGGACCTGCTGCTGCTCGAGCGTGAGCACCAGGGGATCCCGCTCCTGCACCTGCTGAGCCGGCGCCGGCCGAAGCACGGCCTCCTGATGACCCTGATCGCCGCCGCCGCCGTCCATGGTCCCGGTCGGTTGTTGCCGGCCGGTGAGCCTCTGCACGAGGTCCTTGAACTCGTCCGGGCGCGCGTGGATGACCTTGGGCGTGTGCTCGTACAGGATCACTGGCCGCCGCGCCGCGGCCGCCGCCGACGGTGCCCTGACGACATCATCGTCTTCGTCGTCGTTGACGACGCGGGGTCGCTTGGACGCCCGGGGCGGCGACGTGGTTGGCAGTGGCACGCTCAGCGGCAACGGCCTCGTGCCTTGCAGACTAACGACCCCTCTCTTGGCCTTCGCCACCGACGACGACGACATGCTGGTGGTGGCCGGTGTACTGGGTTGGTTGGCCGATGATCGATCGATCGTCGAGCTTCAGAATAATGGCGGTGGATCCTCGACCAACGATGAAGGACTCTGCGTGCTACTGGAATTGAAGTCTCTGGGAGGCGCTTGAGGCGACAAGTTGTATATATACATATAGAGTAGGGTGAGTGGCCGGCCGGCAGGCGTGTCAAGAAAAGTACGCGCGTTGAATACCCGCGCTTTGCCGTCACGGGAAAGGTCATAGGTCGGATAAACTAGTGCCCGGGGCGGACGACGCCGAAGCTGCATGCGCATGCCGTGCCGCGCGCAGCAACGTCGTTACCGGCCTTACGGCCCTGCTGCGCGCTGCTCACGCACGTTTCGTGGTGGCGGCGGCTGCGGCGTTGGCAGTAGCGGCTTTGGAATGGCATGGCATAATTGGCATTGTATGTGTGCCTGCTGACGAAAGTGCACGTACGCATGCCTGTGGCTGCTAGCTGCTTCGTTGTCGGTTCGGTCGTCCGATGATCCCCAGTAAAGTGTGTGGAAAACAAAGGGGTTGTTGGCAATTTATACTTGCTTACGAAGTATCATTGGAAAGATCTTTTGATCCAATCATTTCTCTCCACGCTAAAAGTGAACTATAAGTACTTAGTATATTTGACAAGAAGGGGAAGGGAAGGAAAGGTCACCCTGGCCATGGCGGCGAAGCAAGGCCAATAGAGAGATGATACGTGGCCCCACTCAATCTAGGCTCTAATTAACAAGGTTGCATGCATGATGGGCGAGCCACCAAATCTAGAAGGAGAAGGCCCCACTTTATTGATAGCAAAAAAAAAAAAAATTCAAAATATCAGAGATCATGGATAAACGTGTTTGTCGGATTTTTCGTTACAAAATTTCTTGGACAAAATAAAAAAGAATAATGCATTTTAAAAATTTGCATAAGTTGTCTCTAAAGCATTTTAATAAGATAAAAAAGAACCACCACATAGTAATATTAATTCAGAGTAAATAAGATAATTTATACCACACTTCGATGCAGATGGACTAGTTAATTCTTACTTTTGATATAAAATACTCCCTTCATTTTAAATTATAGTTCTGTTTAGCTTTTCTAAATACAATTGTTTTTACTGTGCACCTAGTTATACACTATGTCTAGCCAGATGCATAGCAAAATAAATGCATCTAGAAAAGCCAAAACAACCTACTGATTTGAAACAGAGGAAGTATGTTTTATCAGATCTCAGCAATGAACGGATTATCGGATTCATCCAAATATTCTTACATTGGCCCACTTTCCTCCTCTTCCCGCCTTTTGGAGGTCCTGATTTTACGGACGGCGGCTATCCAAGAAATGAAGGGGAAGGCTACACGAAGAAGAAATGATAACAACAGCTATATGCATGTAATAATTAAACAAAATGCCGGGAGGAGATCCATCAAAGCCAACAAACTATGCGCGCGCGTTCGCATCTTCTATTATTATACGTATCGGATGATGCACAGAAGCTTCTAATTGAGGGATCGAGTTGGTATTAGGAAATTATAAACCAGCTACTAGTAGAGCAGGACATTAGATGAAAGGTTGATCGTGTCCCATGGTCCCCTATTAAGTACATTAGATTCTTCAGTAATTATATATTCATTATGTACCTATTTGGTGTGATATATATTTTATTTTGTAATTTTTATTATAGTTTTGATTAAATTTGAGATGTTTTTACTCTCCAAGAAAATTGGAATGACATAATTTCAAACGGATCCATAGAATTTTATCTAGTAGCAGGGTGCAAGGTTGTGGGATTCGACCGTTGCTTTCCAAAAAAAAAAATGTTTCGGTGAGGTCCGAAATGAATTTTATGCTTTGATTCCCGAAAAATTACTAAATGAGTCCGAAGTTCGTTGGAGTTTTCCTGAAATTCGTCCATTTCGGTTGTGACTATATGCTGCAAGAGTAATTTTGTGACATAGCAATAGTAGTTCTAATGGTTGGGCAGGACACACACAAAATTTGTGACTAGGAAAAGTGTTACAAAACATTGTGCTAGCTCTACTTTGATGGCTATACCAGCATACAGAAATGAATTGCGGTCAAAACATGTAAAAATGTATTGACTGATTACGTTTGTGTACATAAAAATAATTTAAAATTAAGACTAGTAGAGAGGTAATTTGGTGATACACTTCCAACCAACTCTGTATTTACTAGTACTCTACTTTTCCGCTAATATATACTTCCTCAGTCCCAAACTGTATCTCATTCAAAGAATTTTATTTGAGTCAAAACATCTCAGGTTTATCAAATTTATATGGTAAGATAATAACATTTATAATGCCAACTAAGTATCATTAGATTCTTCATTAATTATACTTTCATAATATACCTACATATTTGATGGCACAAATATTTGTAGTTTTCTATATTTTTATCCAAACTTTAAATGTTTTGACTTTCCAAGATTTTTGGAATGACTTACGGTTCGGAAAATGGAGAAGTATAAAAGAACGATTTACACATCAGCAGCCAGTTTGTGCTGTCCGTTTGTGAACGTCTGAGCAGCTTCCTCTTGTGTCTCTCTAGCTTGGTCTTGGCAAGCTGGATTGGTTCTTCCATTAGAGACTAGAGAGTAGCTATATCTAGAGAGCAAAGCGCTCAGCAAGCAACTAGCTAGCTGATGAGCTCCTGTATAACCTCCATGGTGGCGGGCGAGAAGAGGAAGGTTCTCGGGGAGAGAAGGAAACCACCATCAGTACCGCCGGGCGAAGGCGGCGGCAGCACCGGCGTCGTGTGATGATGAGTGTGATGATGATCATCATCAACAAGAGGCAGCGGCGGCGGGTCGACAAGCTGCTGCCCGAGCGTGAGCACCAGGGGATCCTGCTCCTCCTGCAACGACAGCGCCGCCGCCGCCGCCGCCGTCTCTGCGGGCCGAAGCACGGCCTCCTGATCTTGATTGCCGCTGCCACCAGCGGTCTCGTTCGGTTGCCGGCCGGTGAGCCTCTGCACGAGGGCCTTGAACTCGTCGGGGCGCGCGTGGATGATCTCGGGCGTGTGCTCGTACAAGATCACTGGCCTCCGCGGCGGTGCCCTGACATCGTCGCCGTCGTTCACGACGCGACGGGGTCTCTTCTTGGACTTGGACGACGGCCGCCGGGACGACGCGGTGCCCGGCAGGCTCAGCGGCAGCGGCCTCAGGCCCTGCAGGCTGCTGACGACCCCGCTCTTGTTGGCCGCCGCCGACGACATGGTGGTGGTGCTGTGTTGCACCATTGGCCGATCGATGATGACAAGCTTCTGAATGAATTGAATGCGATGGTCAGGTCGACGAACGAACGAAGAAGTTGAAGAACTATGCTTTCTGGTATCTGCGTGCTGAACTGGGACTGGGAGGCGTTTGAGGCAACAAGTTGCTTATATATAGTAGGCCGGGAGAGAGACCGGCCAGCCGACGTTTCAAGGAAAGTACGCGCGTTGAATACGTACGCTTTGGCGTCACGAAGAAAAGTGTCAGACTCAGGGGAGCATAAAAATAGGGAATAAATTGGGTGCTCCCATTTTACTCTAAATAAAAGATTAGGGTATAAAATTTAATATAGAGATTAGGGAATATAGAGATAAGGGTTTAGGGTTTAATATAGAGATTAGGGTATACGACTTAAAATAGAGATTAGGGTTTGGGGGCTTAATATAGAAATTAGGGTTCAATTTAGTGTGTAGGGTTTAGGGGTTTAATATATAGATTAGGGTACAAATTTAAAATAGAGATTAGAGTTCAACTCATAATATAGAGATTAGGGTTGAAGGATTAATATAGAGATTAGGGTTCATGGTCTAATCTCT
Organism: Hyparrhenia diplandra; assembly: GCA_015847255.1. Lineage (NCBI taxonomy): Eukaryota > Viridiplantae > Streptophyta > Magnoliopsida > Poales > Poaceae > Hyparrhenia > Hyparrhenia diplandra. Next base: position 30,155 of record JADLZK010007892.1, read on the forward strand.
TAATATAGAGATTAGAGCAAAATGGGAGGAGGTCTTCACGGTAAAGACCTCCCAATTCGGTTCGTAAAAGTAGGGAACTGCGCCGGACGACGTCAAACAAAGCTGCATTGCTGCATGCCGTGCCGTGCCGTGCCGCGCGCACCAGGAACGTTACGGCCCTGCTGCTGCTGCTGCTGCTGCCTGCAGGCTGCAGATGAACACGGCGGCGGCGGCGGCAGCAGCGGCTTACTCGCTCGTGCTTTGCATGGCATGGCATCGTGTGTGCCGGGTGAATGACGAGGGTGCACGTACGCATCCGCGGCTTGCCTGTGGCCGCTGGCTGCTTCGTTGGGTTGGGTACGTCGTCCAATCTGATCCGATGATCTCCGGTGTGTGTCCAAAACAAACGGGGTTATTACTATGTTTGATGTTTGATTTGATTGATTAATGAGGAGGAAGGTCACACGATCGAAGAGGAAGATTCCCCCTGACAATGCTGGCGGCGAAGGGCCAGTAGTAGTGAGAGAGCCGGATCCAGCAGGTGGGTCGCGCTCCACGATGGCAAAGCCACCACCAAGATCTAGACAAGTTTGAGCGAAATTTGACGTATGATTACATATATGATTACGTATTTAGGGGGAGCAATGTTGACGACAACAATATAATAAGTTTTTGGTCACATACTGTCATTGTGTTTCAAGGTAACACCAACCAGTATTCGAAAATGATTGTGTGTCAAGTCTCGGATGGTGTGCAAAGTTTACACAAAGGAATATATTGGTTCCGGCGGCAAACTAACACTAACTAGTATTCGAGAATGATTGTGTGTCGTCTTGGATGGTGTGCAAAGCTGACGCAAAGGAATATATTGGTTTTGGCGAAACGTCCCTATACGTCCAGTCATGACCTGGTCCTTGAGTGTACAATGGTTAAGAGAGAGATTGCTCCTAAGTCTCTATGCGAGTGAGTGACTATGAAAGCAATGGCTTAGGTGAGTTGCATGGAGAGCACTCCTTCGTCTTTTATAGCTCAAGGGAAAAAGCAGATTACAGATATAAAGGAGGACAAGAAGGAAAAGAAGAAAGAAAAAAAACTAAAACAAGGGAGACCCATGGCATCGTCCTCTCCTCCTCCATCCTGGTCCTTTGAGTCGTGCGGTCATTAATGGCGACAGACGCCATTCCCTGATCCTGCTGCATCGTACGACTTCGACAAATTAAGACGAGGCACCCCCATCCTATTTCGGGATCGAGATGGTTGAAATGGTGATGACACATTGGTCGTACGCTGATTAGGCACAACAGTGCCCCATGTGTCGTGTCATGGACCTTCATGGGAGCCCCGGTGCAAGGTCCTAAATGGCTAGAGGGGGTGAATGGCCTAATAAAATTTTCTACAACAACACTTAAGCAAGGTGGTATTCGAGAATGATAGCATGTCAAGTCTCGGATGGTGTGCAAAGTTTACGCAAAGGAATATATTGGTTCCGGCGGCAAACTAACACCAACTAGTATTCGAGAATGATTGCACGTCAAGTCTCGGATGGTGTGCAAAGCTGACGCAAAGGAATATGTTTGTTCCGGTGGAACGTCCCTATACGTCCAGTCGTGACCTAGTGCTTGAGTGTACAATGGTTAAGAGAGAGATTGCTCCTAAGTCTCTATGCGAGTGAGTGAATATGAAAGCGATGGCTTAGGTGAGTTGCATGGAGAGCCCTGCTTCGCCTTTTATAGCTCAAGGGGAGAGCAGATTATAGATATTAAGGAGGACAAGAAGGAAAAGAAGAAAGGAAAAAAAAAAAACTAAAACTTGGTTCATGGCATCGTCCTCTCCTCCTCCACCCTAGTCCTTTGGGTCATGCGGTCGTTGATGGCAACAGACGCCATTCACTGATCCTGTTGCATCGTACGACTCCTGCAAATTAGTACGAGACACCCCATCCTATTACGGGAATGAGATGGCTGAAATGGCGATGAGACATTGGTCGTACGTTGATTAGGCACAACAGTGTCGCCATGTGTTGTCTCATGGACCTTCATGGGAGCCCCGGCTTGCCACTATTTTGTCTCACTTCACGGCTGACGGGTCCGTCTAAAGTGTTTGGAGGCGACACGGGTCATCCGCGATACACCCGACCCCATATGGTGCAGTTAGAAAGGACGTGGAAGTTCTAGCACACTCGTTTATCTGGTCCGATGGTTTATTCACATAATGCCATCGGGCGAGGCGGAGTCCTCCTGTGGAGAGTTCAGCTGGACAAAAGCCCCGTCCGAGGGGTCGGTTGAGGGGTCCCGCATTCTAGGAGTTGGACGGGACAGAAGTCACCTTCGAAGGGTCAGCGGAGGCGGGGCGCACACTCAGCAGTTATAGGCGGGACGCCAAGTCCCCCTCAAGGTTCGGCCGAGGCAAGGCCCGTGCTCTAGGTGTCCGGCGGGTCGTGATAGGCCATGGATGGGTCGGACGGCTTCGTTTTACTATCGTCTGTGTTAGAGCTTATACGTACTACCGCTCGTGATATTTATATCCGACACATACTATGCCCAAACAAGCTTGCTCTCTACTTTTTACCGGCTTTTGATATGCTGGTTTTATTGATTCATCAGATAATCAGATTGCATATGCTTAAGAAGATACCATGCGCGACCAAACAAATCAAGGAATCGATGGTCTCCCAGCGGCAACGAACTCCGGCCGTCATCTGTTTCCATTTCCGTTTGCGCTACCCGACATGAAACCAAACGTCATCCTTTACGTGTCTGCTGATGCAAGCTAGGAAGCCATACAAGACTAAACCGAAGGATATAGTAAATCCAAAACTAAACTGTTTCCCGCTAATTTTCGTTTATCTGGAATATAAATTATTTCAGTTTTTATAATTGGTTTGTTCGGTTAACTGTATCATTTCACATTTCATAAATTGTAAAATACCGTACCAATTAATCAACAAACTTGTATATATCCAACTGGCTCAAGCGTCCAACGAACCCCAATTCAAAAGCACAACTTAGTAAGGTATATATATTCTCTAAGAAAATGTTGTAAAGGTTATTGATTGCTTACTAAAGCTAGCTAGCTATAGTGGCCATGAGTCCAAATTAGTGCAATCACTTCATTATTACTTCTGAATGAGTGCTGATGAATTTTTTTGCTTGTTTTCAAGAGTTACATTCTCATGTAAGGATGCTATTTGAGTTTTAATAAAGTTTCATTTCTGCAAAAGAAAAAAGATTATCTCTGATATATATAAAGAAACTCGATTAAAAACTAGAAAACAAATAAAATCAACCTGAAGTACTTTTTTAATTTGTTAGGTAAACAATGTCGTCTCTCTCACATGCTCTCTCTCTCTCCATATCATCCTATCCAAATGTGGCGTTTACGTTATTTTTTTAGAAAAGGAATATATTAATATCCTAGCTTCTACATCGACTAATGCATGTAGTTGTTCCTTATTACAACCAACCACGCAAAGGTCCAAGCAATCTAAAAAAAAGTTCAGAAGCAAAGCAAAAGACAACAAAAGTTCCAAGTGCAACATTGAACCCAAAATTCTATTTTTGAAACGCCATTCGTTTCTTGCAAACACCTCCATCTCGTGGTGATCTCAATCTGCACTTTTGCATCCCATCTTCATCATTTGGTCATTCTCCTCCTTTTGTGGTAAGGACTAGAACCTAGGCCAATATGTCCCCCTGAAGATAATATGCAAATAAGATGGTATTGGGATCTTGTCAAAGACTGCTTCATTTCGGGTTAAGCAAATTACCTAACACATCGCGATTCGCACCCACTAGAAATTTGACTTTCAGTTTCATGTTGAACCCTTGTAACCAGACAGTAAACATATCAAAGAATAAATGTTGTATGAACTCCTCGGAGGAGCAAAAAACAACACTTCCTATCGCCTTGCCATTGTCGCCTTGCTAAACCACTACTACAGAATTGTCCATTATCGCGGGCTCCAACCCCCTTCACTGCTTAAAAACCCAACCAAGAGAATCATAGCGGTAGTGATGTGGGGTTCAAACACTACAGGGTCAAAACTCCGGCGGTGATTTGAGACAACACCGCCGGTGTCAATACGACCCGGCGTAATTACTTCAAATAACACTACCGATTGTGCAACCGGAGCCGTAGTGTTGAGAACAAAACACTTTCGGTTGTGTATCGAAACCGGCAAAGCATACCATAGTAACGAACATCGGCCGCCTCGCGTGTCAACCGACAAAGATGTTTACGATTTATCACCGCCGGTTGTACATTTCAACCGAAAGTGTTTGTTATGCCAACACCGCCAGGGTTGTTTCAAAACCTACGGTGTTGTAGACAAAGTGGCACTACCGTTTTTTGGACGTCCGGCGGTGATTGCTATGCCAACAATTACCGGTTTGTAATAGCCGGCAGCGTTACAAAATAAGAATGACCAATAATTACAGCAACGTATAATGTCGGGTTTATCAACAAACCATTATCATAATCACATGTTGAAGATCTCTAGATTGGTTTTGGCTAATTGATGACATCCTTAGGACTAATCTCTCTATGCTAAGTGTTGTTTTAGTTGGAGATTGGCCAAGCCAAGGACGATGCATGGTGGTCATGGTGGATGGATCGAGATGATTCAAATGATGATCAAGTGCATGACTTTGAGTGGATGGTGGATCAAAATGGGCTCAAGGCAAAGGTATATCCATAGGGCCATTTTGATTTTACACTCAAGATACCATAGAG
>JADLZK010007893.1:0-27283 GCA_015847255.1 Hyparrhenia diplandra
GAAACAAGAAGAGCGACATGAAAGGTACATAGGAGTTAGGGTGGATAGGTTAGATGATGGTAGGATCAATTACATTCGCGTTCCCCAACCGTTAATATATGTTTACGGATGTGACATTAGGGAATTTTGCTAGCCCGATTTTAAGCGTGAACTCAAAACAAAAAGTTTCCAATCCGGCTATAATTGAGCAAGACTTTTTTGTGATTTGTGGAATCAAATGCCTCACCAAGAGAACCTAAACTTGAAAAGTGGACCATTAGAGAGTTTTCTAAGAATCACTTGTCATAGGCCTCAAAGTAGCACGTGTTTAGAGTGAAATCTTGGAATTCCATGAAAATCTACGTAATGGAACCTACATCTGCAGAAACAAGAAGGGAGCGACATGAAAGGTACATAGGAGTTAGGGTGGATAGGTTAGATGATGGTAGGATCAATTACATTGCGTTCCCCAATTGTTAATATATGTTTACGGATGTGACATTTAGGAATTTGCTAAGCGCCCGATTTTTAGCGTGAACTCAAAACAAAGAAGTTTCCAATCCGGCTATAAGCGAGCAAGACTTTTTAGCGGTTGTGGAATCAAATGCCTCACCCTAGAGAACCTAAACTTGAAGAAGTGGACCATTAGAGAGTTTTTCTAAGAATCACTTGTCATAGGCCTCAAAAGTAGCACGTGTTTAGAGTGAAATCTTGGAATTCCATCGAAAATCTCTATCAACCTACGTCTGCGAAAACAAGAAGGGAGCGACAAGAAAGGTACATAGGAGTTAGGGTGGATAGGTTAGATGATGGTAGGATCAATTACATTGCGTTCCCCAAGCTGTTAATATATGTTTACGGATGTGACATTTAGGGGCGGCTAAGCGATTGATTTTAGCGTGAACTCAAAAAAAAAAGTTTCCAATCCGGCTATAGTCGAGCTACATTTTTTTTGCGGTTGTGGAATGAAATGCCTCACCCTAGAAGCTAAATTTGAAGAAGTGGATCATTAGTTAGTTTTTCTAAGAATCACTTGTCATAGGCCTCAAAGTAGCACGTGTTTAGAGTGAAATCTTGGAATTCCATGAAAATCTCGGTATTGGACCTACGTAGAAATAAGAAGGGAAGCGACATGAAAGGTACATAGGAGTTAGGGTGGATAGGTTAGATGATGGTAGGATCAATTACATTGCGTTCCCCAACCGTTAATATATGTTTACGGATGTGACATTAGGAATTTGCTAAGCGCCCGATTTTAGCGTGAACTCAAAACAAAGAGAAGTTTCCAATCCGGCTATAATTGAGCAAGACTTTTTGATTTGTGAAATCAAATGCCTCGACCCTAGAGAACCTAAACTTGAAGAAGTGGACCATTAGAGAGTTTTTCTAAGAATCACTTGTCATAGGCCTCAAAGTAGCACGTGTTTAGAGTGAAATCTTGGAATTCCATGAAAATCTCGTAATGGAGACCTACGTGCCCGAAACAAGAAGGGAGCGACATGAAAGGTACATAGGAGTTAGGGTGGATAGGTTAGATGATGGTAGGATCAATTACATTTGCGTTCCCCAACCGTTAATATATGTTTACGGATGTGACATTTGGAATTTGCTAGCCTTGCCGATTTTAAGCGTGAACTCAAAACAAAGAGAAGTTTCCAATCCGGCTATAAGCGAGCAAGACTTTTTAGCGATTTGTGGAATCAAATGCCTCACCCAAAGAGAACCTAAACTTGAAGAAGTGGACCATTAGAGAGTTTTTCTAAGAATCACTTGTCATAGGCCTCAAAGTAGCACTTGTTTAGAGTGAAATCTTGGAATTCCATCGAAAATCTCTATAATGGAGACCTACGTGCAGAAACAAGAAGGGAGCGACATGAATGTTACATAGAAGTTAGGGTGGATAGGTTAGATGATGGTAGGATCAATTACATTGCGTTCCCCAACCGTTAATATATGTTTACGGATGTGACATTTAATTTGCTTAGCTTGTAGATTTTAGCGTGAACTCAAAACAAAGAGAAGTTTCCAATCCGGCTATAATCGAGCAAGACTTTTTTAGCGGTTGTGGAATCAAATGCCTCACCCTAGAAAACCTAAATTTGAAGAAGTGGACCATTAGAGAGTTTTTCTAAGAATCACTTGTCATAGGCCTCAAAGTAGCACGTGTTTAGAGTGAAATCTTGGAATTCCATCGAAAAATCTCTATCAACCTACGTCTTAGAAACAAGAAGGGGAGCGACAAGAAAGGTACATAGGAGTTAGGGTGGATAGGTTAGATGATGCTAGGATCAATTACATTGCGTTCCCCAACTGTTAATATATGTTTTACGGATGTGACATTTAGGGATTTAGCTTGCTGATTTAAGCGTGAACTCAAACAAAAAGAAGTTTCCAATCCGGCTATGTAATCGAGCTACACTTTTTCGCGATTTGTGGAATGAAATGCCTCACCCTAGAGAAGCTAAATTTGAAGAAGTGGATCATTAGTTAGTTTTTCTAAGAATCACTTGTCATAGGCCTCAAAGTAGCACGTGTTTAGAGTGAAATCTTGGAATTCCATCGAAAATCTCGATAATGTCGACCTACGTACCAGAAATAAGAAGGGAGCGACATGAAAGGTACATAGGAGTTAGGGTGGATAGGTTAGATGATGGTAGGATCAATTACATTGCGTTCCCCAACCGTTAATATATGTTTACGGATGTGACATTAGAATTTGCTAAGCGCCGATTTTAAGCGTGAACTCAAAACAAAGAGAAGTTTCCAATCCGGCTATAAGCGAGCAAGACTTTTTCAGCGGTTGTGGAATCAAATGCCTCGACCAAAGAGAACCTAAACTTGAAGAAGTGGACCATTAGAGAGTTTTTCTAAGAATCACTTGTCATAGGCCTCAAAGTAGCACGTGTTTAGAGTGAAATCTTGGAATTCCATCGAAAATCTACGTAATCGACCTACGTACGAAACAAGAAGGGGAGCGACATGAAAGGTACATAGGAGTTAGGGTGGATAGGTTAGATGATGGTAGGATCAATTACATTGCGTTCCCCAACTGTTAATATATGTTTTACGGATGTGACATTTAGGGAATTTGCTAGCGCCCGATTTTAAGCGTGAACTCAAAACAAAGAAGTTTCCAATCCGGCTATAATTGAGCAAGACTTTTTCGCGATTTGTGGAATCAAATGCCTCAGCCTAGAGAACCTAAACTTGAAGAAGTGGACCATTAGAGAGTTTTTCTAAGAATCACTTGTCATAGGCCTCAAAGTAGCACGTGTTTAGAGTGAAATCTTGGAATTCCATCGAAAATCTCTAGTAATTAGACCTACGTCTTAGAAACAAGAAGGGAGCGACATGAAAGGTACATAGGAGTTAGGGTGGATAGGTTAGATGATGGTAGGATCAATTACATTGCGTTCCCCAACCGTTAATATATGTTTACGGATGTGACATTTAGGAATTTTGCTAGCTTGTAGATTTTTAGCGTGAACTCAAAACAAAGAAGTTTCCAATCCGGCTATAATTGAGCAAGACTTTTTCGCGGTTGTGGAATCAAATGCCTCACCAAAGAGAACCTAAACTTGAAGAAGTGGACCATTAGAAGTTTTTTTTCTAAGAATCACTTGTCATAGGCCTCAAAGTAGCACGTGTTTAGAGTGAAATCTTGGAATTCCATCGAAAATCTACGTAATCGACCTCGTGCGAAAAAAGAAGAAGGGAGCGACATGAAAGGTACATAGGAGTTAGGGTGGATAGGTTAGATGATGGTAGGATCAATTACATTGCGTTCCCCAACCGTTAATATATGTTTTACGGATGTGACATTTAGGGACTGCTTGCGCTGATTTTAGCGTGAACTCAAAACAAAAGAAGTTTCCAATCCGGCTATAAGCGAGCAAGACTTTTTCGCGATTTGTGGAATCAAATGCCTCGGCCTAGAGAACCTAAACTTGAAGAAGTGGACCATTAGTTTTTCTAAGAATCACTTGTCATAGGCCTCAAAGTAGCACGTGTTTAGAGTGAAATCTTGGAATTCCATCGAAAATCTCTATCGACCTACGTTGCGAAACAAGAAGGGGAGCGACATGAAAGGTACATAGGAGTTAGGGTGGATAGGTTAGATGATGGTAGGATCAATTACATTGCGTTCCCCAACCGTTAATATATGTTTTACGGATGTGACATTTTAGGAATTTTGCTAGCGCAAGATTTTTAGCGTGAACTCAAAACAAAAGAAGTTTCCAATCCGGCTATAAGCGAGCAAGACTTTTTAGCGATTTGTGGAATCAAATGCCTCACCCTAGAGAACCTAAACTTGAAGAAGTGGACCATTAGAGAGTTTTTCTAAGAATCACTTGTCATAGGCCTCAAAGTAGCACGTGTTTAGAGTGAAATCTTGGAATTCCATGAAAATCTCTATCAACCTACGATCTGTCCGAAACAAGAAGGGAGCGACATGAAAGGTACATAGGAGTTAGGGTGGATAGGTTAGATGATGGTAGGATCAATTACATTACGTTCCCCAACCGTTAATATATGTTTACGGATGTGACATTTAGGGATTTGCTAGCGCCGATTTTAGCGTGAACTCAAAACAAAAAGAAGTTTCCAATCCGGCTATAATTGAGCAAGACTTTTTTCGCGGTTGTGGAATCAAATGCCTCACCCTAGAGAACCTAAACTTGAAGAAGTGGACCATTAGAGTTTTTCTAAGAATCACTTGTCATAGGCCTCAAAGTAGCACGTGTTTAGAGTGAAATCTTGGAATTCCATCGAAAATCTCTATGTCGACCTACGTCTTAGAAACAAGAAGGGGAGCGACATGAAAGGTACATAGGAGTTAGGGTGGATAGGTTAGATGATGGTAGGATCAATTACATTGCGTTCCCCAACCGTTAATATATGTTTTACGGATGTGACATTAGGAATTTGCTAGCTTGCCCGATTTTAGCGTGAACTCAAAACAAAAGAAGTTTCCAATCCGGCTATAAGCGAGCAAGACTTTTTAGCGGTTGTGGAATCAAATGCCTCACCCTAGAGAACCTAAACTTGAAGAAGTGGACCATTAGAGAGTTTTTTTCTAAGAATCACTTGTCATAGGCCTCAAAGTAGCACGTGTTTAGAGTGAAATCTTGGAATTCCATCGAAAAATCTACGTAATCGACCCCTACATTCTAGAAACAAGAAGGGAGCGACATGAAAGGTACATAGGAGTTAGGGTGGATAGGTTAGATGATGGTAGGATCAATTACATTGCGTTCCCCAACCGTTAATATATGTTTACGGATGTGACATTAGGGATTTGCTTGCGCTGCCCGATTTTAGCGTGAACTCAAAACAAAAGAAGTTTCCAATCAGGCTATAAATGAGCAAGACTTTTCGCGGTTGTGGAATCAAATGCCTCACCCTAGAGAACCTAAATTTGAAGAAGTGGACCATTAGAGAGTTTTTCTAAGAATCACTTGTCATAGGCCTCAAAGTAGCACGTGTTTAGAGTGAAATCTTGGAATTCCATGAAAATCTCGTATCGACCTACGTGCAGAAACAAGAAGGGGAGCGACATGAAAGGTACATAGGAGTTAGGGTGGATAGGTTAGATGATGGTAGGATCAATTACATTGCGTTCCCCAACCGTTAATATATGTTTACGGATGTGACATTTAGGGACTGCTAGCGCCCGATTTTAGCGTGAACTCAAAACAAAGAGAAGTTTCCAATCCGGCTATAAGCGAGCAAGACTTTTTCGCGGTTGTGGAATCAAATGCCTCACCCTAGAAGAACCTAAACTTGAAGAAGTGGACCATTAGTTAGTTTTTCTAAGAATCACTTGTCATAGGCCTCAAAGTAGCACGTGTTTAGAGTGAAATCTTGGAATTCCATCGAAAATCTACGTAATGGAACCTACGTCTTAGAAACAAAGAAGGGAGCGACATGAAAGGTACATAGGAGTTAGGGTGGATAGGTTAGATGATGGTAGGATCAATTACATTGCGTTCCCCAACCGTTAATATATGTTTTACGGATGTGACATTTAGGGGATTGCTAGCGCCCGATTTTAAGCGTGAACTCAAAACAAAAGAAGTTTCCAATCCGGCTATAATTGAGCAAGACTTTTTTCGCGGTTGTGGAATCAAATGCCTCACCCAAGAGAACCTAAACTTGAAGAAGTGGACCATTAGAGAGTTTTTCTAAGAATCACTTGTCATAGGCCTCAAAGTAGCACGTGTTTAGAGTGAAATCTTGGAATTCCATCGAAAATCTACGTAATGGAGACCTACGTCTGCAAGAAACAAGAGGGGAGCGACATGAAAGGTACATAGGAGTTAGGGTGGATAGGTTAGATGATGGTAGGATCAATTACATTGCGTTCCCCAACCGTTAATATATGTTTACGGATGTGACATTTGGGAATTTTGCTTGCGCCGATTTTAGCGTGAACTCAAAACAAAGAGAAGTTTCCAATCCGGCTATAAGCGAGCAAGACTTTTTCGCGGTTGTGGAATCAAATGCCTCAGCCTAGAGAGAACCTAAACTTGAAGAAGTGGACCATTAGAGAGTTTTTCTAAGAATCACTTGTCATAGGCCTCAAAGTAGCACGTGTTTAGAGTGAAATCTTGGAATTCCATCGAAAATCTCTATCGACCTACGTGCAAAGAAACAAGAAGGGGAGCGACATGAAAGGTACATAGGAGTTAGGGTGGATAGGTTAGATGATGGTAGGATCAATTACATTCGTTCCCCAACCGTTAATATATGTTTACGGATGTGACATTTAGGGACTGCTAGCTTGCCGATTTTAGCGTGAACTCAAAACAAAAGAAGTTTCCAATCCGGCTATATAAGCGAGCAAGACTTTTTTGTGCGGTTGTGGAATCAAATGCCTCACCCTAGAGAACCTAAACTTGAAGAAGTGGACCATTAGAGAGTTTTTCTAAGAATCACTTGTCATAGGCCTCAAAGTAGCACGTGTTTAGAGTGAAATCTTGGAATTCCATCGAAAATCTCGTAATCAACCTACGTCCGAAACAAGAAGGGAGCGACATGAAAGGTACATAGGAGTTAGGGTGGATAGGTTAGATGATGGTAGGATCAATTACATTCGTTCCCCAACCGTTAATATATGTTTACGGATGTGACATTTAGGGATTTAGCTAGCTTGCCCGATTTTAAGCGTGAACTCAAAACAAAAGAAGTTTCCAATCCGGCTATAATTGAGCAAGACTTTTTTCGCGATTTGTGGAATCAAATGCCTCAGCCAAGAGAACCTAAACTTGAAGAAGTGGACCATTAGAGAGTTTTTCTAAGAATCACTTGTCATAGGCCTCAAAGTAGCACGTGTTTAGAGTGAAATCTTGGAATTCCATCGAAAATCTACGTAATCGACCTACGTCTGAAACAACAAAGGGAGCGACATGAAAGGTACATAGGAGTTAGGGTGGATAGGTTAGATGATGGTAGGATCAATTACATTGCGTTCCCCAACCGTTAATATATGTTTACGGATGTGACATTTGGGATTTTGCTAGCGCCCGATTTTAGCGTGAACTCAAAACAAAAGAAGTTTCCAATCCGGCTATAATCGAGCAAGACTTTTTGCGGTTGTGGAATCAAATGCCTCGGCCAAAGAGAACCTAAACTTGAAGAAGTGGACCATTAGAGAGTTTTTCTAAGAATCACTTGTCATAGGCCTCAAAGTAGCGCGTGTTTAGAGTGAAATCTTGGAATTCCATCGAAAAATCTACGTAATAGACCTACGTCTGCCGAAACAAGAAGGGAGCGACATGAAAGGTACATAGGAGTTAGGGTGGATAGGTTAGATGATGGTAGGATCAATTACATTGCGTTCCCCAACCGTTAATATATATTTTACGGATGTGACATTAGGAATTTGCTAGCTTGCCGATTTTAGCGTGAACTCAAAACAAAGAGAAGTTTCCAATCCGGCTATAAGCGAGCAAGACTTTTTCGCGGTTGTGGAATCAAATGCCTCGGCCTAGAGAACCTAAACTTGAAGAAGTGGACCATTAGAGAGTTTTTCTAAGAATCACTTGTCATAGGCCTCAAAGTAGCACTTGTTTAGAGTGAAATCTTGGAATTCCATCGAAAATCTCTATATGCGACCTACGTCTGCAGAAACAAGAAGGGGAGCGACATGAAAGGTACATAGGAGTTAGGGTGGATAGGTTAGATGATGGTAGGATCAATTACATTGCGTTCCCCAACCGTTAATATATGTTTACGGATGTGACATTTAGGGGATTTGCTTTGCTTGCCGATTTCAGCGTGAACTCAAAACAAAGAGAAGTTTCCAATCCGGCTATAATCGAGCAAGACTTTTTCGCGGTTGTGGAATCAAATACCTCACCCTAGAAACCTAAAATTTGAAGAAGTGGACCATTAGAGAGTTTTTCTAAGAATCACTTGTCATAGGCCTCAAAGTAGCACGTGTTTAGAGTGAAATCTTGGAATTCCATCGAAAAATCTCTATCAACCTACGTCTGCAAAGAAACTAGAAGGGGAGCGACAAGAAAGGTACATAGGAGTTAGGGTGGATAGGTTAGATGATGGTAGGATCAATTACATTGCGTTCCCCAATTTGTTAATATATGTTTTACGGATGTGACATTTAGGGATAGCTTTTGATTTTAGCGTGAACTCAAAACAAAGAGAAGTTTCCAATCCGGCTATAATCGAGCAAGACTTTTTAGCGGTTGTGGAATCAAATGCCTCACCCTAGAGAACCTAAATTTGAAGAAGTGGACCATTAGTTAGTTTTTCTAAGAATCACTTGTCATAGGCCTCAAAGTAGCACGTGTTTAGAGTGAAATCTTGGAATTCCATCGAAAATCTCGGTAATCGACCTACGTCTTGCAAGAAACAAGAAGGGAGCGACATGAAAGGTACATAGGAGTTAGGGTGGATAGGTTAGATGATGGTAGGATCAATTACATTGCGTTCCCCAACCGTTAATATATGTTTTACGGATGTGACATTAGGGATTTTGCTAGCGCCCGATTTTAGCGTGAACTCAAAACAAAAGAAGTTTCCAATCCGGCTATAATTGAGAGGCAAGACTTTTTTTGGCGGTTGTGGAATCAAATGCCTCAGCCTAGAGAACCTAAACTTGAAGAAGTGGACCATTAGAGAGTTTTTCTAAGAATCACTTGTCATAGGCCTCAAAGTAGCACGTGTTTAGAGTGAAATCTTGGAATTCCATCGAAAATCTATCGTAATGGAGACCTACGTCAGAGAAACAAGAAGGGAGCGACATGAGAAAGGTACATAGGAGTTAGGGTGGATAGGTTAGATGATGGTAGGATCAATTACATTCGTTCCCCAACCGTTAATATATGTTTTACGGATGTGACATTTGGGACTGCTAAGCGCCCGATTTTAGCGTGAACTCAAAACAAAAAGAAGTTTCCAATCCGGCTATAATTGAGCAAGACTTTTTTTGCGATTTGTGGAATCAAATGCCTCAGCCTAGAGAACCTAAACTTGAAGAAGTGGACCATTAGAGAGTTTTTCTAAGAATCACTTGTCATAGGCCTCAAAGTAGCACGTGTTTAGAGTGAAATCTTGGAATTCCATCGAAAATCTACGTAATCGACCTACGTGCGAAAAAGAAGAAGGAGCGACATGAAAGGTACATAGGAGTTAGGGTGGATAGGTTAGATGATGGTAGGATCAATTACATTGCGTTCCCCAACCGTTAATATATGTTTACGGATGTGACATTTGGAATTTGCTAGCGCCGATTTTAGCGTGAACTCAAAACAAAGAGAAGTTTCCAATCCGGCTATAATTGAGCAAGACTTTTTTTTTGATTTGTGGAATCAAATGCCTCACCTAGAGAACCTAAACTTGAAGAAGTGGACCATTAGAGAGTTTTTCTAAGAATCACTTGTCATAGGCCTCAAAGTAGCACGTGTTTAGAGTGAAATCTTGGAATTCCATCGAAAATCTCGTAATCGACCTACGTGCCAGAAACAAGAAGGGGAGCGACATGAAAGGTACATAGGAGTTAGGGTGGATAGGTTAGATGATGGTAGGATCAATTACATTGCGTTCCCCAACCGTTAATATATGTTTTTACGGATGTGACATTTAGGGATTTGCTTGCGCCCGATTTTAGCGTGAACTCAAAACAAAAGAAGTTTCCAATCCGGCTATAAGCGAGCAAGACTTTTTCGCGGTTGTGGAATCAAATGCCTCAGCCTAGAGAACCTAAACTTGAAGAAGTGGACCATTACAGAGTTTTTCTAAGAATCACTTGTCATAGGCCTCAAAGTAGCACGTGTTTAGAGTGAAATCTTGGAATTCCATCGAAAATCTCTATATCGACCTACGTCTTAGAAACAAGAAGGGAGCGACATGAAAGGTACATATGAAGTTAGGGTGGATAGGTTAGATGATGGTAGGATCAATTACATTCGTTCCCCAACCGTTAATATATGTTTTACGGATGTGACATTTAGGGATGCTTAGCTTGCGCCGATTTTAGCGTGAACTCAAAACAAAAGAAGTTTCCAATCCGGCTATAAGCGAGCAAGACTTTTTCGCGGTTGTGGAATCAAATGCCTCACCCTAGAAAACCTAAATTTGAAGAAGTGGACCATTAGAGAGTTTTTCTAAGAATCACTTGTCATAGGCCTCAAAGTAGCACGTGTTTAGAGTGAAATCTTGGAATTCCATCGAAAATCTACGTATCAACCTACGTATCAGAAACAAGAAGGGGAGCGACATGAAAGGTACATAGGAGTTAGGGTGGATAGGTTAGATGATGGTAGGATCAATTACATTGCGTTCCCCAACTGTTAATATATGTTTACGGATGTGACATTTAGGGACTGCTAGCGCTTGATTTTAGCGTGAACTCAAAACAAAAAGAAGTTTCCAATCCGGCTATGTAATCGAGCAAGACTTTTTGCGATTTGTGGAATCAAATGCCTCACCCTAGAAGAACCTAAATTTGAAGAAGTGGACCATTAGAGTTTTTCTAAGAATCACTTGTCATAGGCCTCAAAGTAGCACTTACGTGTTTAGAGTGAAATCTTGGAATTCCATCGAAAATCTCGTATCGACCTACGTCTTAGAAACAAGAAGGGGAGCGACATGAAAGGTACATAGGAGTTAGGGTGGATAGGTTAGATGATGGTAGGATCAATTACATTGCGTTCCCCAACCGTTAATATATGTTTACGGATGTGACATTAGGGAATTTGCTAGCGCCCGATTTTTAGCGTGAACTCAAAACAAAAGAAGTTTCCAATCCGGCTATAAGCGAGCAAGACTTTTTAGCGGTTGTGGAATCAAATGCCTCGACCTAGAGAACCTAAACTTGAAGAAGTGGACCATTAGAGAGTTTTTCTAAGAATCACTTGTCATAGGCCTCAAAGTAGCACGTGTTTAGAGTGAAATCTTGGAATTCCATCGAAAATCTACGTAATAGACCTACGTATCAGAAACAAGAAGGGAGCGACATGAAAGGTACATAGGAGTTAGGGTGGATAGGTTAGATGATGGTAGGATCAATTACATTAAGTTCCCCAACCGTTAATATATGTTTACGGATGTGACATTTGGGATTTTGCTACGCGCCCGATTTTAGCGTGAACTCAAAACAAAAAGAAGTTTCCAATCCGGCTATAATTGAGCAAGACTTTTTAGCGGTTGTGAAATCAAATGCCTCGACCAAGAGAACCTAAACTTGAAGAAGTGGACCATTAGAGAGTTTTTCTAAGAATCACTTGTCATAGGCCTCAAAGTAGCACGTGTTTAGAGTGAAATCTTGGAATTCCATCGAAAATCTACGTAATGGACCTACGTATCGAAACAAGAAGGGAGCGACATGAAAGGTACATAGGAGTTAGGGTGGATAGGTTAGATGATGGTAGGATCAATTACATTGCGTTCCCCAACCGTTAATATATGTTTACGGATGTGACATTTAGGAATTTGCTAGCGCCGATTTTAGCGTGAACTCAAAACAAAAGAAGTTTCCAATCCGGCTATAAGCGAGCAAGACTTTTTTCGCGGTTGTGGAATCAAATGCCTCGGCCTAGAGAACCTAAACTTGAAGAAGTGGACCATTAGAGTTTTTCTAAGAATCACTTGTCATAGGCCTCCAAGTAGCACTTGTTTAGAGTGAAATCTTGAAATTCCTTGAAAATCTCTATGTCGACCTACGTAGAGAAACAAGAAGGGGAGCGACACGAATGTTACATATGAAGTTAGGGTGGATAGGTTATATGATGGTAGGATCAATTACATTGCGTTCCCCAACCGTTAATATATGTTTACGGATGTGACATTTAGGGTGCTGCTTGTGCGCGATTTCAGCGTGAACTCAAAACAAAAGAAGTTTCCAATCCGGCTATAATCGAGCTAGACTTTTTCGCGGTTGGGGAATCAAATGCCTCACCCTAGAAAACCTAAATTTGAAGAAGTGGACCATTAGAGAGTTTTTCTAAGAATCACTTGTCATAGGCCTCAAAGTAGCACTTGTGTAGAGTGAAATCTTGGAATTCCGTCGAAAATCTCTATCAACCTACGTCTCCAGAAACTAGAAGGGAGCGACAAGAAAGGTACATACGAAGTTAGGGTGGATAGCTTAGATGATGCTAGGATCAATTACATTGCGTTCCCCAACTGTTAATATATGTTTACGAATGTGACATTTAGGGATAGCTTGCGCTGATTTCAGCGTGAACTCAAAACAAAGAAGTTTCCAATCCGGCTATGTAATCGAGCTACACTTTTTCGCGATTTGTGGAATGAAATGCCTCACCCTAGAGAAGCTAAATTTGAAGAAGTGGATCATTAGTTAGTTTTTTCTAAGAATCACTTGTCATAGGCCTCAAAGTAGCACGTGTTTAGAGTGAAATCTTGGAATTCCATCGAAAATCTGGGGTGTCGACCTACGTCTTAGAAATAAGAAGGGAGCGACATGAAAGGTACATAGGAGTTAGGGTGGATAGGTTAGATGATGGTAGGATCAATTACATTGCGTTCCCCAACCGTTAATATATGTTTACGGATGTGACATTAGGAATTTGCTAGCGCCCGATTTTTAGCGTGAACTCAAAACAAAGAAGTTTCCAATCCGGCTATAAGCGAGCAAGACTTTTTAGCGGTTGTGGAATCAAATGCCTCGACCTAGAGAACCTAAACTTGAAGAAGTGGACCATTAGAGAGTTTTTCTAAGATTCACTTGTCATAGGCCTCAAAGTAGCACGTGTTTAGAGTGAAATCTTGGAATTCCATCGAAAATCTACGTAATCGACCTACGTATCGAAACAAGAAGGGAGCGACATGAAAGGTACATAGGAGTTAGGGTGGATAGGTTAGATGATGGTAGGATCAATTACATTAAGTTCCCCAACCGTTAATATATGTTTACGGATGTGACATTTGGGAATTTGCTAGCGCCGATTTTTAGCGTGAACTCAAAACAAAAGAAGTTTCCAATCCGGCTATAATTGAGCAAGACTTTTTGTGATTTGTGAAATCAAATGCCTCACCAAGAGAACCTAAACTTTGAAGAAGTGGACCATTAGAGAGTTTTTCTAAGAATCACTTGTCATAGGCCTCAAAGTAGCACGTGTTTAGAGTGAAATCTTGGAATTCCATCGAAAATCTACGTAATCGACCTACGTCTCGAAACAAGAAGGGAGCGACATGAAAGGTACATAGGAGTTAGGGTGGATAGGTTAGATGATGGTAGGATCAATTACATTGCGTTCCCCAACCGTTAATATATGTTTACGGATGTGACATTTAGGGGGACTTGCTAGCGCCCGATTTTAGCGTGAACTCAAAACAAAAGAAGTTTCCAATCCGGCTATAAGCGAGCAAGACTTTTTCGCGGTTGTGGAATCAAATGCCTCAGCCTAGAGAACCTAAACTTGAAGAAGTGGACCATTAGAGAGTTTTTCTAAGAATCACTTGTCATAGGCCTCAAAGTAGCACGTGTTTAGAGTGAAATCTTGGAATTCCATCGAAAATCTCGTAATCGACCTACGTGCCGAAACAAGAAGGGAGCGACATGAAAGGTACATAGGAGTTAGGGTGGATAGGTTAGATGATGGTAGGATCAATTACATTCGTTCCCCAACCGTTAATATATGTTTTACGGATGTGACATTTAGGAATTTGCTTGCGCCGATTTTAGCGTGAACTCAAAACAAAGAGAAGTTTCCAATCCGGCTATAAGCGAGCAAGACTTTTTTGATTTGTGGAATCAAATGCCTCAGCCTAGAGAACCTAAACTTGAAGAAGTGGACCATTAGAGTTTTTCTAAGAATCACTTGTCATAGGCCTCAAAGTAGCACGTGTTTAGAGTGAAATCTTGGAATTCCATCGAAAATCTCTATCGACCTACGTCTTAGAAACAAGAAGGAGCGACATGAAAGGTACATAGGAGTTAGGGTGGATAGGTTAGATGATGGTAGGATCAATTACATTGCGTTCCCCAACCGTTAATATATGTTTACGGATGTGACATTTAGGGATTTGCTAAGCGCCGATTTTAGCGTGAACTCAAAACAAAAGAAGTTTCCAATCCGGCTATAATTGAGCAAGACTTTTTTCGCGGTTGTGGAATCAAATGCCTCACCCAAGAGAACCTAAACTTGAAGAAGTGGACCATTAGAGTTTTTTCTAAGAATCACTTGTCATAGGCCTCAAAGTAGCACGTGTTTAGAGTGAAATCTTGGAATTCCATCGAAAATCTACGTAATCGACCTACGTCTTAGAAACAAGAAGGGAGCGACATGAAAGGTACATAGGAGTTAGGGTGGATAGGTTAGATGATGGTAGGATCAATTACATTGCGTTCCCCAACCGTTAATATATGTTTTACGGATGTGACATTAGGGAATTTGCTTGCGCCGATTTTAGCGTGAACTCAAAACAAAAGAAGTTTCCAATCCGGCTATAAGCGAGCAAGACTTTTTTTAGCGGTTGTGGAATCAAATGCCTCGGCCTAGAGAACCTAAACTTGAAGAAGTGGACCATTAGAGAGTTTTTCTAAGAATCACTTGTCATAGGCCTCAAAGTAGCACTTGTTTAGAGTGAAATCTTGGAATTCCATCGAAAATCTCTATAATCGACCTACGTCTTAGAAACAAGAAGGGAGCGACATGAAAGGTACATAGGAGTTAGGGTGGATAGGTTAGATGATGGTAGGATCAATTACATTTCGTTCCCCAACCGTTAATATATGTTTACGGATGTGACATTTAGGGATGCTTGCTTGTGCCCGATTTTAGCGTGAACTCAAAACAAAAAGAAGTTTCCAATCAGGCTATAAGCGAGCAAGACTTTTTTGCGGTTGTGGAATCAAATGCCTCACCCTAGAAAACCTAAACTTGAAGAAGTGGACCATTAGAGAGTTTTTTTCTAAGAATCACTTGTCATAGGCCTCAAAGTAGCACTTGTTTAGAGTGAAATCTTGGAATTCCATCGAAAATCTCTATCAACCTACGTCTTCGAAACAAGAAGGGAGCGACATGAAAGGTACATAGGAGTTAGGGTGGATAGGTTAGATGATGGTAGGATCAATTACATTCGTTCCCCAAACCGTTAATATATGTTTACGGATGTGACATTAGGGGACTGCTTAGCGCCCGATTTTAGCGTGAACTCAAAACAAAAAGAAGTTTCCAATCCGGCTATATAGCGAGCAAGACTTTTTTCGCGATTTGTGGAATCAAATGCCTCACCCTAGAGAACCTAAACTTGAAGAAGTGGACCATTAGTTAGTTTTTCTAAGAATCACTTGTCATAGGCCTCAAAGTAGCACGTGTTTAGAGTGAAATCTTGGAATTCCATCGAAAATCTCGGTAATAGACCTACGTCTAGAAACAAGAAGGGGAGCGACATGAAAGGTACATAGGAGTTAGGGTGGATAGGTTAGATGATGGTAGGATCAATTACATTGCGTTCCCCAACCGTTAATATATGTTTACGGATGTGACATTAGGAATTTGCTAGCGCCGATTTTAGCGTGAACTCAAAACAAAAGAAGTTTCCAATCCGGCTATAAGCGAGCAAGACTTTTTTTTGCGTTTGTGGAATCAAATGCCTCAGCCTAGAGAACCTAAACTTGAAGAAGTGGACCATTAGAGAGTTTTTCTAAGAATCACTTGTCATAGGCCTCAAAGTAGCACGTGTTTAGAGTGAAATCTTGGAATTCCATCGAAAATCTCGTATGCGACCTACGTGCGAAACAAGAAGGGAGCGACATGAAAGGTACATAGGAGTTAGGGTGGATAGGTTAGATGATGGTAGGATCAATTACATTGCGTTCCCCAACCGTTAATATATGTTTACGGATGTGACATTTGGGATTTGCTAGCGCCGATTTTAGCGTGAACTCAAAACAAAAAGAAGTTTCCAATCCGGCTATAATTGAGCAAGACTTTTTCGCGGTTGTGGAATCAAATGCCTCACCTAGAGAACCTAAACTTGAAGAAGTGGACCATTAGAGTTTTTCTAAGAATCACTTGTCATAGGCCTCAAAGTAGCACGTGTTTAGAGTGAAATCTTGGAATTCCATCGAAAATCTCTATCGACCTACGTCTGCGAAACAAGAAGGGAGCGACATGAAAGGTACATAGGAGTTAGGGTGGATAGGTTAGATGATGGTAGGATCAATTACATTGCGTTCCCCAACCGTTAATATATGTTTTACGGATGTGACATTTAGGGATTTGCTTGCGCGATTTTTAGCGTGAACTCAAAACAAAGAGAAGTTTCCAATCCGGCTATAATCGAGCAAGACTTTTTTGCGGTTGTGGAATCAAATGCCTCACCTAGAGAACCTAAACTTGAAGAAGTGGACCATTAGAGAGTTTTTTCTAAGAATCACTTGTCATAGGCCTCAAAGTAGCACGTGTTTAGAGTGAAATCTTGGAATTCCATCGAAAATCTCGGTAATCGACCTACGTGCCAGAAACAAGAAGGGAGCGACATGAAAGGTACATAGGAGTTAGGGTGGATAGGTTAGATGATGGTAGGATCAATTACATTCGTTCCCCAACCGTTAATATATGTTTACGGATGTGACATTTAGGAATTTTGCTAGCGTATTTGATTTTAGCGTGAACTCAAAACAAAAGAAGTTTCCAATCCGGCTATAGCGAGCAAGACTTTTTAGCGATTTGTGGAATCAAATGCCCTCACCCTAGAGAACCTAAACTTGAAGAAGTGGACCATTAGAGTTTTTCTAAGAATCACTTGTCATAGGCCTCAAAGTAGCACGTGTTTAGAGTGAAATCTTGGAATTCCATCGAAAATCTACGTAATCGACCTACGTCTCGAAACAAGAAGGGGAGCGACATGAAAGGTACATAGGAGTTAGGGTGGATAGGTTAGATGATGGTAGGATCAATTACATTGCGTTCCCCAACCGTTAATATATGTTTACGGATGTGACATTTAGGGATTTGCTAGCGCCCGATTTTAGCGTGAACTCAAAACAAAAGAAGTTTCCAATCCGGCTATAATTGAGCAAGACTTTTTTCGCGGTTGTGAAATCAAATGCCTCAGCCAAGAGAACCTAAACTTGAAGAAGTGGACCATTAGAGAGTTTTTCTAAGAATCACTTGTCATAGGCCTCAAAGTAGCACGTGTTTAGAGTGAAATCTTGGAATTCCATCGAAAATCTACGTATTCGACCTACGTCTTAGAAACAAGAAGGGAGCGACATGAAAGGTACATAGGAGTTAGGGTGGATAGGTTAGATGATGGTAGGATCAATTACATTACGTTCCCCAACCGTTAATATATGTTTACGGATGTGACATTAGGGAATTTGCTAGCTTGCCGATTTTAGCGTGAACTCAAAACAAAAAGAAGTTTCCAATCCGGCTATAAGCGAGCAAGACTTTTTCGCGGTTGTGGAATCAAATGCCTCAGCCTAGAGAACCTAAACTTGAAGAAGTGGACCATTAGAGAGTTTTTCTAAGAATCACTTGTCATAGGCCTCAAAGTAGCACTTGTTTAGAGTGAAATCTTGAAATTCCTTGAAAATCTCTATGTCGACCTACGTGCTTAGAAACAAGAAGGGAGCGACACATGAATGTTACATATGAAGTTAGGGTGGATAGGTTAGATGATGGTAGGATCAATTACATTGCGTTCCCCAACCGTTAATATATGTTTACGGATGTGACATTTAGGGATGCTTGCTTGTAGATTTTAAGCGTGAACTCAAAACAAAAGAAGTTTCCAATCCGGCTATAGAATCGAGCTAGACTTTTTTTTTGCGGTTGGGGAATCAAATGCCTCACCCTAGAAAACCTAAATTTGAAGAAGTGGACCATTAGAGAGTTTTTCTAAGAATCACTTGTCATAGGCCTCAAAGTAGCACTTGTTTAGAGTGAAATCTTGGAATTCCATCGAAAATCTCTATCAACCTACGTCTTAGAAACAAGAAGGGAGCGACAAGAAAGGTACATAGGAGTTAGGGTGGATAGGTTAGATGATGGTAGGATCAATTACATTGCGTTCCCCAACTGTTAATATATGTTTTACGGATGTGACATTTAGGGATTGCTTGCGCTGATTTTAGCGTGAACTCAAAACAAAGAGAAGTTTCCAATCCGGCTATAATCGAGCTACACTTTTTTGCGGTTGTGGAATCAAATGCCTCACCCTAGAGAACCTAAATTTGAAGAAGTGGACCATTAGTTAGTTTTTTTCTAAGAATCACTTGTCATAGGCCTCAAAGTAGCACGTGTTTAGAGTGAAATCTTGGAATTCCATCGAAAATCTCGGTAATCGACCTACGTCTTAGAAACAAGAGGGGAGCGACATGAAAGGTACATAGGAGTTAGGGTGGATAGGTTAGATGATGGTAGGATCAATTACATTGCGTTCCCCAACCGTTAATATATGTTTACGGATGTGACATTTAGGAATTTGCTAGCGCCCCGATTTTAGCGTGAACTCAAAACAAAAAGAAGTTTCCAATCCGGCTATAATTGAGCAAGACTTTTTCGCGATTTGTGGAATCAAATGCCTCAGCCTAGAGAACCTAAACTTGAAGAAGTGGACCATTAGAGAGTTTTTCTAAGAATCACTTGTCATAGGCCTCAAAGTAGCACGTGTTTAGAGTGAAATCTTGGAATTCCATCGAAAATCTCGTAATCGACCTACGTTGCCGAAACAAGAAGGGAGCGACATGAAAGGTACATAGGAGTTAGGGTGGATAGGTTAGATGATGGTAGGATCAATTACATTGCGTTCCCCAACCGTTAATATATGTTTACGGATGTGACATTTGGGGATTTGCTAGCGCCGATTTTAGCGTGAACTCAAAACAAAAAGAAGTTTCCAATCCGGCTATAATTGAGCAAGACTTTTTTCGCGGTTGTGGAATCAAATGCCCTCACCCTAGAGAACCTAAACTTGAAGAAGTGGACCATTAGAGAGTTTTTCTAAGAATCACTTGTCATAGGCCTCAAAGTAGCACTTGTTTAGAGTGAAATCTTGGAATTCCATCGAAAATCTCTATGTCGACCTACGTGCAGAAACAAGAAGGGAGCGACATGAAAGGTACATAGGAAGTTAGGGTGGATAGGTTAGATGATGGTAGGATCAATTACATTGCGTTCCCCAACCGTTAATATATGTTTTACGGATGTGACATTTAGGAATTTGCTAGCTTGCTTGTGATTTTAGCGTGAACTCAAAACAAAAGAAGTTTCCAATCCGGCTATAATTCGAGCAAGACTTTTTTGCGGTTGTGGAATCAAATGCCTCACCCTAGAGAACCTAAACTTGAAGAAGTGGACCATTAGAGAGTTTTTCTAAGAATCACTTGTCATAGGCCTCAAAGTAGCACGTGTTTAGAGTGAAATCTTGGAATTCCATCGAAAATCTGGTATCAACCTACGTTAGAAACAAGAAGGGAGCGACATGAAAGGTACATAGGAGTTAGGGTGGATAGGTTAGATGATGGTAGGATCAATTACATTGCGTTCCCCAACCGTTAATATATGTTTACGGATGTGACATTAGGGGGGCTAGCTTGCCGATTTTTAGCGTGAACTCAAAACAAAGAGAAGTTTCCAATCCGGCTATAATCGAGCAAGACTTTTTTCGCGGTTGTGGAATCAAATGCCTCACCCTAGAGAACCTAAATTTGAAGAAGTGGACCATTAGAGAGTTTTTCTAAGAATCACTTGTCATAGGCCTCAAAGTAGCACGTGTTTAGAGTGAAATCTTGGAATTCCATCGAAAATCTCTATCAACCTACGTGTAGAAACAAGAAGGGAGCGACATGAAAGGTACATAGGAGTTAGGGTGGATAGGTTAGATGATGGTAGGATCAATTACATTCGTTCCCCAACCGTTAATATATGTTTACGGATGTGACATTAGGGAATAGCTGCTAGCGCCGATTTTAGCGTGAACTCAAAACAAAAGAAGTTTCCAATCCGGCTATAATTGAGCAAGACTTTTTTCGCGATTTGTGGAATCAAATGCCTCAGCCAAGAGAACCTAAACTTGAAGAAGTGGACCATTAGAGTTTTTCTAAGAATCACTTGTCATAGGCCTCAAAGTAGCACGTGTTTAGAGTGAAATCTTGGAATTCCATGAAAATCTCTACGTGTCGACCTACGTCCGAAACAAGAAGGGAGCGACATGAAAGGTACATAGGAGTTAGGGTGGATAGGTTAGATGATGGTAGGATCAATTACATTGCGTTCCCCAACCGTTAATATATGTTTACGGATGTGACATTAGGAATTTGCTAGCTTGCCCGATTTTAGCGTGAACTCAAAACAAAAGAAGTTTCCAATCCGGCTATAAGCGAGCAAGACTTTTTTTCGCGGTTGTGGAATCAAATGCCTCAGCCTAGAGAACCTAAACTTGAAGAAGTGGACCATTAGAGTTTTTTCTAAGAATCACTTGTCATAGGCCTCCAAGTAGCACTTGTTTAGAGTGAAATCTTGAAATTCCTTGAAAATCTCTATATGTCGACCTACGTCTTAGAAACAAGAAGGGAGCGACACGAATGTTACATATGAAGTTAGGGTGGATAGGTTATATGATGGTAGGATCAATTACATTGCGTTCCCCAACCGTTAATATATGTTTACGGATGTGACATTTAGGGTGCTGCTTGTGTGCGATTTTAGCGTGAACTCAAAACAAAAGAAGTTTCCAATCCGGCTATAGAATGAGCTAGACTTTTTTTAGCGGTTTGGGGAATCAAATGCCTCACCCTAGAAAACCTAAATTTGAAGAAGTGGACCATTAGAGAGTTTTTCTAAGAATCACTTGTCATAGGCCTCAAAGTAGCACTTGTTTAGAGTGAAATCTTGGAATTCCATCGAAAATCTCTATCAACCTACGTCACGAAAGAAACTAGAAGGGAGCGACAAGAAAGGTACATATAGAAGTTAGGGTGGATAGGTTAGATGATGCTAGGATCAATTACATTGCGTTCCCAACTGTTAATATATGTTTACGAATGTGACATTTAGGGATAGCTTGCGCTGATTTTAAGCGTGAACTCAAAAAAAAGAAGTTTCCAATCCGGCTATGTAATCGAGCTACACTTTTTTCGCGATTTGTGGAATGAAATGCCTCACCCTAGAGAACCTAAATTTGAAGAAGTGGATCATTAGTTAGTTTTTCTAAGAATCACTTGTCATAGGCCTCAAAGTAGCACGTGTTTAGAGTGAAATCTTGGAATTCCATCGAAAATCTCTGGTAATCGACCTACGTCACCGAAATAAGAAGGGAGCGACATGAAAGGTACATAGGAGTTAGGGTGGATAGGTTAGATGATGGTAGGATCAATTACATTGCGTTCCCCAACCGTTAATATATGTTTACGGATGTGACATTGGGGATTTTTGCTGCCGATTTTTAGCGTGAACTCAAAACAAAAGAAGTTTCCAATCCGGCTATAATTGAGCAAGACTTTTTCGCGGTTGTGGAATCAAATGCCTCGGCCTAGAGAACCTAAACTTGAAGAAGTGGACCATTAGAGAGTTTTTCTAAGATTCACTTGTCATAGGCCTCAAAGTAGCACGTGTTTAGAGTGAAATCTTGGAATTCCATCGAAAATCTACGTAATAATCGACCTACGTATCGAAACAAGAAGGGAGCGACATGAAAGGTACATAGGAGTTAGGGTGGATAGGTTAGATGATGGTAGGATCAATTACATTAAGTTCCCCAAACCGTTAATATATTTTACGGATGTGACATTTAGGGATTTGCTAGCTTGCCCGATTTTAGCGTGAACTCAAAACAAAGAGAAGTTTCCAATCCGGCTATAATTGAGCAAGACTTTTTAGCGATTTGTGAAATCAAATGCCTCACCCTAGAGAACCTAAACTTGAAGAAGTGGACCATTAGAGAGTTTTTCTAAGAATCACTTGTCATAGGCCTCAAAGTAGCGTGTGTTTAGAGTGAAATCTTGGAATTCCATCGAAAATCTACGTAATCGACCTACGTTATAGAAACAAGAAGGGAGCGACATGAAAGGTACATAGGAGTTAGGGTGGATAGGTTAGATGATGGTAGGATCAATTACATTGCGTTCCCCAACCGTTAATATATGTTTTACGGATGTGACATTAGGGAATTTGCTAGCTTGTAGATTTTAGCGTGAACTCAAAACAAAGAGAAGTTTCCAATCCGGCTATAAGCGAGCAAGACTTTTTCGCGGTTGTGGAATCAAATGCCTCGGCCTAGAGAACCTAAACTTGAAGAAGTGGACCATTAGAGAGTTTTTCTAAGAATCACTTGTCATAGGCCTCAAAGTAGCACTTGTTTAGAGTGAAATCTTGAAATTCCTTCGAAAATCTCTATAATCGACCTACGTCTGCAGAAACAAGAAGGGGAGCGACATGAAATGTTACATATGAAGTTAGGGTGGATAGGTTAGATGATGGTAGGATCAATTACATTGCGTTCCCCAACCGTTAATATATGTTTACGGATGTGACATTTAGGGATTTGCTTACTTGCTTGATTTTAGCGTGAACTCAAAACAAAAGAAGTTTCCAATCCGGCTATAGAATCGAGCTAGACTTTTAGGCGGTTGGGGAATCAAATGCCTCACCCTAGAAAACCTAAATTTGAAGAAGTGGACCATTAGAGAGTTTTTCTAAGAATCACTTGTCATAGGCCTCAAAGTAGCACTTGTTTAGAGTGAAATCTTGGAATTCCATCGAAAATCTCTATCAACCTACGTCTTAGAAACTAGAAGGGAGCGACAAGAAAGGTACATAGAAGTTAGGGTGGATAGGTTAGATGATGCTAGGATCAATTACATTGCGTTCCCAAGCTGTTAATATATATGTTTACGGAATGTGACATTTGGGGATAGCTTTGCGCTTGATTTTAGCGTGAACTCAAAACAAAAAGAAGTTTCCAATCCGGCTATAATCGAGCTACACTTTTTTTGATTTGTGGAATCAAATGCCTCACCCTAGAGAACCTAAATTTGAAGAAGTGGATCATTAGTTAGTTTTTCTAAGAATCACTTGTCATAGGCCTCAAAGTAGCACGTGTTTAGAGTGAAATCTTGGAATTCCATCGAAAATCTCTAATCGACCTACGTCTTAGAAATAAGAAGGGAGCGACATGAAAGGTACATAGGAGTTAGGGTGGATAGGTTAGATGATGGTAGGATCAATTACATTGCGTTCCCCAACCGTTAATATATGTTTACGGATGTGACATTAGGGGATGCTAGCGCCGATTTTAGCGTGAACTCAAAACAAAAAGAAGTTTCCAATCCGGCTATAAGCGAGCAAGACTTTTTGCGGTTGTGGAATCAAATGCCTCACCCTAGAGAACCTAAACTTGAAGAAGTGGACCATTAGAGAGTTTTTCTAAGAATCACTTGTCATAGGCCTCAAAGTAGCACGTGTTTAGAGTGAAATCTTGGAATTCCATCGAAAATCTCGTAATCAACCTACGTCACCAGAAACAAGAAGGGAGCGACATGAAAGGTACATAGGAGTTAGGGTGGATAGGTTAGATGATGGTAGGATCAATTACATTGCGTTCCCCAAACCTGTTAATATATGTTTACGGATGTGACATTTGGGGGATAGCTTTCTTGCCGATTTTAGCGTGAACTCAAAACAAAAGAAGTTTCCAATCCGGCTATAATTGAGCAAGACTTTTTAGCGATTTGTGGAATCAAATGCCTCACCCTAGAGAACCTAAATTTGAAGAAGTGGACCATTAGAGAGTTTTTCTAAGAATCACTTGTCATAGGCCTCAAAGTAGCACGTGTTTAGAGTGAAATCTTGGAATTCCATCGAAAATCTACGTATCGACCTACGTGCCGAAACAAGAAGGGAGCGACATGAAAGGTACATAGGAGTTAGGGTGGATAGGTTAGATGATGGTAGGATCAATTACATTGCGTTCCCCAACCGTTAATATATGTTTTACGGATGTGACATTTAGGGACTGCTAGCGCCCGATTTTAGCGTGAACTCAAAACAAAAAAGAAGTTTCCAATCCGGCTATAATTGAGCAAGACTTTTTCGCGGTTGTGGAATCAAATGCCTCGACCTAGAGAACCTAAACTTGAAGAAGTGGACCATTAGAGAGTTTTTTTCTAAGAATCACTTGTCATAGGCCTCAAAGTAGCACGTGTTTAGAGTGAAATCTTGGAATTCCATCGAAAATCTCGTAATCGACCTACGTCTTCGAAACAAGAAGGGAGCGACATGAAAGGTACATAGGAGTTAGGGTGGATAGGTTAGATGATGGTAGGATCAATTACATTGCGTTCCCCAACCGTTAATATATGTTTTACGGATGTGACATTAGGGATTTTTAGCGCCCGAGATATTTAGCGTGAACTCAAAACAAAAGAAGTTTCCAATCCGGCTATAGCGAGCAAGACTTTTTAGCGGTTGTGGAATCAAATGCCTCGGCCTAGAGAACCTAAACTTGAAGAAGTGGACCATTAGAGAGTTTTTCTAAGAATCACTTGTCATAGGCCTCCAAGTAGCACTTGTTTAGAGTGAAATCTTGAAATTCCTTGAAAATCTCTATAATCGACCTACGTCTAGAAACAAGAAGGGAGCGACACGAATGTTACATAGAAGTTAGGGTGGATAGGTTATATGATGGTAGGATCAATTACATTGCGTTCCCCAACCGTTAATATATGTTTTACGGATGTGACATTTAGGGATGCAGCATGCTTAGATTTTTAGCGTGAACTCAAAACAAAGAGAAGTTTCCAATCAGGCTATAGAATCGAGCTAGACTTTTTTCGCGGTTGGGGAATCAAATGCCTCACCCTAGAAAACCTAAATTTGAAGAAGTGGACCATTAGAGAGTTTTTCTAAGAATCACTTGTCATAGGCCTCAAAGTAGCACTTGTTTAGAGTGAAATCTTGGAATTCCATCGAAAATCTCTATCAACCTACGTCTTAGAAACTAGAAGGAGCGACAAGAAAGGTACATAGGAGTTAGGGTGGATAGGTTAGATGATGCTAGGATCAATTACATTGCGTTCCCAAGCTGTTAATATATGTTTACGAATGTGACATTTAGGGATAGCTTGCGCTGATTTCAGCGTGAACTCAAAACAAAGAGAAGTTTCCAATCCGGCTATGTAATCGAGCTACACTTTTTTCGCGGTTGTGGAATGAAATGCCTCACCCTAGAGAAGCTAAATTTGAAGAAGTGGATCATTAGTTAGTTTTTCTAAGAATCACTTGTCATAGGCCTCAAAGTAGCACGTGTTTAGAGTGAAATCTTGGAATTCCATCGAAAATCTCGGTGTCGACCTACGTCTTAGAAATAAGAAGGGGACGACATGAAAGGTACATAGGAGTTAGGGTGGATAGGTTAGATGATGGTAGGATCAATTACATTGCGTTCCCCCAACCGTTAATATATGTTTTACGGATGTGACATTTAGGAATTTGCTAGCGCCGATTTTAGCGTGAACTCAAAACAAAAAGAAGTTTCCAATCCGGCTATAATTGAGCAAGACTTTTTTCGCGATTTGTGGAATCAAATGCCTCGACCTAGAGAACCTAAACTTGAAGAAGTGGACCATTAGAGAGTTTTTCTAAGAATCACTTGTCATAGGCCTCAAAGTAGCACGTGTTTAGAGTGAAATCTTGGAATTCCATCGAAAATCTACGTAATGGAGACCTACGTATCGAAACAAGAAGGGGAGCGACATGAAAGGTACATAGGAGTTAGGGTGGATAGGTTAGATGATGGTAGGATCAATTACATTAAGTTCCCCAACTGTTAATATATGTTTACGGATGTGACATTTGGAATTTGCTAAGCCCGATTTTTAGCGTGAACTCAAAACAAAAGAAGTTTCCAATCCGGCTATAATTGAGCAAGACTTTTTTCGCGATTTGTGAAATCAAATGCCTCGACCAAAGAGAACCTAAACTTGAAGAAGTGGACCATTAGAGAGTTTTTCTAAGAATCACTTGTCATAGGCCTCAAAGTAGCACGTGTTTAGAGTGAAATCTTGGAATTCCATCGAAAATCTACGTAATAGACCTACGTCTGCAGAAACAAGAAGGGAGCGACATGAAAGGTACATAGGAGTTAGGGTGGATAGGTTAGATGATGGTAGGATCAATTACATTCGTTCCCCAACCGTTAATATATGTTTACGGATGTGACATTAGGGATTTGCTAGCGCCCGATTTTAGCGTGAACTCAAAACAAAAGAAGTTTCCAATCCGGCTATAAGCGAGCAAGACTTTTTCGCGGTTGTGGAATCAAATGCCTCGGCCTAGAGAACCTAAACTTGAAGAAGTGGACCATTAGAGTTTTTCTAAGAATCACTTGTCATAGGCCTCCAAAGTAGCACTTGTTTAGAGTGAAATCTTGAAATTCCTTGAAAATCTCTATGTCGACCTACGTCTTAGAAACAAGAAGGGAGCGACACGAATGTTACATATGAAGTTAGGGTGGATAGGTTATATGATGGTAGGATCAATTACATTGCGTTCCCCAACCGTTAATATATGTTTACGGATGTGACATTTAGGATGCTTGCTTGCGGATTTCAGCGTGAACCCAAAACAAAGAGAAGTTTCCAATCCGGCTATAGAATCGAGCTAGACTTTTTAGCGGTTGGGGAATCAAATGCCTCACCCTAGAAAACCTAAATTTGAAGAAGTGGACCATTAGAGTTTTTTCTAAGAATCACTTGTCATAGGCCTCAAAGTAGCACTTGTGTAGAGTGAAATCTTGGAATTCCATCGAAAATCTCTATCAACCTACGTGCCGAAACTAGAAGGAGCGACAAAGAAAGGTACATATA
>JADLZK010007894.1:0-219419 GCA_015847255.1 Hyparrhenia diplandra
CATTATCCATCGGGTAGATAATACGATACGCCAGTATAAATACAAGTTTTCTTGTTCGAAAATCAATAGCCGCTCCTCGCTACTCTACCGCTGCTGCCTGCTGCCGCTCCTAGCTTCCACATCAGTGCTGCAGCGCTCTTTCCTCGCCACGGCTCAATGGCACCTTTCTCCGGCAGCTCCTCCGCTGTGGACGCCACTTCAAGGCTGTTCAGCGACACCAGTGCCGCTGGTCCCGGCCTGTCTTGGCCTGCGGCGTCGGAGATCAACTCCACGCTGAAAAGACAAGACATCGTCGATCTGTGCAGCAAGCATGGCGTGCTCAGGGAGCTCACCCCTGTCTGCGCCGGGCAGTTGCGGTGGAAAGGCTGGAAAGCCTGCACGTCGCCGCCGGTTGGATCCAACAGGATGTGCGTCTACGCGGACGCGTTCGACGCCGGCCTCCGCTTACCGCTCCACGGGTTTTACGCCGAGATTCTCCGGCACTACCGCATCGCGCCGTCCCAGCTCACCCCCAACTCGTGGAGCTACCTGGCCGCGTTCGTGCTGCTGTGCCAGGACGCCGGCGTGGAGTCGCTGGTGTCCGTGTTCCGGTACTTCTTCACCATATGCACTCGCAGACACCACAGCGAGCCAGCGGGGTGGCACCATTTCCAGCAGTACGACGACGGCAGCCGCCGCCTCTTTACCGGCAATCTGCCCGGCCGGAGAGGGTGGAAATCAAGGTTCTTCTTTCTTGACTGTCCATCGGGGTGGGAGTGCCCGGTGAAGTGGGGCAAGGCGAGGAAGGAGGACAAACGTCGAGGGCAGCTCACCGACACGGTGATAGAAAGACTGAAGCAGATGGGGTGCAACGATATCAGGCTCTTCTTGGCCAACCGTGAGATGCCCGTCGGCAACTCAGCCGCAGCAGCTGCAGAGAAGGCATCCAGGAGGAAGCGCAGCAGGCTGTCGCCGCAACCACAACCCGTGCCCACGTCAGCGCCGGCGGGCTTGGCTCCTATCAGAGCTTCTAGTCCTGGTGGGCACATTCTGCTGCCGGGCTTGGCTCCTATCAGAGCTTTAGCACCGGAGGTCGGAACGCAGGCCACTTTGTCGGCGCAGGCCACACCGAACAGAATCCGCAGTCAGGAGGAGCTGCAGCAGGAGGTGGAGCGGCTTCAAGGGTGCCTCGAGGCCACCGAGGCAGCTCTTCGTGCCGCCGAGAAGGAGACGGGTGACGTGAGGGGTGTCGTGGTCACGCAGGTTGCGGCCGCCGACGCACGGGCGGTGGCCGCTGAGGCGGAGAGAACGGCCGTCCTCTCGCAGCTTGCGGCTGCGGATGCTCGAGTGGCGGGTAACTTCTTCTTTTTACGGCCGTCGTTCCCTTCAATTTCGTTTTCTCCGGGTTCCCTTGTTTACTGGCCTTTTGTTTTTGTCTTGCTGCAGAGCAGGAGACGGAGCTCCGCACTCTCCGCGAAGCGGGGGACTCTGCCGCGGGCTACGTGCGCGCACGAGGAGGGCGTCGTGAGGAGCGCCTCCTGGACATCCCCGGGCGCGTCAGGGACGCAGTGGAGTTGGGCGTCTATCGCGGAGCCGGCGTTGCTCTGGCGATGGCCCAAGTTCGGTCGGGCCACGATCTTCGCCACCTGGTCGGCTTCCCCAGGGGTCAGGGGGCAGCTCACCACCAGGACCTCGTCGCAAGCTTCGAAGCTGCCGCGTTGGCCGTCGTCGCCGAAGTGCCGGCCGAGATGGTCATCCGCGACGCCCTTTTAGGTCCCCTTTGGCGCTCGATGTTCATTGACGATGAGAAGGCTGTGGTGATGCTGGTTAGGCGAGAGACGCAACAGGATTTGAACTGGGACGTTGGCGGGAACGGTTGGCGTTGTGGCAGGAACAGGGTGACCGCGCCCACGACGTCGTTCAGGAGGAGCAGTTTGTTTCTGTTGACATGTACCTTGTGTTAACTTGCTTTTCGTTGTTGTAAGCGTGTGTTTAAACTACTGGTATTAGTAGTCGGATGTAAGGGGTGTTTGTTAGCGCTTCCATTTGGTTGTAATTGTGTTTGTAACCCAAGTTATCTAAGGTGAAAAAGGGCATCGTCTCCCTGACGGTAGCCAAGAGTGTTCGTCCCGAATTCATCGTGTTCTTACGCAATTCGATTTCTAGGCTTAGCTACCGTGTGATATTGCTTGTGACTGTTGATCTTTTACCAACATTGTCGACCTGGACCACCTTGTAATTTTTTTTTTGTTTTATCCTCTTGTCTGGCTTCCATGTATCGACAATCCTCTAGACGACTTGCTTGCAGAGACTTCCCATACTGCAGAGAATGAAGGTTTTGCTACGCAAAGTACTTGTCAACCAACTGCTAATTCTGTCCAGAACATTGACTTAAGATATACTAAGAACACTGATGTGACACCATCTATTGATGATTCGGTGGATGATTTGCTGGAAGACACTTCATCATCAAGCTTAAATGAGCCAAAGCAAACAACTGCACAAGCATCGAACACCACGCCACTTGATAGTGTAGCCCTTCACTCTGGTCCCTTAAATGCATCTGCATCGGATGATTTTGATTCATTGTTTGATTCTATATAGGACGGAAAAAGGTTGGCGTCGTGAGTAAGTGATGACTAGCCTTCATTCTGGTCCCTTAAATGCATCTGCATCGGATCATTTTGATTCTCTATACGACAGAAAAAGGTTTGGTCCCGTGAGTGATGACTTGCTTCAGCGAATCTTCTCGGCCATGCAATAGTTCTTGTGTGTATTTTTAGACGGTGAATGTTGACTAATTCCACTGTGTCTTTATAAATTTCATTATCAGGAGTTCTGAAATCAACTGATACTCTGTGCAAACTGAATGCTACGAAATGTTATGGAGGTTCAGGACTGGCTTGCTGAGTTTTTGGTGGCAATTTTCTTTTTGAACCTTTCACCGGAGGCGGAAAACCCCACCTGAATATATATTATAAGGTGCCCAAAATGGCAGATTTACAGAGGTTTACATATGTCCAGCACAAGGACGAAAATCCACATAGAGAGTACACGGGAGAAGGTGGAGGGGTGGTACAACAACACAAAACATAAGCAACAAGAAAAGGAAAAGAAAAAAAGAAGAACTTCAAGGATGACCCTAGTCACAAGCCGCGAGGCGTCAACCGATCATCGAAGTTGCGCCACCCCCAAACAGCATACTCGCCGGTTTCACTTTGATACATGCTCCTTGCACCAAACGTTGTCATTGCGCCGCTCCATTGTCATCCTCCATCTGAGGACCAGGCCAGTGGAGGGGGGACTAAGAGTGGTGTAGGTGACACCAACCTAAGATCACCGGACACGACGACCTCCTATGGAGCTGATGGTGAGGCACGCAGCACATCCGGGCCCACACATCGCCATTCTACGCCGTCCACGGGGAGGAAGCCTTGGAGGGGAATGACGGCAGCGGTGGGAACACCACCCGGCATAAGATTTCCTGGCACCATCAAGGAATGCGCCGACGGAGCAGAGGCGCCAGAGGAGGACACTCATCAAGGAACAACAGCGCCCAACAGCTATGACCGGATTCATCTAAAAGGACAAGGAGGCACACACAAGGAGAGGAAACAAGGAGCCGAACGGGACACAGAAGGACGGGAACAAGGTATAAGATGACACCAAGGGGGAGAGAGGAGGGGTGGACGAGAGAGGTCAAGGTGCCAAAAGGGGCAGAGGAAGGTAGGCGAAGCGCGTAGGAGCTGTAATCTGCCCTCCACAGTGGTGCCCACAACAGGGACACGACGTCGCCGATGCCGCCGACGCCGCCACCACTGGCTCCATAGGAGTGGAGCAAGGTTTTCACCAGGAGGGAATGGTCAGGCCTGCAGTCATTAGGGGGGGAGGGGGGACAACGCCGACGCCTCCAAGAAGGTAAGCGGCGCCAAAAGGCGTCGCCGTCGGCCACACAACCATGGTTGTGCAAGGCTTTCGCCTAAGCTCCAGACCCACAGACTATGGCCTCACCTGCAGAAAAACCACGGGACATCCCGGCACAACCCCACGCTCACCGTCCTCCGAGAGCGGATGCCGTGAGCACACAAAGGGAATCCGCAGACCGCACCTCACCGCAATCGGAAGGCGCAGCCCCACCGCCGGCAAGCCCCCGGCCAAACTGCACTTTCGCGTCGAGGTACGAAAGGAGAGCAGGAGCACGCTGCCCCACCGCCAAGATGCTCGCGTCGAACCGCACGCCTCCAAGCCATCCTTCTTTGTTGGGCATTACGGATGAGGGCAGCCGCCGCGCCAGTCCGCGTCGCCTCGTTGTCGAGCCCGAGCGACCGCGCTTGGGGGTGCAAAGACCGAGGTGCGCCCCCATCGGCCGCCGAACCGCCGGAGGAGTCGGCCATGGCCGCCCCAGGCCGCCTGGCGGCGATCACGCGCCGCCCGAGTTCGCCGACGACCACGCCGCCGGCCGCTGCTCTTGGACACCCGCTGCTGGCGGATCCGTGGAGGGGTCGCCGGATCTCGAGGCCTGAGGGCCTGCACCCGCCAATCCCCGATCCGCAGGTCCGACGGCGGCAACGTTAGCCGGCCCAGGCCACGCCGAATCCGGGCCCCCTGCGGTCGTTTGTCGGCACCCCAACTAAGAGGGCTTGCCGGAGAAGGAGGGGGGGGGGGGGGCGTGGACAGAGCCCGCTCAGGCGCACGTGGCGAAACTGGAGGGCCTCGCCGCCACCGTCACTGGGGCCGCGCAGGGGCTTCCCCGTCGGCCTCCTCCGGGCGGCGGTGAGGATGGTGGAGGGGTGGTGGAGCGGCGGCTAGGGTTTGGCCGCCGCCCGGGTCGCCCGTGAGGGGGTGGGCAACCGAGCGGTCTTCTCCTCTCCAGAAAACATTTTGGTGGCAATTTGGATTGCCATGGTTATTAACCTAAGAATTGTTGAAAGGTTTCCACCACAGCATCGGATCGTTCAGCCCCTGTCCATTCCCACCGTCAGTTTCGCTTCATCGTTCAGGCAGCTGTACATCGTGTTTGATGGATTTTTGTCATAATAAAATCCATATATTTGTGCGTACGGCTGAGAATAAAAAAAGAGGAA
Organism: Hyparrhenia diplandra; assembly: GCA_015847255.1. NCBI lineage: Eukaryota > Viridiplantae > Streptophyta > Magnoliopsida > Poales > Poaceae > Hyparrhenia > Hyparrhenia diplandra. Next base: position 5,064 of record JADLZK010007894.1, read on the forward strand.
AATATATATGGTCACCGTACGTTTGTCTAAATACACATGCAGAGGAAGAAGCAAATAATAATGGTGTGGGCATCTATGTGCTACAAGGCCATATCTATTACCTACTAATAAAGAGAGAAAATTTTTTGTTCATCTTCTTTTTCCGTCTACCCCTATATGGGCCTTAATTGGACCTTAATCGTGCCACAAATTAACTGAAATCGGACGCCAACCGGACAACCATGGCCTAGTTGAGCAAGACCCCGGTGCCCTCGATGAGTGCAAGGAGCGCCCCTTCCGGCAGCTACGATGCCGCTGCGCAGGGCGGGGACGCCCCCAGTCACGGCGCTGGCAACGATGGAGTTCCAGGGTCTTCCTTGCGCGCGTAGACCATGTCGCAGTTGAGGGTGGAGAAGAGGCCGCCCGAGACAGCGAAGTTGCCCCCTACGCATGGCGTGTTCATGCGGACGGCCGTGCCACTGTGCCGCCGTCCGCGAGGCTATGGCCGTTGGGGGAGTTTCGGTGGCCCTTGATAAAGTGGAATTGAGACAGGAGGCAGTAAGGAAGAGATCGAGCGGACGGGAGCATAAGGTGCGGTACTGTGGTGTGCGTGAGTTACTCTCTCTTTACTTTGTTTTTCTACTTTTAATGAACAACGAATCAGTATATATGCACGTATGATAAAAATAAATATAAATATATCAACGATCTATTTAATCAGGCGCTCGGCCTCAATCGCGGCGCGCCGCCGCACCGCGCCACTCAGCCAGGTCCACGACGGCCACGCCACTAGCGCCTCGCGTGTCCGCTCGCCCGCCAGTGCCGTGGCGGCCCTCGCCCACACCTTTGCCAGCGCCCCGGCAGCCCTCGCCCAGCAACGCCGCATGTGCTGCCCACGCCTCCGACCTTGCAAGCCAGCTACCCCGCGCGTGCGTGCTTGCTTTGCTAGCTGTGTGCGTGTTAGCTGCGCTTTCATGCTTGCGTTTTGCATCGGGGAGAAAAGGGAGAACGAGATGAGAGAGTAAAGGATAAGCTATGGATACTTTAAAATAACCCGTAGCATCGCACAGGCATGTTTTGCTAGTGAATGCATATATGTGCCTCGACGTACAATCAAAGAAGCTAACCAGCTAACAAGTGCAGTCCTATATATACGCGCGCCCGTGTACACTTGGAACCGGCTGTAGGGCTTGTATATACGCCGATCTGTGCCTCGTATTTCTCTCGTATAATGATACATCAGCTGGTCGGGTCGTCACACCTATACGACTCGACATATGTTCTAGAATATTCTAGAATGCTCGCGTATGCACGGCCGGCAGATACTGTGAGTTACATATATATGCGTACATACACCTTGTTTCCTTCAAGGGGGGAGCCAAACATATAAACGTGTATATACATCTTGTTTGCCTTAAACAAATTTCAATAGCAATCCACCTCGTCGGGTCCATTTGTCATGGACTACATGAAAGGAAGGCTAACCGAGAATTCGGTCTTGGTGAGACATCGTCAAGCGCACACGGCCTGGAGATATTTTGGCTGATCATCCATTTGTCATGGACTACATGAAAGGAAGGCTAACCGAGAATTCGGTCTTGGTGAGACATCGTCAAGCGCACACGGCCTGGAGATATTTTGGCTGATCAGTGGATAATCACGTGGCTTAATCTAGCGCCCGCAGAGATAAGCACGCGGCGCTGACATTTCGGAAAAGCCCAACTGACCTCGGCGGCGCTCGTGCGTGCACCCGAGAGCCTTTCTTCAATCCACGCGCCGTTAGGCTGCGCACCAAGCCGACACATGCGTCCTTGGCAAGAAACCACCCCCCCCCCCCATGCAGGGACTCGGGGGCAGTGACGAAGCTACAAGCAAATAAACACTGGTACGTTGCTTCAATAATTAACTTGTAAAATGAATGTGGCGTCGCCCCGCTGCTTGGGGGGCGACCCCCCCCCGCCGGGGCCCTCCCCTCCACGGCCGGGCGGCGCCCACAAAGGGTCACACCCCCCCCCCCCCCACCCCGCAGCAGCTTCCTTCCTTCCCTCCCCACCTCCTCCCTTCCCTTCTTCTTCTTGTGGAGCTCTGAAGCCTCGCCAGGATACGGCCGCCGACGAGCTGCTGGCCCACGGGGCGCACGGATCCACGCTTTCGGGTCCGAATCCGTGGCCACACCCCAGGATCTGCCGCGCCCGGCTCTCCTCCGGCGCAACCAAGCCACCCTTAGCCGGCGCTGCCGGGCGGCATTGGCGGGCACCGAGGCCATGTCGGGCGACCGCCGGGGGAGCTTGGGTCCATGAGCCCGTGGCGCGCGCGCGAAGCTCCCACCCCGGCCTCGCGACCACCGCGCTCGCGTGCACCTACCGCCGCCATCGGCGTTTCGACCTCGACCGTGCGTGACTCGGACCCCGAGCACCGCGATGCCGCCCGACGAGTGCAAGCCGTTCTACCTCCACGGATCTCGCGGGCTTCGAGCCCTTCTCGTTCAGGTCCTCTGCGTGGGCGGGGCGCCGACGGCGCCGACGCCTAGACTGTCGTGCGGACTCCGGGTCGGGCGGGCTCGGTGCGCGCTTCGCGCACTCGGCTGGGGCACGTGTGGGCGTCCCGTCGCGCGCGGCGCCACAAACGGATAGGGGTGTGATGCTGGATCTCGGCAAAGGCCGCCATGAAGGTGCGTTCTCTCCTGTCTTTGCAGGTTGCGGTGGCGGCGTGGATAATGATGTAGTTCCTGTGGTATGCATAGCTGGGTGAAAACCCTGTTCGGTTTCGGCCGGACCGGCGGTGATGACGCAGGTTGTGTCGTATACCTCCTTGGAGGCATCGTCGTAGTTTCTGTTCCTCGGGACAACGCGTCATGGAACTCGCCTTTGTATCCTGCTCCTACCGATGGTGGTGGCTGCCGATCTCGGCATGCCGGGTCGGTATAGAATCTGGGCGACAACAATGGCACTCCTAGTGTCATGCTCCTCCTTGGAGGCGTCTTTGGTGCTTCTGCTACTGCCACCTGCTCCACGGAGTTGCGTCTTTGGGTAGAGCTTCTCCCTCCTTTGTCTCGGTCTACGACGGTGGCATATGTGGATGTCGCATTCCTTGTTGAAGGCGTTGTCTCTCGCGGTCACGTTTTTGTCCATGACGGCCTTGGAGCTCCACCTACCCTTTCCGTCATCCTTGTTCTTTACTTTCTTGTTGTGTTTGGGTGAGACTGGCCTTGGTTGTTGGTCGTTACCGGCGCGCCGACGAGTGTCCTCCTCTGGCGTCTTTGCTCCGTCGACGCTCTCCTTGATGGTGCCAGAATATCAAATACCGGGTGGAGTTTCCACCGCTGCCGCCATCCCCCCTCCCGGCTTGCTCCCCGTGGATGGCGTTGGATGGTGGTACGTGGGCCCGAATGTGTTGGAGGATGTCCCCATCAGCTTGAAGGGAGGTCGCCGTTTTCGGCGATCCTAGGTTGGCGTGCTCATCACCTCTCTTAGTCCCCATTTCACTGTTGGTCCCTCTACTTCGTATCTCAGAGGGGCGGTAGTGGAGCGACGCAGCTACAAGGAGTGGTGAAGGGCACAAAAGGCCACAGTGAAACCGGCGAGTATGCTGTTCGGCGGTGGCACAAAATCGACGCTCGGTTGGCGACTTGCGGCTTGGGCTAGGTTTACCATGTTGTAGTGGTGTGTTGTTGTTGTACCCTGTGGTGTTGTAATCTCTCTCCCCCCTCTCTCGGTGTTTGAACTTTGTAACAAGGCCTCCTATTTCACCCACCGGCTTTGCCAAAATCTATGGAATATATTTGCAGGTGGGGACTTTTTGCCCCTCCCCGAAGTTGACCTCAAATAAAGCTGCGCATCATTGCTGACGAGATCCACATCCACCCGTAGTAGGGCTGTCGACAAGACGGCACCATGCATCCATGAGCGCGACACAATGCAGCTACGCATGCCTCATCTATCTGCCGCCGCCGGCCAACATGATCCATCCACGGCCAGGCCATCATCAAGACGGCGACGAGGAGCCCGGCTCATTGGATCGGCCGCCGCCACGGCGCCATCCACCAGGAGCACGGAGCGGACGACGACAGAGGATCGACTTGGTGTTCACACGCCGTTAGGTTGCCAGCGGCACGGCGCCATGCATCGATCCAGAGGCCGGAGGGGTAGCGCAGATCCACTCATGGCCAGGCCATCCTCAAGTCAAGAAGAGGGCATCAGTTCAGCTCGGCTTCACACAGGGAGCCGCCGGCCACATGCGAAGATGTGGAGACGCGAGGAGGAGAATCATGCCTGGACGATCGGATAACATAGAGAAAGGCAGCCTGCCACAGCGCCATCTATGACGATCTGCATCCTAGGCAGCCGCCGACACGGCGCTAGTTTCATCTAGCTCGATCTACACCTCGACGCCAAGCCGCCATGCCGCCTTTAAGCCAAGATCAGCACGGACGATTGGATCACAGCAAGGGCAGCCGCCATCATGGCACCATCCATCCCGATCGAGACTTGGCGCCCGGCAAGACGTTGGCGTCAACGCGAACGCCCGACCGGGATAATCACATCAGCCACACGTACAAAGGGAACACAACTCCACGTCCACGCCGTCGGGCTGTTCCTAATCACAGTTTGGCATTCCACATCAGAAAAGAAACACCGCCGGCCAGCTCGCCTTCTTCTTCCAGATGCTGTCGGCCAGCCTTCCTTCTCTTCCTTGAAGCTAAACACGAGGCTTCTTCTAGGTCTTGAGAATTTACACGGTCGTATTTCATAACTTTTGATTCTGGACTCCAAATGTGGCAAGTAATAGGCCCGTTTCGATTGTCTCAGCAAGCTCTTCGCAATGGTGCATTCTAATCCATCATATAAGATACTTTTATTTCAGTGAAAACCTATAAAAACCTGCAAGACAAATGAAATCACCAAACTTGTGGAACTTGTTAGAATCAAATCCTACATCTACTGTTTGTAATCCTTTTTGTATCATTTCATGTAGAAATTGATGGTAAAAAGTTGATGATAACTACCTTCAACATTTCCATGGTGTAATTAGCCTTCTTGTCGTCAGTTTAGCTCGAAGAAAATCATAGTAATTAAAATAATTATCAGAAAAACCTAAGATGTTGTGTGGGGTCATATTTAGGGTGTACATGACTGCAAATAAAATTCAAGTCATTTCCACCAAGAAGGATTACACATCCTTCACAGAGGCACATGATTCCTTCCATCGAACCAGGACTATACAATGTAGTTCTTGTGCTCCATGTGGTTCATATGTTTGCCGGTGTTGTAGTGGTCTCAAACTTTTTCTAAGCCTTTCGCATGCAAATGAGGAAGCAACCATGAAGTTTGAGATTTTTCGGAGTTGGTTTGGTACTTTCCCCAGTTTATTTGAATTTCTACGCGACGCCACCGTGTAATTATAGTTCGAACTAAGCGTACCTACCGAAAAGAGCGAGAATGCTACTAGACTTTTCCACGAGTGGTCTCATGTGCCCTAGGAGGCAAATCGTTGTGGAGGTCCATGAAAATTTCTTGTGTTTCCATGGTGTAATTAGCGTTCTTGTCGTCAGTTTAGCTTGAAGAAAATCATAGTAATTAAAATATTTATCAGAAAAAGCTAAGATCTTGTGTGGGTCATATTTTGGGTGTACATTCTTAAAAAAAAAAAAAAATATCAAGTCAGTTCTATCTGGGAGGATTACACATCCTTCACAGAGGTACATGATCATCCATGAAGTGGCAGTATTTCTATAGCACTGTCGGTTACGGGTAATAACCGGTAGTGAATAGGATTGGGGTGAAATTTTCCAAATCTATCTAAACCTCCCGCCATTCGTTTTCCACCACGCCAAAACCAGCCTTGCCGATATACATATGCGAGTGGCTCTCGGAGCGGAATTTTGGCAAGTCATTTGAACCCCGCGCCATTTCGTTCCCCACCAAAGACCGAAGAGAGCCAGATTCGCCGACGGAGCACCACCAACTCCAACGCCGCCGTTCGTCGTCCCCCTACGCCGCTCGGGCCGTCCGTTCACAAGATCCCCCGGCCGTTCCGCTCAGCGCCGAATCGAGGCTTGACGGCTTTCTCCCACGCCGGCGCTACTCCACCGACGTCCCCCAACGCCGCGTCGCAGATCCTCCCCTTTCCCTTCCACGGTGAGAACTAATTATCCCTTTAGGTGTTCGAGTTTTTACCCGTGAGAATGAGAACTAATTCACCGCTGCCCTAGCCTCGCCTCGCCCGCTTGGTATTCCTCCACGCCGACGGAGGACCGCCGCCACACCTCTCTCGCTGGCCCATGACCTTTACGCCGTCTTCCTCTTCATCGCCCGACGCCGTACCATCCGCGACCTTGTCCTCCTCGAATCCTCCGAGACAAGATAGGAGCGCATGAGGCACACGAATGCTTGGTGAATGCGTCGGTCATTGCCCTTGAGGTGTTCGTTGAAATGCCCGTGTGGATAATCGCAACCTTTTATTTTCCTTTTATTTTTAGATTTTGCTTTCAAACATTACGGATCCTTAGTAACAAATGAGCTCTAAAACATTATGGTCATTTACAAAGCATGATTGAAGACATACTAGTGCTCAAATTGTGATTGAAATTCATAGATTTTGCTTTTTAAACGATTCGGATCCTCAATAACAAATGAGCTTTAAAACATTATGGTCATTTATAGCATGATTGAAGACATACTAGTGCTCGAATTGTGATTGAAATTCATTAGTTAGTGTTGTTCGAAATCCGGTTTGGATATTTTAAATATATGTATGCGTTACTTATTGTACAACATTTATGAATAACATAGCATTATCATCCTATTTTGGTTACATGTATAGGCAAGCATGGCGTGGTGCATAGTGTTTGTTGGTCGCGTGCGGGGTATCTATCTAACCCGAGAAGATTGCTATGCTCAAGTCCAAAGCTACGCTAATAATTGTTACTGAGAAAATACAACACCAAAGGTGAAGCTGTCATCGCCTACAATGGTGTAAACTAGCCGGCCCCGGAGATTGAAGAGAAGCCACCCCACATACTTACGAAGATTGCGAGAATTGCCGCTTAATAGGTTTTGGAAAGATGTCATGCTTTTATTTATGTCTATCACTCTATGGTCATTAGTTTCTTATTTTAGAAGTTGATGTAGGCTTAGTTTCTAGAACATTAGGTGGATTTTGTTGTATGTAACCATTAAATCCTCGTAATGTTTTGACAATATTAATGTATGACGATTTTTTGGATTTAAAAAGAGCTGAATTCTACGAATAAATTTAAAAATTTTAAAAAAATTAAAACAAAAATGTCGGGTGGAATGGGCCCGACGGTGAATGACAAACAAACCGGTAGTGTAAGTACACCAAACACTATCGGTTTGAATTACAAATCGTCATCGATGACAGAAACATCACTATCGGCTGCATTAAACAACCGATAGTGTCCACTCTAACAACGTTGTCGGGTTGAAATCAACCGACAGTGTTCACGTAAAGTTCATCGACGGGTCCAAAGTAAATCGACATTGTTAGCTCTTCGATAATCGTCGGTGAAAGGTCCTAATGGCTAGAGGGGGGTGAATAGCCTATTAAAAATTCTTGTAACAACACTAAGCACCCGAATTAGTAAATAAGATGGCGAAGCTAAATAAGCGGTGCTACACACTATCTATGCAAGCCACAAGTCAAGCAAGATATGACTAATATCTCTATGTCAACACAAGGGCTATGTCACTAGAATACTCCTAGGTGATCAAGCAATTCTAACTAAATTCAACACTAGGAGCTAAGCAAACTACACAAGCTAACTAAACAACCTATGCAAGTATACTAGTGAAAGTAATGCAAAGAGGCTAGAATACAATACCACCGCGGAGAGTAGAGGTGGAAGCCAATCACCGTGATCACCGAGAAATCTCCAACGAGCAAGAACAAGTGACACGATGATTTTTCACCGAGGTTCACGTGCTTGCCGGCACGCTAGTCCCCGTTGTGGCGACACACCCACTTGATGGTTGCTAAGCTTAATGGCCGGTGCCAAATCCCCGGTGGGAGCTCAAGCACACCAATCACAAGAGGGGGTACAACAAGCCACGAGCAATCCACTAGTGCTCCTTTCGCGAATCTCCCGCGGGGTAAGGAACGACCCCTCACAAACCACCGGTGTGGCCTCGAACAAGCTCCAATCGAGCTCAACACCGCCTCTTGCTCCAAGCCGCTAGGAACAGGAAAATTCCCAAGAAAACAAGAATCCCGCGGCTTCTCCAAGGATGAAGTGCCTCTAGATGCAATCACCAATGCAATTCACTTCTATCACTCTCAATCTCACCAAAAATTCGAGTTATGGATGGAGAGATGAGTGGAGAGGAGTCTCACAAGCTCACTAGCAAGTTAGAGTGTTCAAATGTGCAAGAGAGAGATCTAGGAACCGGCCAAATGGGTATATATAGAGACCTCCTCGAAAATGAGCCGTTGGGGGTTTCTACGCGACCGACCGGACTTCGCCGACCGGACGCACCTGGGTCCGGTCCAGCCTTCCGGCCGCGGCCGACCGTGCGTCCCGGTCGAAACGACAGAGACCCCGCCCATTGGACATTAACGCTTCCTCGTGCATCCGATCACGCTTCCGGTCAACACCGGATGCTTCCGGTCAAGGGTCCGGCCGGCGCTGGCCCCGCATGTTTGTCCAAAACATGCTCTCGCCGGACCCGACCACCGAGCCACCGCGCGTCGCGTCCGGTCGATCTTTTCAGGCGTTTCGTCACCCTGTCTTTCAAGACGTTTCTTCGTTTTGTCGTCGCCTTTGCTTCAACCTTGCTTCGCCTCTTGCCATAAGTTGCCAACACGTCGAAGATGATCACGTTATCACTTATGTTAGCATGTCAAACGATTAGGCAAGATCGAAGTTAGTGCTCTCATTGTCCTAAATGCAATATGCTAGTCAATTGGACCTAGAAGCACTTCACCAAAGGATTGTCGCGGCATCCCCTCTTGATAGTCGGCTATCTATCCTATAATGTGATCACACGCTCTATCGTGTCTTGATCACCGAAAGGAAAACCCTATCAAGTATACCTTTGCCTTGATCTCCCGGGTTCCTCTCAAGCCGATCACCGAGCTTGACGATCCACCATGTCCATGATCATCGTCCATGTTCATGATCATCATACTCCATGTCATCAATCTAACCCTATCTCATAAGTCACACTTTAGAGCAAAGGATTAGTACCACAAGTGTGTCATCAATTTCCAAAACCAAACATGAGATTTCAGTCGGCACAATCTAACCCGATAGTGTTATCCCCTCAGTTCTGTTGGTTCGTTAAAGGTCAACAGTGCTCTCAATATCAACTCTCTGACTTCCGAACCGGCATTGCTTGGATCAAAAATGCCGTCAGTCCATGGATCACCCAACAGTGTTCGGTGACAGTGCGCTGCCGGTTTGATATCAAACCGGCAGTCTCTCCTCAAATCACCGCCGGTGTTTTGACCCGATAGTGTTTCGAACCCCACATCACTAGCGCTTTGGTTCTACCGGTTCATTTTTCGGCAGTGAAGGGGGGTTGTAGCCCGGCAGTGATGTACAATTCTGTAGTAGTGCTATGTGGAGCTCATAGGAGTGACACTCTTAAATAATATAGCATATCCGCAAAGGATATATTGCAGTTCAAACAATGGATCCATAGAGAGTTCAGCCAGTCAAAACAAGAGTAATGTGTAAAGAATATGATGGATATGTGTATATTTGGTGGCTATAGCTAATTCTACTTTTACTCCTTCAAAGACATAAACAAATCTCTCTTTTTGAAACATGGAAACTTGAGAAAACTTTGGGCTGCATACTTTTCTTTTTTTCTTTCTTTCTTTTTCTTTTCGTAAAGGCGGGCATCTAAGTACCCATTGTTTTATTGTGGGGACTTGTCCTTTTTAACTCTCTTTCCCTTTTTTTTTAGTAGCAACCCAAATTTCTTTCATTGATTAACTTTAGGAGATAACAACAAGGATATTTCGAGTAAATAAGCATGGACTTCCTATAGTTTTATAGAGTGTTTATTCCCGGTGTAGGAATGAAACATAACCGTCGGTTCGCTAGATTGGGCCGAACCGACACGTGAACGGGCTTGAGAGGCGGTTGATGGCGGAGAGGTGGTGGCGGATGGCGGGTGGCCACGCCGGGCGGGCCGGGCGGCGGCGAGCGCTGGCGGCCCGGGGGCGGCGCGGGCGAGGCGTGGGCGGCGGCAAATGGGGGCAGTGGGGGGCGCCAGCGAGGGAGAGAGGGAGGCCAAGATTGGGATAAAATTTCTTTATTTGCTTGTTGCCCCGAAAAGATTATGAGACCCCTTACTTTTATAGCCCGGCTAGTGGGACTTGTATCTCAAGCAATCTCTCTAAAGGTTTTCTTATAGATTGGAATACCTTTTACAAGCATATCCTATTTATTTATTTCCTAATAAGGGTCTCCCTTATAGATGAGATATCCCCTTGCACACCAAAAACGCCTAAAGATAATCCTAGATAATTTCCTCCTTTATTCCCGAATTAATTGCCGAAGAATCCATGGAAGGGAGGAGGCGGCGGGCGCTGAAGCCGGGGGGCTGCGCCCGTGCTCAGGTGGGCTGGCGGGCCTGTCCTTCGGGCCCTATTTCTGGGTCATGACATCTCCCCCTTCTCCGACCGGCGCGTCCTCGCGCTGGATGAAAGTCCATTCGGTCACACCCGGGTGGAGGTCTGGCCGCCCCGGCATGATGAGCTCAACTCGCGCATTACCGGTCCGCCTTCCACCGGGTTCCCCGAGGATCATGTTCTCCCCGGTTCGCTTTGGAGCAAACTCCGTGAGGTAGTGAAGGTTGCCGATGTAGTCATGGTAGATGTCTTGGTGGACAAAGACGTCCCCTCTTTGTGATGTTGTCCGTCGACAAAGCCAGGGCGCGGCGGGAGCTCCCATGGAACGCCCTCCTCAAGGTGCTAATGCACCATGTCGCGGGGTGGACTCTCCAGGAACAAGAAACGCTCATTGGGTGGAACGTTGACGAAGAGCGGAAGGAGGCGCCGGATGGTGATGTCGCTGGCGAGTAGGTGGGGGTAGCGACCAAGTTCAACATCGCACCGTACATGATGGAGCCGACGCCGAACGAGAGAGGGAGAAAGCCGGTGTGTGCCCCCTCTCGCGTCATAGCCGATGTGGAGGTTATCGACGGTGAGGAAGAGGCAATCCATGCCGTCGAGGAAGACGAAGACGGCCGGGGCCGATGTTGACATTTCTTAACGCAATCACAAAAGAATGGATTAAGACCCACTCTTAGGACGGCGCCAGAAATGTATAAATGGTATCTATCTAATAAGTTAGCTTAGATGTGGAATTAATCTCACATTCCAATAAAAGTTAGAGTGGAGAGTTAATAAAGTTAGACGGTGTTAGTTATGGTGTGTGACTCTGTAACATTATCTATGGTGGAGTTAATCTCACCAAGATAGGTACAAAAGCTATACCACACATTCTAGCATTGCCTACGAAACTAGTCTGTCACCCTAGTTAACAACGCTAAAAAATGCACAATGGTATTCTTAATATGACACTTGATTCTCTTGCAATTAATATGAATATGATATCTCAAAAAAAGCGCCACAGAGATAGAAACACCAATGTAGCACTTCACCGGGAGTAAGTCCGTATCGTATTTATATATTACCACAAGGAAGGGGTAGGATATGGGTAGATTGATTGAGGTCACTTGCAGTGTTGTAAAGTAGAATAACCATATGTAATCTAACTACTCTGAACAGGGGTAAGTCATATAAAGATAAAGATAAATGATAAGTGCCAAGTCAAAGATCATCGTATGCCACTAGAATCTATCATAAAAGGGCAATTAGATAGTATAGGTAGAATAGACAGAATATTCCTATGTTACTCCTACTTATATGTCAATGCATACTAAGATTAGTGCAGTACACCTAGCAATCATGGCGGGAAAGCAATATATCTACACATGGTGAATATTACTAAGGAAGATTAGGAACAAAACCAACCTACCATAGTAACAAAGTTCAACTAGCCCTACATTAGGGGGTGGACTCCAAAGGACTCAATGGGAGTGTCACATCCACGATCTACCACACGTCCCGAATATAGGGTGATGTCGCAGCAAACGTTGTATAAACACCACGTTTTACGGTGTTGACCACCCACATAGTGCGCATCTAAGGGGGCGCTATACGACTCCATGCTTGAATATAAAGACAATCTAGCTATACTAGATATATAATCATAATAGACATTGAAACATATAACTAAGAATATAATCATTAAATAGAGCAACGTCTTAGCAATTGTAAATAACCAAAATACTTACAAGATCAAATACAAGAGAGAAGCCATGAGAAGCTCGGCTCCCGCTACTTCTTGACGATCAGGAATCCAAGACAATACTTGACTTCTTCTAGAAACTTGCCTAGATAGCTAATGCTCTAATATGGTGGAACTAGGGCTTGGGATCTTGACTTCATGACTTGAAGTTGGAATGAATTAGAATGAATTAAGGTTTCACCCAATGGTCAGGGGGTCTTGTTATATAGCCCTAGGCGATGCACGACAACCCTTGGATCAAACCGACCTTGAGCAACGGCGTAGATCTCTTCTTAATGGCGGTTGTGAACCGACCTAACAAGACGGTCATCGATGTGGGACCGGCGGCGCCGCCGCTACTAGAAGCGCCGCCCCGCACTACGCTGTGGGGGCTGGGCCGGCGTCGTGTCCTCGGGTGTCTTCTAGAATGTTCTTGCGTGGGTTCCACGTTGGGTTACGTCACGGATATGTCTTTATGTCGTAGGGCTTGCAAACTCTTGGACATTTTCTGTTTAATCCCTGAAAATTATATAAATCACCAAAACTAGTGGAATCATGTTAGTCAAGCCCCTATACTATGTTAATATTCATTTTAAGCCCTTATTTTCGTTTTAAAAACCTCTATATTTTATGCTATAAGGTATACCAACAAGCCGACGTGGTGGCGCCAAGGCCACATGCCGCCCAACAGACGGGCGGCCTGGCAGGTACTGCCGTTGGTTCCGTCGTGTAGGCTCCCAAGGCGAGGAGGTTCGCCCCGCGAACTCCGCCTTTAGGCCTCCAAAGAAAGTCCGGGAAGCCGTGGAGAGGAAGCTGGGAGGTAGAAGCGGCCATCGAAGAGGAGGAGGCCGCCCTCGAGCGTCCCATCTTTGGCGCGGCGCCGCCTATGGTGACGTGAGGGCGATCCCGGCAGAGGTGTTGGTCCTCCGGTGTCGCCGCCGGAGGCGGACGAAGATGCCGGTGGACGTGTCGTAGAGGTCCAAGGTAGTCGCATGCCTCGAACGATTCCCTGCCGAGGGAAGTGTCCCGACGCGGGAAGATGCCCGACCGAAAGGTGCCGCCCTCCCGCGCCCACGCTCGGGAGGTGGGGCCGGTGAACGTGTCGCGCGGCCGTCGCGGTAGTACCGCAGCTCGTGGGTCGCGAAGTCCCACGTCACCCGTCCCAAGCCCGCCGACCAAGGCATGCCAAGGATGACGTCGGCGTCGTTGCCTAGTGGCATGGCGTGGCGTCGATGTCAAAGGTGCCGGGCGTCGAGGCGTAGTGGCACGTCGAAGGTAGCAGCCCGACATGTCGGAGGTGGCGCCCGGTGCGGTGGTGATCGGCCTGCGCATTGGCCGAGTACGGAGGGGCGCCGTGGTCACCACGAGGGGTCGATATAGTTGTGCGTGGCTCCAGTCGGCGATGATGTTGACACCCGTGCACGAGATCATACCGACGAGGTAGAGAGAATGAGTACCCGCATCGGGGAGTCGGGGTCCCCTACGAGGACCTTCAAGTCGGCGGGCTCCTCTTTGACATCCACCGATTGGGGCGTTCGTCAAGTTGTCGGTGTAGTCGTTGAAGATCGTGATGTCGAAGAGGTGCTTGCACTTGTGACCCGTCTGCGAATGGCTCATCACGGTTGAAGCAGAGTCGGCCTTGCGTTGCTCGCGTCATCTCCTCCGGTGTCGGCCGTTTGAACGGCCGAGAGCGTTTGCCGATGTCGCCGACGGAGTGGGCGCCCGGGGGGCGAGGGGCCACAGTGCGGGCGCCCGGCCTTCGCGCTCAGGCTGGCTTGCGGTGTTGTAGAGGATGGCGAGGCGCCGCCAGATGCCGAGAGAGACATGGCAGCCTCCATGTCCTTGGGATCCCGCGATCTCGGCGTCCGTCTTGAGCGGTTCGCCCAATCCGCCGTGTAGATGTTCACCTCGCCGCTTGTCGCCGAGGTGGCCCGCTTACGTGCTACGTGCGCCAGAACCGCTCCGTACTCATCGACGGTGCTTGTCTTCCTCGGCCCGATGCCGGCCACCCGGTGGATTCCGCCGTTAATTTGGGGCGGCGCCGTTGACATCACCGGGCGAAACTTGCCCAATCCGCCACCGGTTTCCCTGGGGATAGCCTCATGTACCATTGTTGTGCTCCCCCCGTGAGATGATAGGAAGCATACGGACTTGTTCTGTTGCTAGCGTACCTTGTCCCCCGAAGAATTGCTCGCAGCGGTTGATCCATGGGAGAGGATCCTCCTTGCCATAAATGACGTTGGGAAAGACAACTTGTGCAAGCGAGGAGCGAGAGACGGGAAGGTGTCCACCGGAGGGTGGGGGCGGCACATGTGCACCTAGCGGCGGTGCCCCCCGCGGGTTCAAAGCTTCGCCCTGTAGCCCTTCATCGGCTTCTCCAGACGGCTGCGGTGACTTGATCATCCCGATTACGCTTGCCGTTAGTCCGCTTCTTGATGAAGTCGCTGGTCGTCGTCTCCAACGGTGTCTTCATCTCAAGATCAGCCTCCGAATTTGTTGACGGCGCTTTATCGCCGCCGGATCGTTGCCCGAGAGGATAGCAACTTGTTCGGCGAGCGTGTCGATCCTGCTGTCGAATCTGGCGAACTGGTCTCCCAAGTTCTTCAGCAGCTTCTTCGTCTCGTTATCCATGGTGGTGGGTGGATCGTAGTGGTCTCCGGATACCAATTTGTTAGATTCCGGCTAGATTGGGCCGGAACCGACACGTGAACGGGGGCTTGGAGAGGGGAAGTTGATGGCGGAGAGGTGGTGGCGGATGGTGGCGTGGCCGCGCGCCCGGGCGTCGGCGGGGGCGGGCGCGGCCCGGGGCGGCGTGGGCGAGGCATGGGCGGCGGCGGGAAGGGAGGGGGCGGCCGCGAGGGAGAGAGGGAGGCCGGAAGATTGGGGTAAAATTTCTTTATTTGCTTGTTTCCTGAAATATTACTGGACCCCTTACTTTTATAGCCCGGCTAGTGCGACTTGTATCTCAAGCAATCTCTCTAAAGGTTTCCTTATAGATTGGAATACATTTTACAAGCATATCCTATTTATTTATTTCCTAATAAGGGCCTCCCTTATAGATGAGATATCCCCCCTTGCACACCAAAAACGCCTAAAGATAATCCTAGATAATTTCCTCCTTTATTCCCGAATTAATTGCCGAAGAATCCACGGAAGGGAGGAGGCGGCGGCATGCTGCTGCGAGCCCAAGGGGGCGGCGCCCGTGCTTCGTGGGCCTGGCGGGTCTGTCCTACGGACCCTATTTCCTGGGTCATGACAATAACCCAAATTTCTTTCCACCGATTAATTTTTGAGAGATAATAACAAAGATATTTGGAATTAATAAGCATGGATTTTCTATAGTTTTATGGAGTGTTTATTCCCAGTGTAGGAGTGAAACATGTAAAAGTGGATATCTCTACAACATAAAAAGAGAAAAAGTAAGACTATATTTTGTGCGGTAAAAAAAACTCATCGCCTCATCGCTCCGCTCCCCCGTGAAACCGCGCTCCTTCGCTCCTCCCTTCCCCCCCCTCCTTGATTGGTCTACCCGGGATTTCCTCCTTCCTCCGTAAATTATCTCTCTCTTTAGAAGGAAAGCACCGGTGCAAAAATAGGAAACAAACCAAATCCTCACTAGAGCGACATACAAATAGGAAACAATCCAAATCCCTCTCCTATTTTTGGCGCATGTTCCCCTATCCTCTCCCCGGGCCGCCACCATCTCTCGATCAACCACCGGTCCGCGCCCCCGGCACTAGGTAACGTTCTATGATCCACAGACGGGTAAAATTATGGGCGGCTAGCGTGTGTGCCACAACCCACATAGACGAACCCGATGTCGACGCCGCTGGATGCCGCCGAACATGCCACTCCACGACCAGCCCCTACCGCCGCCGGCTCATCGCTTCCCCGCCGTTGCTGCTCATCCATGTTTGACGGGCCAACCGCTAGCCGACAACGAGCGCCCGACAAGTATGTCACCCCTTCTCTTCATTGCGACTAACTTTTATCCCGTTCAAAGATTATGAGTCATTCACGTGCACACCAAATGTTGTTAATTGGATCCGCCCCGAGGCTTGGTTGCATGGGCCCTTGATGGGGACTTAACGCCGGGTTCGCCGTGGCGGCAAGTCTTCTCGCGTGGTCATGATGGCGGCGGCAAAGACCGCCACGCCTTTTGCGTAGGCTATGATGGTAGGAGATAGTTCCACCTTGGGCAGCACGGCGGTCAAGCTTATCTTGAGCCAGTCCATCAGTGTTGCAGCGGGATTCGTGGTTTGGCAGGATTTGCCGAATCCTGCTTGCGTCATGCCGCGTCGTCGAAGGGATAGGAGGGAGCCAAGACCTTGGCTTAGCAAAACCATAAGGGACCTTTTCAGGCGGCCTGTGGCGGCAGTGCGACTCCGGCGTGAGGAGCGGGCAGCGCGACTGCAGCGTGCGGTGGCGGCGCTCTAATTTGCACTTGCTCAGTTCTGATTTCTGAATCCTCTATGCCTGATGTTGCTCATCGGTTTATTTAGTGTAAACCGAAAAACCGAACAAGAACCAAAACTGAAATCGTCGGTTTTTGTTTTTTTAGTAAACCGATCGGTTGTCAGATCTTGAAAACCGAAGTTTAGAAAAACTGAATAAACCGAACTGAACCATCGGTTTAAACCGCACACCCAGGCTGTGGAAGCGCGGGAATCCGGTTGCTTTTTGCTCAGCGTCACCAGCGCGGCCCCATCCGTAGGAACCAGGAGCTTCAAACGAGGCCCCGGACGGAAGCTCGGCTGAAATATTTACCGCGATGGACGTAGCGCTTGTCCTCCATGCATAGCGCTTTTCAGTGTGTATTTCGCGCACATTTGTGATTTGTCTGCACTCTCTCCAAAGGAATGTCAGCTTTGCAGCTCTGCTCACCTTGAAAGATCGGTCCTTTCCCTTCATCCCTGTGTGGTTTGCAGCCTGAGGACTACTTTTGCTGTAGAACCTGTAATGAAAGCGTGACCTCCTGTTCCAGAAATGCTTTTGCTCTATTTGTCGCTAGCACATGGAGTCCTAGGCACGCCCAGCCATGGCATATAGCCTTGTTAGCTCTAGTAGAAAGTGGTCAGCCATGTAGGAATAGGAAGATTGAAACTAACCAGGTGTGATCAGGGAGGCATCAGAAAAACGGTTGAAGCTGTTGCTTCCCAACGCTGAACTCTGGTTACAACTTTGCATCTCTCTCTTAAATGTACTAATCAAAATTAAGTTTAATTGGTTTCTCTCGAAGAAATATTTCTGGTTTTTAACATTTTGTCTGGAGTCTCTACGACATAAAAAGAACAAAAGGAGAAAGACTGTCATTTGATGCGATTTTGTGGGTGACTCTGCCATGCCCACAGACGTGCGATCCCACATCCCCTTTCCCAAAACTCGCCGGCCCTAATAAAAGGAAATAAGCCTCGTGTCTAAAAAAAGGAAGGACATATTAAGAAGGAAATAACGTGTCATAAAAAAGGAAATAGATAGAGCGACATCTCACCCATGCATGCCCAACATAAAAAAAGGAAATCACCGTCACCTCTCCCGTAGGAAAGAAACCCCGCCCTTCCCCTCTCCGCATCGTCGCCGCGACCGCCGCCGCACGAGCCCGCCCTGCACCCGCCCACGTCTCATCCTCCTCTCCTCCCTGTCTTACCATCGCGCCGTCGTTGCCCTCGTCATCGTCGTGCAAGCAGCAACGGCAGACGCGGCGGCTTCCCCATCACGCGGCAGAGGCGGCGGCTTCCCTATCGCGCGGCAGACGCGGCGGTGAGAGGTCGCGGAATCTTCTGCTGAGGGAGAGGCCGTCACAACCATCGCCGTTGCGAGCCGCGGCCCTACGACGCCCTCGCCCGCCGCCATCGTTCGCCCTCGCCGTGGACAGCTGCATCCGCCCTCGCCTGTCGAACGTGTTTGGCTCCAAATCCTATTCCCTTCGCAATTTTGAGATTAGTGGTTCTTACTCAGCAATTTGGAATTGAACCGTGCGTCACTGTCCAAGATCTCACTTTAGATAGTACAACATTCAGAGGTTCAGAAATCATTTAATGCGTCACTGTGAATGTTTATTAAATTATTCCGCCATATTTAAAATCTTCCTTTGCTAGCCTGCTTGTTGCGATCTTCAGAATAAATTCTTTTGTCAATCTTTTTTTCCCTAAGAAAATTTTTTTTTTTTCCACTCCTGTCACTGTTCAGGGTACGACAATTGTAACTTGGATTTGCTTGATTTGTCGATTTTTTATATTCAAAATCATTTAATGATGTGATTGCTTACTCCAAATTTCAGGTAAACAGCACAGGAACAGAGATTGCAAGGTTAAGAAGAGGAGAGATTGTTGTAGGTAATTTCATTGTTGGTTCACACCACATGCTGTACACTATCTGCAGATTAATTATAGGTTCAGGGCTGCCCAATTTTTGTTGCATGTTTAATGGTTTATTTCCTTCTCTGCGTTCTGAATTCATTGCCGGTATTGAAATTGAAATGAGCAGTGGCATATTCTGATTTGCCGAAATCACCATCACGCAGATCCAGTGCTAGGTGAGCTCACCACTGTCGTGTCGTGCGAATGAATAAGCGCTTTTGTGTGCCTTGATTTTTCGATTGCTTCCGTGACAGAATTGTAGTTTTCTGATGAATGGGCGTTGGCCAAACACGCTGTGTGAAAATGGGTGCACTGCACTTTACAGAAGTTTAGAAGTTGAGGCACATTGTTTTCAGGGGAACGTTCTGAGCATCAACGTAACCCCTTTTCTTCTAACATTGTTTCGGTGGTCAGCAGATTATACTAGAATAGCATTTTTTGAATCTTGCAATTACAACATGTACTGCTGATTAGCATATTTGTTTAGTGCTACTTGTGCACAAGAGTATAGAAGTAAAATACTCTCATTCAGTATCAATATATTTTGGTTGTGCTGGTGCTCTTCCTATCCATGTACCGGGTCCTTGGCTTCTATAGTTGCATACTCAAAAAGGTGTAGAACACTTAAATATGTAGTCCTGTGATTTCAATCAGCATGAGAGGGTGGGTACCAATATCAATGCTTCAGTAGTTAGAATCATCCATAAAATCTGCAGACATTCACAGTTCGATTCTGTGTAAAGTAAATCACAATCAAAAATCAAGATAGAAAACCAAGAATCAAGATAGAAGAGCACTCCATAAAGTAAAGTAAGACTGGCTAATGCAGATCTTATCACTTGGTAAGACTGGCTCGATCATCAACATGGGGAGGGAATATGTTATATTTCTTTCTGTGCATTTTGTCTGAACTTGGTTTCAGTACTCCAAACCCCGAAGTCAAAGTATAGGCCGATTTTTTTTCAATCTCTGTTCTCTGGCTGGAACACTGAGTTATTCAGACTGATCATCAGAGTTTGCCCACTGCAAGAGCAGCAAGGAGAATGAACCTACTCCGTACCTACAGCCTCAGCCTGTGCCACGCAAGAAGCAGCCTCCTGCTCTCCCCTCGGTTCACCTCCTGAAGTTCAATGATTTCGCCTTCATGCAGTGTCAGGCAATCAGGCATATATATGTAGAAACCCAAGTATATTGGTGTTATATATGCTACCAAATCTTTTTCTACTGGAGCCTCTTTTTATCGTCTGTAATGTTTTACGGTCAAGTGTTTGAAAAGTCTGAGAAGAACAACAACCATTAGTTATAATATTAGTATGTACAGTCCAGTTGCTATATACCATAAAGTGTTAATTTCAGGAACTTTTTTTTATTAAAAATTTCATTTTATTAATATCAGTTTTTTATTTTAAATATCAAAAAGACCCATAAAATAGAGTTTATAAACCCGCGACATTCATAATTGTTTGTGTTACTTTGGATTAAATGACACCTTAATATCATTGTTTAATTTTATAGTATTGTTACCTTATCATGCGATCCATATTTTTTATATAAAATTTTGTTATCCCGTAGCAACGCACGGGCATTTAACTAGTAGACGAGTAAAGACGGAGAAAAGATGGGACAGATCATGCTGCTCCATCTTGTTTCCGGCGATACGATCAAACGAGACGACAATGGCCCTGGTTGTTTCCGTGTTCGTTTTCGCTTCGAGCCAAATAACCGAAATAAATCCCCCAAATGGATCGCGTTGAACGCACGTTGCTCTGCTTCCGACAACCGAAAATTTCAAAGATTGAACTATGCGACCAAAAATCGCAGAAGCGGCTCCAAGATCGTATTGGCTCATCGTGGGCCGCGTGTTCGAAAACCTACGAAGGGCCTTTTGCGCAAACATTGATGGTTTTCTTTTTTTAAAATTGAGGTTGTGCTTAGTTCATTTGAAATTTGGTATTGTAGCTGAAATTTGGGACCGTAACACTTTTCAATTATTTGTGGTAATGTTGTTCTACAATGAGCTAACTAGGCTCAAACGATTCGTCTCGCAAGTTACATCCAAACTGTGTAATTAGTTATTTCATTTACCTACATTTGATGCTTCATACATGAGCCAAAAAGATTTGATTTGACTAGGAATCTTATCACCGTTTGGTTGGGGTTGAGGCGGGTTGGGACGAAGCGAACCCGCTCACATAGCTGTTTGGATGGAGATGAAGAGGGTTGGGTTGGCTCCGCACGAAATATTCCCCTCATATGCGTGTCGGCTCCCTCTCGCTGAAATCGGGCGGACGGAGCGAACCCCGATTTTTCCGTCGGGGTTCCGTCCTCGCGCCGTTCGCCCACCGTCCCCGCGCCTACCGCCAAGGCCCATGGCGGCTCGTCTCATGTTGTACCACGATGAGATGTAGAAGGGGCAAAAATTAATTAGAAGCTCTTTGCGTGGTCCTCGATGCAAAAAAAACGCCCGAGACAGAGGTTTGCCGATATAAGTTTAGTTGATTTCTAAATAGTTTAGTGGTCCCGATGCAAAAACGTCCGATATCTTGCCATCCAACCTATATTTTTAATTTCTTTAACATGTGATGAGTTGATTTCGTCCTCAAATTTAGAGGCGCAACCAAACAATGTATGAGTCGGCTTCATCCCAAAAAGAAGGGTTGGATCCAACCCAACATATTGATCCCGCGACCGTGTATGGCGCCGGCGCGTGAGTCTCTCCTCTTGACCTCTCCTCTATGCTTGCAGCGGCCCTACACGTGAAAAAAAAGGCAGCGGCACCAAGAGACAGAGATGTGGATGTTGTGGGCAGTGATGTTCTACCTTTTCTGAATTACATACCATGACCAGTCAAGGTAGTTCAAAATTTCAAATTAGAGCTAACCATCTCCCATTCTGAAGCCTATTTAATGGAAAAAAAAACTAAATCACACCCCACCTATAGGAGATGGACAACATAACCTCCGCCTATCAAACGGTCTAAATCACCCTCCGAACTTTTCAAAACCGGTCAAATTACCCCCTAAAGCAGTTTTAAAAAATCATAGAAAATCATAAAAAAATCATAAAATGGAAAATAAAATTATGTTAGACTCCAAATGAGTAAATCTACGCAGTGAACATATAATATGGTATGCTTTAATACATTTTTTTTCTGTATCTTTAGATTTATGCTTTTCCTCGTAATTGTGCCTAGGAAGGTCATTTGGATATGGGAACCAGGACAAAGATGTGGATGTTGTGCGTTTTTTTTTTTTCACTGTCCCAAGACCACAGGCTACTCACACTAGCTAGGCATGCATGGTACAGCTACCTCATAGCGTTACAGCAACCTCAGCCAGTGCTGCCTCACGATAGCAGTAGTTAGATCATTTTTACTCTATTTTATTTGTTTGTAGCTTTATTTGATTCCCTTTGAAATCTTCTAGTTTGGCTTTCACAAAAGTAATCTAACATCGGCGCCACCCAAGATGAAAATGTTCTTTAGGCTAGCCTTTTCATATTCGCCCAAGCGACGGATGCGTCACGGCCTACAGCCAGCTGGAGATCTCTCATCACATCTTCACCTCACGTGTGTACACCAGGGAGCTTTGGTTCCGCCTTCTTCGGCTAGCAGAGCAAGAGCAGCTGTGCCCGACACCCTTCTCATCGATCGTTGACTAGTCGCTACATTCTAGACTGTGTGTCCGGGATCTTTTCTATAAAGTTTTTGACTAGCTCGTGCAGCTTGTTACTTGGGACGCAATCACAAAAACATTCGACGGAATCCGCAACTCGTCGCTCCAGCTTGTCGTGAAGGTTCAGACCGATGAGTGGTGCACACAGGGCGGAGCCACGTGGTGGTCTGGATGGCCCACCGACCATCCTCGTGGCCGCCAATTTTATTTATAAAAAAATAGAAATTGCACTTTTGAAGTCTTCTATTGCTATATTTTAAAGTATTTGTATTCCATTAGAACAATTTATATCAAGATTTGACATTGTTTTACCGAATTGTAAATGGTTTACCGAATTGTATAAGAAATTTTTTTACGACGCATATCCTGTGCTCAAAAGCTAGATCCACCACTGGGTGCACATCCGGCTTCCGCCACCAAGCACCGTTGATCACCGCAGTCAGTAGGGACACCTAGGACACTCAGTAGCACAACTGTGATTTGACCAGCACAACCATCTCGCTGCGCCGTTAGAAACGACGCCGTTTTTTAAGTGTTTGCCTCAAACCGACTTCAACATCTTGCCTTCATATGCTAGAGGATATAATTGTGACAATCCAATTTTCTCTTAATACAGTACGTGTAAGAGCACATTTTTGAAAAAATAAGATTAATCTAGTTAACTTTTTTATTGTATATGTTCCATGTGTTTAACTTTGATCATTTGATCTAAATCTATTGATTATTTGTTTGTATGTTTTTTTGGTTTACTTTTTAAAATCTTTTAACTTGACATTTATAGAAATAATATGGACAATTGTATTTTGTACGTTTTATTTTTTAAAATTAATTTTATTGTTCCTGCGGAGTGCTAGATAATCACTATGAAGCGTAAACCGAAGGAAATCAAAGGAAAAACAAATAAAACATGCAAACAACAAATAAAAAAAATACATATAAATAACCAGATCATTTATAAATAGAAGGTAAATGGGAAATCTTGAAATACAAACCAAATAAAAACATACAGAATTTGAAATAACAAAAGGCAAAAAATAACCAGATTTTGTCTATGGAAGCGAAAAAAAACCATATTTACATAGAACAAAAATGATATAATTAATATAGTAATGTTTATATAGCATCATAACCACTAATGTTTTTACATTTACATTTGGTTAAATTTAAAAATGTTTGATTTCTCAAAATGCCAGATCGTGTGCTTATCTACTACATATGTAGGCAACCACTAGAGAGTTCTCTAAGCAGTGATGAAGCCACGTCATCGGCGGGTCCCGCAGCTCACTAATCTGAACCCATCTAGCCAAAGCGTCTCGAATCCCACCAGCCGCATGGACGTTCCTTTCCACTTCCTTCGGTTTCAAATCCAGGTGCATGAATTGAAACCGTCATCCGCTTGGCTCTGGACTCTTGCCGCCTACGCATGTACTTGCTTCGAACACACACCTATAAATCTATCCCGCCCTCGGTGCTATGGAGGCGACGCGGATGTTGGGAGGCAAGTGCGGGAGGACATGACGCCGGGCAAATTAGGCCGCCGGTGGGGGAGGAGTGCGGGTGGATTTCGTCGGTGGGGAAGGAGGAGTGGCAGCCGGCGAGTCCATGCGTGCGCCGGTAGAGGGAAGAAGGAGTGACAACCGGCGTTGGGGACAACTCGATGAGATAGAGATGCAGGAGATGCGGTAGAGGTGGCGTCTGATATGCGGTCAGGAGGGGCAATCATCGGCGTCGACCAGTCGGCGCCTAAGGGTGCGCCGCCAACCCCTTGGTGGGCCACCCACGACCCGCCTGCCCGCGGAGATGACGCCGGAGGCGGCGGTGAGCGAGGCGGAGGACGGCGGTGAGGTGGTGGCGAGGGTGTCGGCGTAGCTTTAGGGTTCCGGTGAGGTCCCTCATTGTCTCCATCCTTGCCGCCGGTTGTAAATGCGCTGGCCGCCAAGCGGCGGTCGCCGACACGGCAGCCGTGGCGGTTCGGGCCGGCGGTGAGCGAGGCGGCGGGGTGTCGCCGAGCGAGTTGTGGGCCGACCCATCCGGATGGGTTTGGGCGATGGCCGAGGTGCGCCATGGCGGGTGTGCTCGAGAGCTCGGAGGTTCGCCGGAGGGGAGAAGAAGAGAGGGGGAGGGGAGAAGGCGGGCCGCTGGCGCCCTAGGGTTCGCCGGACGGGGGGGGGCGAGTAGCGGCGGGAGCATCGGGCGCGGCAAGAGGAAGAAGAAGAAAGCCGCGTCGTGGAGAGGAGGCGTCGCGGGGAAGAAGGAAAGGAGGAGGTGTCGCAGGCCCTTATGCGGGCTCTTAGTCGGGGGCCCCTTGTCGGGCCATGCCCGACCTGTGTCGGTGCCTAGCATGCCCCGGTCAGGAGAGGTGCACACCGAGCAAGCTAAGGGTGCCTGGGACTTGGGGCTGATATGGGCCCTTCTCTTTTTTTTTTTTTATTTCGTTCCTAATGACACTGTATAGGTTGCGTGATGCAATTTTTCTATATTCATCATGAGTCTCCGTGAATCAACACGCACAATGGAAAGTATACGTTCAGATGGAAACCGAGTCGACAACCTATGAGCTCTCTTTGCCTCGGTAAGAAAGATCTATGGAACTAAAAAAGTAGTCGGTATTGGAATATTTTTTTTAACACTTCTCTAAAACTTTTCTATGTACCAAAAATTTAGATGTGAGTCCGACAACTAAGGAAAAAAAAGAGCCTAACCTATTTAAATTTTCTTCATACCTGGGGCAACACGCGGGGAATCCTCTAGTTTGAGGATGGTGGAGTACATACATACGTGTGCAATACATATACCGTAGTTGTGTCCTGTATCTAGTTTTTCTTTTTTCTCGAATACATAAAAGCTTTTGCGTATCATTGGTATTAAGTGGATAAACTATGAAGATTACAACAACGCACCACAAATCTATACTATAAGGCATCACTTCTTTCTATTTTTTAGACCGACGATCAACAACCAACGGATCCACGAACGGAGGGCCGAGATCGAAAGTTTGTGCAAGGGTCTTACATCCTCACCTCCCCGCGCCCAAACTTCTCAGCCCGCAAGGTTTCACCGCGACGACCACAGTTCGATTCACGGCATACAACGAAGAAACAACACTAAAAAGAAAAACAAATAAACACCGTATGTATCCGCCGAAGGTCCCGTGAAGGAAACCTGCGAGTCCGCCTCCGCCGCCACCGAAGGTCGTCCTGTGAAGGAAACCTGCCGAGTCCGCCGCTGATCAATCCGCCTCTGATCAACTACGCGCGGCCACACGGTTTGTCGAGTCCGCCGCAGGATAATGTACGTGGTGCTTCGTAGCGTGCTCACGGAGGTTGCCGACCGGGAGTTCGTGGTGTTTAACCTGCACTCCCGTGTGGATCCGGCGCCGTCCCCGGTACGTATCCATCGATCGAGGCGACGAACGTTTCTCTCAATCGATCTGTTCGTGTACGCTACCGCTGTCTGGAGTCTGCCACCATCGTCTCTGGCTAGCATCAAGCCTATTACATGTCCACCGCCGGTGTGATTTGAATTATAAATTCCTTAAATTGCTATTTGATCTGGTTTGCCGTCGTCTCTGGCCGGCACCGCCTGTTACGTGCTCGCTGCCGCCGTGTGGATCTCTGCGTAGGAACGAATTTAATCAGTGGAGAATGATTTGGTGGTTATGATGTAATCCGTAGAGATGCAGGTTTGGCCATTGTTGCTGCCCCACTTTCCCGCAGCGATCCTCTTGGCAGCAACCTGATTCAATTCAACATTTTGCAGATTCATGTTTGGGAGTTAAGCTATTTGGTGTACTCGGATCTGATAATATTTACAAGCGTGTTAGGGAGGAACTAAATTGTTTTTGTTTCTGCATTAGTACCTGGGCTAATGCTACGGTACAATATTAGTTTGTCTGTAGAGGTATAGGGCTAGGGAGGAACTAAATTTTGTCTTGAGTATATGCGATGCTCATAATTTTATACATTTAGTTTTTTTTTTGTTACTCCCTCCGTCCAGAAATGATAGGCATATTTTGACCAGAGAAAGTCTTCTAAAAAAGTTTGACTATTAATATTTTTTTTTACAATATAATATCAATTTGCTAAAGACCTAGTATAATCTCAAAACCACTTTGAATACAAAAATATTGATGCAAATTTTGTGTACTAATTTTACATATGTTTTAAGTAATTGTTGGTCAAAGTTTATAAAATTTGATTTTCCATAGTCAAAAATCCTATCATTTTGGACGGAGGGAGTATTTATTAGGTAGGTCCACACACTGATTAATTGTAATAGTGCCTTTTGGCAGGTTGATTCTTTGTATTTCAGGGTTTCTAATGATAACTCACTTTCCTCCTGCTGGTGACGAAACAACTTCTCTTTGATTGTTTTTTCGACAGGCTGCAATGTTTGATAATTCATTTTTGTCGGGCGTTTTCAAACAACTCCAGTGAGAAGTGCTGGTCTCAGCGATGTTTAGCAGGAAGTGGCCAAACCAAGCCAGATGGTAACAATATTGTTCACACACTTTTACAATCCTCAGCCCAATTGAAAAGTCTTGAGAAGCTTAAGCTTTGGCAATTATGTTTTCTAGAATTCCACTTTTTTTTGGTTGAAAACTTAACTAACGAAGAGATTGCAGACAGCCGCGTCCTTTTTGCAATATAGGAATTTTGGCATTGTAGGTAGTTGGGCTTTGTGGGTAGCACGACCATAGGAGGAGACCCTGGAGAGTGGGATGTGGTTTTGCGGCAAATGTAGACTGCTGGGCATTGGGAATGGGGAGCAAGACTCCCGGCCATCAAAAAGTGGAACATGTAATTTCTTAGAGTTTACCAAACTTTTGTGTTGTATTTTACAATTAAAAGGTTGTTTATGTATCCACGTATTCTGATATCATTATTGTCATGTAAATAATCTTTATTTGGTATCAGGTTGGCATCAAAATCATGTTTTTTGATTCTTTTTATTGCAAAACACCAAAGCATCAACAACATTTTTTTAAAAAAATTGTTGTCCTAAATGTCACCGTAAGATGCTAGCACGGGCAATATACTAGTGACACATTAGGGGAGAAAGGATTTGTACAATCAGTTCAACCCTCTCTAGAAAAAAGGAGATTAAGACACTATTACTCGCTAATCGAACTACCTAGCCGTCACAAACGACGGGGCGTCGGTTAACGCAGCGCCTCGACCGCCTTGACCTCTCTCCAGTGAAGAGATGTCGCATTGCCTCCTTGTTGGCGGTGTTGGGATCGTTGATGAATTTATCGTAGGCCTAATTTTCCGCCGTGGAGGACTCCCTCGGTGGATCGATGAACCCGAGCCGCTGCATCTCGCCAAAATCTCACCCCGTTTCGCAAGTGGATAACATGAGAGTGGCTGAGCGGTGATCCCTCTTGTTGTGGTGTGGTAGCGTTGGCTGCGGCGATGGGTCTGGTAGAGGGAACAACAATGACGGTGCCTTGCACACAACCCTGTCTGTGAACGGCTTCATCTTGACGTCGAGACAGTCAGCGGACAGAGGAAAAGCGAATGCATCCACGCCGGCCGGTGTGGACCTATCAACTTATCATCACGGAGTACGGAGTAGGTCCCATGCAGAATTGACAAACACTCTATTGGCAACAGAGAATCGGGTAGGCATGGGGAAAAGGGACTCATGGCATGGCAGTCCAACGAGAACGATAAAAGCAGGCTAGATTGCCGGTCAATTGGCTGTTCCACTCCGATAGCAGCCAGCAGTAGCACTCTGCACTCAGCAGCGGCAGTAGCTCAGGCATGCATGCAGCAGGGGCAGTGACTGCTGGCGGCTGGCGCGGCGACTTTATTCTCTCGATGACTTGATCTACTGTATGCTATAATATACCTAATTAAAAAATACAATTAAATTGGAGGAAGCATATATAGTATAAGGAACTAGATTTGTATTTAAAATATCAATATTTTTATCCAAATTAGGTTATTATAATTCATAATTATAATATGATAGAAATACTATCATACTTTTTATAACTTATTATGGTTAAATTTAAAATTGTTTGACGTCTAAAGAAACTATCATTGCTTTTTTAGGGAGGGGTTACTATGCACCATTTAGTTATGCAAATAAGTAGCCCAGAACTATTTATTGAGAGAATTTCCTCTCGTTGCCAATCTAATTTATAATAACAATCCCTTCATTGCCATCCAAAGTTACTTTCCCATCGGTTTAAATGTTATATGTCTAGAACTACCTTGAGTATAAATGGCCGCACCACCACTGTACTTCCACCTCGTCACTCACCGCTAACCAGTCGCCACTCACCACTCTCCACCACACTCGCACTCACCATCATTTCCAAGCAACCAGCCATGGATACTCACCACTAACCAGTCGCCACTCACCACTCTCCACACTTGCCCTCACCGCTCACCCATCTCTAAGCAGCCTGCCATGGATGTCGTGTCGTCGGAGCATGACTCCACCTCCTCCGACGACGCCATTGAGGTGAAGGTGGAGAAGCATGACTCCGCCTTCTCCGACGACGGAGCTGGCTCGGACTCTTCAGCTTGCTGGGCGAAGGAGGTGGAGGAGATCAAGTCCGAGTACACCTGCGAGACGACTCTGCTGCTGATGTGCCGCAGCTACGGCATCAGCGAGGTGGACTACAAGCCGCTGTGCGCCCAGGCTGGGCAGGGGCCCTGCAAGACGCCGCCGAAGCCCTCCAACGCCCTCTGCGTCTTCAAGGACATGCTCGAAGCCGGCGTGCGGTTTCCCTCCACAAGTTCTACGACAAGGTGCTCACACACTTTAGCCTGGCGCCTGGCCAGCTAAGCCCAAACGCATGGCGTTACTTGGCTGGCTTCGTCCTGCTGTGCAAGGGCATCGGCGTCCGGCCGATGTTGGCCGTGTTCCAGCGCTACTTCAAGCTACATGCCAATGGAGGCCAAGGGTTTTACCGCTTTGATCCCATCTCCAACAAGCATGCTGACCGCCTGTTCAAGATCAACGGCAGGCTTCCCGTCAATGATGGGTGGAAGAATAAGTTTTTCTTTCTTGAGTCCAACAAGCCTTGGGGATGCCAGCCGGAGTGGGGAATGCCCACAACGGAAGCCTACGCCAAGCTGCAGCTTACAGAGGTCGCGAAGACGGCCATCAACAAGCTGGAAGCGGAGAAAGGCAAGAGGGACATAGAGCTTCTGGATCTCCTCGACCAATCCCGGTACCTGAACAACTTCCCCATTCTCCATCCGCTGCCGACGCCGATGACGCAGGTGAAAGCAGAAGGTAGCCAGGGCGATGATGTTGCAACTGCGAGTACAGGCACACACCCACATCCAACTAAGAGGATGTGCCTGGCTCCCGCTCCCAGTATCATCACTGGAGGAACCCCTCCATGTCAGCTGGCCGTACCCATGTTGCCATCGCCACCAGGTTGTCCTCCTATTCCTGTGGTTGTGGGATCGTCTAGCGACAACGATGGTGGTCAGGTCTCTATGTCACAGATAGTGTGCAAGATGATACAGGATAGCGAGGCAGAGCTTGTCAATACCAAACACCAGCTGCGAGTGGAGAAAGCCGAGCGCGCCAACGAAGTCTCCCAACTCCAGAACAAGGTCACCCAGCTCACGGCGAAACTCGAGATGGAGAAAGACAAGAACATAGCTGATGCCCACCGGTTCGCGGAGGACCTTGAGACGGCGAAAGCCGAGCATGCCAAGACGCTCAGGGTTGCTGCGGAGATGAGGGAGGAGTTGAAGCTGCAGTTGAAGGTTCTCCAGGCGTCGCATGCTCAACTGACAACCAAGGTTGAGCAGTTCACCAAGGAGCGCGAGGCGGCGGAATCCGAGCACAAGCTCAAGGTCCACAATCTGATGGAGGATTCCAGGCAGAGAAAGATAAGCAAATGGCAATGGATCGTCAGTTCAGAGAGGAGATCGAAGCTGTGGAAGGTCAGCGCCAGCGCGCGGCACAGGTCCGGCAACTGGAAGATGCGCACGCGGCCGAGATGAACACCATCAGGCAAGAGTGGCAGGTCAAGGTCATCAATGCTGAGCACATGAGCGGCCCCTTGATTGGTGAGTTGATAAGACTGAGGTACGCCCAGGGATTGAGGGACATGCGAGACCTCGCGCTCACTGTGTACCCGGGCATTGACCCCGCACGGTTGACGCCCGAGGCGCTTACAGCTACCTCCGTCCCTTCAACATCTCCTCTTCAAGCGCCCATGGAGCTGGATCATCAGTGATCCTCTCATCGACATGCATCAATTAGTTTGTGTAAGCTGATTTCGTTACTGCGCTGCTCATACATACAAAAGTACTCACTATTATTCTCTAATGCTTTGCTCACTCGGCTGATGCAATCTTGTCTGTCAATCTGCAGTGGCCGAAGAGCCGCATGAGGAGGTTGCGCTAAAACCAATAAGGGATTGATGGAGATGGATGCTGATGGTGATGGCATGCTTGTGTACGTACATTTCTTCGGATGCATGAGGTCATGGAGAGATGTTAACTTGTGGGTCATCAGTCATCACCCGTTGACCATTTATTCAATGGCTTGTCACCTAACTTCATTAGTTATCACTTCTTTAAAAAGTACTGCACCGGTTATCATGGTTCTAATTATATTCATAGTTCTCACTGAGACAAATCAGTCATCGCTTTGTGAACTTATTATGAATTTTATTATTATTATGGAGTTTTATGTACTGCTAATATCTACCTGACTATTGAGTAATTCATGTGTTTGTTTGTGCTGTGCTACGTTGGTCTTGTCTGCTTATTGGCGTTGGTTGTGTTTTCACAATCCTTTGAATAGCAGAGGACCACCTATTCATATTGTTCTGCTCTTCATTGTCCCCACTGTCTATTGTATCAAACACATACCACATCCTTATATGGACCCAGCCCCTTCACTTTGATCAAAGGTTCTTCAGGTGTACAGAACAATATGCATACTGTATGTATGTCAGAAAGCAAACAACATAGACTTTGCTCCAAATAGGAGCCTCACAAACTTTGCTCTTTTGTTGTTCAGAACAATGCATTCAGAAATAAACAATGAGATTGTTCAGACATCGAATCGAATCTTTTGTTTTTTTTTTTTTTGAAAAAGGACATCCAATCTGATATCAAAACACCCAAATACATTTCATATAAAAAACACACTTCGCTATGCCTTTGCATTAAGTAGAAGTGAGAAGAACAGGTACAAATAGGTTTACATGCTGGTTACAATTCCAGCCAACAGATTCAGTAGAGACTAAAAACTAAAAAGAAAGAAAAAAAAATTGCTACTACCAGTAAGCATAAACGCTCCCCAGTTCAGATCACCACCACCAGAATCTTCAAGGCATGAGGCATCTTAGTTTTATTTACCCAGGTCGTGACTGACCCCGGCCATTCCACTTCCTGCACTTGCAGTCTTGCAATGAACTCAACAGTCTTTTTTTTTTTTTTTTTTTTTTGAGGGGCAAACCAGAGTTTCATTAATTTTGAACAGGATTACAATCACGATGAATGATATCCATAAGTCCAGGTGGGGTTATAGGCCACTCCACCACCTGAGAATCTTTGGATACCATCCGAGCACAAGCATGAGCTAAAGCATTACAAGATCTGCTAACAAAATTAAAAGTAAAACCATCGAAACTCCAGCTTAGATTTTCTATCTGTTCAAGCAGTGGTGATATTTCCGACTTTTGGACTGATCGGTTCGTCCATAGTTGGACAAGTACCTGACAGTCCGATTCCAAGTGAACTCTCTGAATGCCTTTGTTGAGCGCAAATTGCAAACCACAACATGATTGGGCTTCAGCCGCAAGCGCATTCAGGCAATGTTCGTACCACTTGGCTATGCCTCCACAAGTTTGTCCACCTGAGTCCCGAAGGATCACACCAGATGAAGCTGAGCGATCACCATCAGAAAAGGCCGCGTCTACATTGCATTTGGTCCAACCTTCAGCAGGTGCTTCCCATCGTTTCGTGGCATTTGATGAGGCCTTTCCTTTCTCTGAATGAACGAGCTGCCAAAGATCAAAAGCTGTGTCTACAGCCCACTGAACTGTAAGTCTGATCGGTAGCGATTTCTTGTCATGGCGCCTCCCGTTTCGTGCCATCCAAAGAGACCACATGCCACATAAGATTACCGCAGCATCTCTGGGCGCCTCCCAACGTTGCCAATGTAAGAGGGTGCAGCCGTGGTATTTTGATGCCAGATATTACCTTAGTCTGATTCCAGAAGAGTTTAGCTACCGTGCACTCGAGCAGGACATGCTTGATAGACTCCTTCTCTGCACCGCAGACATCACAATTAGCAACAGGTTCGATATGTCTTTGGTTCAGTATCTCTTTGGCCGGGAGAAAGTTGTTCACCACTCTCCACCAAAACACACGGACTTTGGGTGGCACACATAGTTTCCAGAGCCTCATCCAGGAGGTATCACCAGAGGTAGATGCTTCACCCGCTTCCATCTGTTGCCGCTGATTATCAAATAGACACCGATATGCTGATTTCACAGAATACATAACATGTCTTTCAAATTCCCATGCCCAACCATCATCTCCGAAGCCTCTAACTGGGAGACTTAGTATGCCATGGGCATCAACATCAAAGAAGAGTTGCTTGACCAGCCGAATTCCAGACTCCACTTGGTGTTAGGAGATCCGACACCGTCTCAACTTGCATCGATCCAGGTGTAGTGATCGGTTTCCCTTTAAAATGGTTAGGAAGCCACCGATCATGCCACACATTAGTAGAAGTTCCATCGCCGATGCGACGTATCATTCCCATGGACAGTACTTTCCTGCCCTCCAAGATAGCTCGCCATGTATGGCTGGAGTGTTTCTTCCTGGTAGCATTGAGAAAATTAGAATCATGGTAGTATCTACCCTTCAGCACGCGAGCACACAGTGAATCAGGATTTTGGATTAACCTCCACCCCTGTTTACCCAGCATGGCCAGATTAAAAAGATTCAAATCTCGGAAACCCAATGCCACCGGAAACCTTTGGCTTTGTTAGGAGCTCCCAACGTTGGCAATGAATACGATTGCTATCCGCTGAGCTGCCCCACCAATAATTTGATATAACAGATTTCATTTTGCGACATGTATCCTTTGGGATCAAGAAGCAGCTCATTGCGTAGGTTGGTACAGCTTGGGCTACAGATTTCAAGAGCACCTCCCTCCCTGCACAACTCGCTTCACGGCCACTCCATGTCCCAATTAAGTTCCTGATCCTGGTCGGCATGAACTCAAATGTGTTCTTCACCGCCCGCCCACAAGCTGTGGGAAGGCCCAAATACTTCTCTGCTAGTGCTTCTGTGTTTATATTGAGGACTGATCTCACCTCATGTTTGCATGTATCATCACAGTTTGCACTGAAGAAAACTGCTGACTTGCCTCTGTTTACCATCTGCCCTGAGCCTCTGCTATATACTATCTCCAAGATCTCCTTGACAACCTCTCTGTCATTCTGAAACATCTACATTCATGCACACTTTGAATTCTTCAAGGAATCCCATAGTTCCTGAATCATTTGTGGGATGGGTCACGCTGCTGTACATCCTGTTTCTTGCAAATACATATCGCTCAAACTATCCAAACTGCAAGCCATTTTAGCAGCCATCAGGATGGATACAGTTGAGTACATGAATCAGCAATCCAAATCGATGGGGTCTGCACGGCGGACGGCGAGGGCGCTGACGCAGAGGCCCAAGTCGCGTCGAGGATGGCACAAACCTCTGGACGCGGCTGATGCCCCCGCCGCCACTGGGGCGCGACCAGACGTCCTCGACGAACACGCCGTCGGCCTCCTTGTGCGCAGCGTAGACCCTGCACCCACCGGATCATGGCCTCGAACCGCGCCTGCACGGACCCGGACTCGGCGCCTTGGCCGTCCTCATGGAGGAACGTCGGCGGCGGCTCCTCTCCGGCAT
The DNA here is from genome assembly GCA_015847255.1 of Hyparrhenia diplandra. Taxonomy (NCBI): domain Eukaryota; kingdom Viridiplantae; phylum Streptophyta; class Magnoliopsida; order Poales; family Poaceae; genus Hyparrhenia; species Hyparrhenia diplandra. The sequence goes on from JADLZK010007894.1 coordinate 39,304, forward strand.
CTCCTCGCCCGTCCTCGCGGAGGAGATTTGGGCCGCGACGTGAAATCGAGATGTCGAGCCGAGGCATCAGCGATGTGGAGCCGATGCATCCACCGCGTGCGGAGCCGAGGCTTTCGAGTGGGCCAAGCAATCCACGAGCTAGCAGGCCCAAGACCCGCGTGTTTGGGCCGGCTGGGTTAACGACTTGGGCGCGTAGCGGCGGCGTCCGCTTGCTCTCTCTCGTGTGCCAACACGTCCCTGGTCCAAGACGGCTGGCACGGCGGAGGGAAATTGGCAGTAGTGGGTGGAGGCGCGCGTCGGAGCTGGCTACAGCGATCAGATCGGACCGGTGGTGAAACACTGGCGAAACGTTGGACGAAGGACGATCATGCCCCGCGCGCTCGCGCTGGTGCTGGGCACCGTGGTTGCCGTCGTTGACGGTGCTGGAGTTCTTTTGGTAAGCTCTCCAAGTCTCGATATCGACGCAATCTCGATCAGGGCACATGTCCTTTGCAATAGCAACAGTCTTGATTGCTGACAGTTCCTATATATAACTCTTTATGAAAAGTGAATTTTCTTGCTTCTTGGTTGCATCTTTTTTTTATGATTCAGACAACTTTAAGGCCCAGTTGATTCTCCCTTCATAATTGGATTTTCAACGAAAATTAGTGCGAGAATGTCATTTGAACACCTAACAAGATCGAAAATCCCAAGGAAAAGGAAATGCAGTACCATGCTCATAATCAAGTCTGCGGTAAGCAGAAACAAACAAGACTGACGCATGTGCCCTACTATTAGCTCTGCTCTCTGACTCAGAAACCTGTGTGCTGCTGCTTCGTTCTTCATCATAGGTATAGTAGCCACTGGTTTTGTTGAACACCACCGCTTCGGACGAGTCACTCACTCATGCTAAATCTTTGTGGGCCACGAGCATCTGGAAAAGGAATGTACGACACCTGAACCGTGATGATCTATTGTCCTTCGCCCGGTTGTCACTGCGCAACTGATCATCATGAAAAGAAAAAGAGATTGAAGGTTCCATTTCATAGTACTATGTGCATTTGTTTTCGAAAGACAAAAAAAAATGCAATTATTGGTACTACTACTAGAAAGATTCGATTAGCTAGGCTGGTTTAATGGCTTTTTATCGTTTCCGGTGTGCGGCCGGGCGGGGTGTTTGATTTGGTAGCTCATTGTTTTCCACTGGTACGCAGGTTCCAGACACGTGAGCGCATGTATTGATTTGATCATGCCCTGTCGATGTCGAAAAAATCCCGTATTGTCGTCATAATTAATACTACTAGTATTTTATATTGTTATTATCGAAAGGCCGGAGAACGATATGTGGTTGGCTCTTGCATCATCCCAGGGGTTACCGGTTACGTGGGCTATACACTACTCCCGCATGACAACAGCATTGGAGAGCCTAAAACTAGTTACTTTCATGGGCCAGCAGCATATGCATCCGCATGACAACAGCATTGGTGGGAGAAAAAATAATTCGTCAAACCTTACACGTAGAGTTACAACCTGTATTTTTGCATTGTCGGCGTTTTCACTCTTGTGCGGTTGCGCCAGCTGCACTTGGAAGAATTACGTACCTCTGCGTCTCTAGAAACAAACAAGAGATCGACGACGGAACGAATGCTGCAAGATTTTTTTCTGGCTGTGGCCAACAGTTGCTGACAACTTATAACACTGGGTTACGTCCGTCAAAGACCCAGTCCTAATCGCCCTCGCACCAAATTAAGGGTCCTCCTCCACTACACTATCATGACGCGTAGTTGGAAACACGTCCAAACCTCAGGCGGCGGCGGCGGTGGTTTGTGGTTAGTTCGTTGGTCACGCACTCGGCCAAATGAACTTGACGTCCGTGACGTCACGCAGGAGCTATTGAGTGAGAAAGCTTTATCCCAGCGGCAGCTAGCGTGATGTCATCAACACCCCCTCGCCATGCATCCAATCCAACCACTTGGTACCACTACAACAAGAACGAGTATTGTCAAAGCTGTTGACGTCACGGCGGATCCGAGAGATCTCCGTCCCACGTCGGACCGTGGCCGTGTCGCGCCACGCACGCGCCACGCCATGTACACGCCGCGGCCGTCGTCAACGTCACCGGATTATTTACATGGCCGGCCGGCCATGGGGCGTGCGTCTTTTTAGCCCAGCCAGCAAGTTTGGTTGGACTAGCGCTCATTCACAATTCTGTACTCCACTTATCTTAGTTTTGTTTTTCCTTTTCTTTATAATATCATGTTTTTACTTGTTAGTTTTTATTATAGTACCACCAAAAAATTAGGTTGAATACTTTAAACTTTAAATGAATTTATATTAAAAGATACCATAGTGATTCAGAAAAAGAATTGTTGGATTACTTATAGAATATATTTTACAATAAATTATTTGAAGACATAAATCATAATAGATAATACTATTAACTATAAATTCGGTTAGACTTTGATTCAACAGAGCCACGCCATGTACGTGCGCGCCTCTACTGGCTGCAGGAGAAGGGCGTGATGAGCCTATTTCATGCCATTTCAGCTTCTAGAATCTGGACTCTAGACTCAACTGGTGCTTCGTTGATTCTCCGATTGGTTGTGTGTGAAATTCCTCACTTTTCAGCCTCGAGTCGTTTTCTTAGTTTTTCATGGCCACGTGCTTCTCTGGTTGTTGGGCTGCCGATGTGGGATGTGTTCGTGCTCACCTCACTGCGCCGAGCCTGACATCTTAACTCTTTTCTTTTTACTACTATAAATCCATTTTAAATTATAGTTCATTTGACTTTTTAACTTAAAGTTTGACTACTTATCTTATTTAAAAATTTATATAAAGTATATCACTTCTTTTGTTTAACAAAAGAAGTGAGAAATGGAAGTCCATATCAGCAGGCTTGCATTTGATTTATGCAATCGTGTCGTGTCCCGACGAGTACATTTCTCAACTCTTTTTTTCTGTAGCTACAGCGCTCATCCTTCAGTACTTCAGTTCCTTTCACTACTTACTTTGGCTTATAATTCGAGCAAAGATAAAACACACCACCCAGCAACGGAAAAACGAAAGCGTGTCAGCGTGTGTGTACCTTTTCTTTTGGATCGATCAAGGGACATACTAGGTATATATATGTAGTAGTAGTTGGCGCGTAGCATTCAGGACGGTGTGACGCACGATCTGTCTGGTACGTACTCCTGTACGTGCATGCATCTCTAGATTGGATCGTCTGACAGCCGGCCCTTTGGAACACACGCCAGGTGTTCATTTCGTGCAAGTTTTGTCCCCTGACAACTCATCCGCGCTGCTATTTTCGCACCCCCTGCAGAGAAATCAGAGATGCGCATGCGCGCTCTTCCAATTCCGGGTACCACCACCGATTATTCCTGCTCTGTTGTGCCGTGTAGAGATGCAAGGGGATACCCGGTAAACTCACATAGTACACTAGCCTTTGTTCTGTAGTCATGCATGATTAGGGCAAGCGCAATGTGAGAAGGTCACACAGACCTTAAGGTGGGGCCCAAGTAAATAGACCACAGATTACTAACATTTTGCACAATGTTTACGACTCGTTTTTAGGCTTAGCGTGGGTGTGTAATATACAATAAATAAATCCAAGTCCCACCAACCACCCTCTCACATCCCCTTTTGAGTGTACGCATGCAATGGCTAGCTGAGAAAAGCGACACGAGGACGCAGAGACAGATTTTTTATTCGGCTAAGATGCACCGTAAACCTAAGGTCGACCGTAAAGAAACTTTGCTTATGGCCACACTCCACAATGCTAAAGATCTATTTCTGTAGGTGCATTGAAGGCCTAAGACTACCTTTTTGAACACATTGTGGGTGCCCTTACATCGTAGGGGCCGTTGGTGCTTTTTGTCCAGTTAGTTTTGGAAGAGCAAATTGGTTCGGTGGATCTAAAAAGAACTGTCCTTAGTTTGTTGGACAAAATTCCCAAATGAAAATTAGTCTCATAACCAAATACCAAAGTTTGATAAAAATAGGGCTAAGAAACTAAGAACGGGTTTTTGAGAGGCAAAGAACCAAATTGCTCGTTTTGAAGCCAAGCTTATCGGCGATGGCACACTATTTTCTTCCAACAACGAATCAGCACCAACCAATTTATCGGCTTTAGAAACCATTATTACCCTAGGGACTTCTAACGAGACAACGATCTAGGCATTCGATTTTAATCAGCAATAGACCCCATGGTGTGTGACGTGCTAACACATGTCATAGATTACTTGGCCACAGCCGGTTACCCAAATTTTGGGCTGCATGCCAACTCATAATAATACCTCTGTCGTCCCTCCCACGGTCCCACCCCACCCGCTCAACCAAAAAAAAAAAAAAATCAAGCAACTAAGTTTGCATCTCAGCTAAAATGGCTCATGTTTAGCCATTTTTTATTGGATAATATTCATATTTATGGTTTTAGATTATTTTTTATGAAAATATATTTCGTACCTAGTCTAATGTCATTTGTTTGATGTATAAATATTGATATGTAATTAATTAAAATTAAGATACTTAAATATGATACTATTAGAATTGTTTCTTTTTTTTCTTTTTGGAGGCACGGAGTATGTACGTGTGGCTAGTGTTTAGACTTGACGTGCATTTTGGAACAAGCGACGACGACACCGATCTTGAGAACAGTATATGGTCCCAGGTGCTGTGTCGGCAAATGGTGTCTGGATTAGGAAATTCAGATGAAATTCATCTGTAGTCATGTTAAGCTGTCGCGTACTGCACGTCCTTGCCGAACAAATTGTGCAATTTCTTGTTTAAAAATAGTTGTATGGTGGGGAAAAAAACTCCATCCATCCCGGCTGCCAACGACCTGTACCGTTCATGAACAGTACTGACTACTGTGCATATATGACACGTCAGCACAGAAGTTCAGGTAATTTCAGCACTCTTTCATATTCACATGATGGGAAATACACAAATAGCATAAATAAATATGCTATCGCTTGACATACGCACTCCATTTCTCCTAGTAGTAAATATTATATTTTTTTTTCTACAAAAGAATTAAAGTCCTATTTGCATGCCTATCTAAATAAAAATAAGTTAACAACACTCATCATCATTTAATTTCACCCAAGGACATGGAAACCCAAAAAAGAAGAAGAAAAGAGAGCTGATGATGAAGAGGCCAGAACGAACGGCGGCGTGATCGCTTCTGATCAGAGTTCAGAGCCACAGCGCGCCGGCGTCCTTGAGTATGGGCACGAGGTCGCCGGAGATGTGCACGGCCATGAGCCTGTCGAGGCCCCCGAGGAGCCTGCCCCCGACGAACACCGCCGGCAGCGCGACGTCGCCGCCGTCGACGACCCCGGCGAGCTCCGCCTCGGCGTCGGCGACCTCGTGCACGGCGGGGTTGACCCCGAGCCCCTGCAGCAGCCGCTTCACCACGTGGCTGAGGCAGCACCCGCGCCTCCCCACCACGAGCACGGGGCACTCCGCCACCGCACGCCGCACCGCCTCCTCCCTCGCCGCCTGCGCCGGCTGCTGTTGCGCAGAAGCCACCTCCGCCGCCACGTCCGCGCCCATCGCCGGCGCGGGCCGTGGCCACGGCTGGCCGGCGCTGTACGGGATGGCCTGGTACATTATTCTTCTCCTTCCTATCGCCTGCGAGCTGCACACCGGCGACCTTCTTTTCTCGGTTCGATCGGCTGGGAGCTAGAGTAGCTGCGACTTGTGGGCGTCGTCGTTGTGATGGACGGGGCGCTGGGCAGCCTGATATATAAAGGGTGGTGAGGTCAGCGTGGGGCGGGGATGGCGTCATCCGGTGGTGGGGAAGAGGACGACGGCGACCGCGGCGTTCGCGCCAACCGCGGCGCGCGGGACGTGGGTGGCGTGGCGGGGCGTCAGCCGCGGTAGAGGTGGTTCGGTGGGCCCGTGATGCCCCCGGGTCCCCTGGTCCGTGACGACAGCACGTGGGTGAGGCCAAACGCGCAGCGCGTGGGAGGTGACGACGTGGTTGGTGACGATACTGCGGCCACGACGTGGGGCCACCGTGACGGCGGCCGCCGGCAAGTGGCAACATGGGAGTCGTGGAAGCTTTGGAATGGTGAGGTAGAGGAGTTGTATCAGCAGTGCTGTGACTCATGTGGATAAGCCCAAATATACAAATAGTGCTGGGACTCCGCTGCAAGACATCGCAACATATCTGTTATTTGATAATCCTTGAATTTTGAATTATGTATCAATATTTAGGCCTCAGTGAGTTATATAAAAGGTTTATTAACTAAAGAGTTTGTTTATCTAATGGACATGATCAATGTCTCCCATCTTCTCAAGCGTCCTTCCTTGAAACTGAATTAAGCTATGAGTTAATTAAACTTTTGTACTCCCCATCTTGAGATAATTTGTTTTTAATTTATATGAAGCCTTGTCCTAATAAAATAGAACATGGTTTGTATGCTTCGAGATGGAAATAATAGAAAGTCCCTCTAAATTATGGTCATTCGCGAAGAAGAAAAAAAGAAAGAGAAGAAGACACAAGCTAGAGAAAGAAAAAAAAAAAGGGAAAGCCATTTGACAGACACCGGCCCCGTTTGGATGCCAGGGTTAGAGTTAGATTGGGTTATTTCTGTCCCAAATAACCCAAAAACATCCAAACACATGGGTTAGATTGGGTTATTTTGGCTCTAACCCACCAAAAGAAGTAACCCGAGGGGGGTGATATTTGGGTTCTTTGGTAGAGCCCACCAACCTAAAGGCACACTAACTTAGAAAAGTGATTGAAAAATGCTTTTAACCCCTTGTCATCCAAACTGTCCATGGGTTAGAGTTCTTGAGGGTTAGAGTTAGAGTTAAGTTAGAGGATCCAAACACGCCCACCGAGTAGTAACAACAGTAGAATATTCCAATGGGATAATTGGACCATGCATTGAGCTTCTGGAAGAAAAGGACGAATCACACTTCACACCTGGGAATTTAAAATTTGGTCGAGGCAAAGATGACCTGGTGGTGATATCAGCGTCGGGGCCACTAGACTTTTGCCTCGCAAATGATGGCGTCGGCAGATCAGAGAGCGGCGCCCACGTCTTCCTCGTTGGTCGCCAGCCGGCCTCCCGCGATTTGCTGGCTGGACATTTCCAACTTCTCCACTGCTGACCGTGCGCTCTGTTCTCTTCGCCGTCGGTCGCTTCTTGTGTATTCCATCCGTTTTAGAGTATATGCCTACGTCTGAACGAGATATATTCAGTTCTTTTAATAGAGAGAGAGAGCTAATATATACTGTATTACTTTTAGGAGTTAATCAAATTTCAGTTATTCCAGATCTGTAATTTCTATACAGAAGATTACCAATATTTATACCTCAAAATAAGTTTACCTGGGAAAACTTGTAGTGATTTAGTATTTATATTTTTATATATATTTAGATAATAAATTTGTGTTCGTCAGTTTTTCTTTTCAGAAAGTGATATTTCTTTTTTTAAAAAAAAAAAAAGAAAGAAAGATGGAGGGAGTATGTAGCTGTACAGTATACGTGTTTCTGAAGTCAGATTTGAGCTAGCTGTGGACCATCTCATCCGTTCTCATCTGGAAGGAGTACGTACGATGGAAATGGAGACCAGAAGAAATAATTTATTACCAGATCATCGCTGACGCTGTGTGCATGGCAACATATCATGCATACGTGCGGCGATCAGGCGTGACGTCGCCGTGCACGTTGCGTGCGTTGTATCTGTTGGCCTGTTTCTCTCGTCCGGCGGCGGATAAGACTGTGACTACTTAGCCGGGCATTTATCCTTAATTAATAGTATTATAGCAAAACCAAACAAACATGATGTAGTCATTGCATACTGTGGAATTTACGTATGAACTTGGAAGGATTTGGTTCCCTTGAAAACTGCTGCGTGTCTTATGCAAAATTTTTTGATTAATTTGGAAATTCTACTTGCTTACTTAAGCTAGCTAGCTTCTTTGCAAAACCTTCTCCTTAATATGCTTTCTGACACCGTGATTTCGTCGACCAATCGGCTAATAATTTCGTACCGGCATACGTATTCAGTAGCCCCTGCCTTCTAGAAACGACGGGTTTCACGTCTGCTAGCTTCTTTTTTTTTTTTTTTTTTTCCAAAAGCAAAAACGCAACAAATCATTAATTCTCAGGCTCGTCTGCTGGGTTTCCTTGAGAATCACTGAAGCTGCGTGGACGACCAAACAGGACTGGACACGCACACGAAAGCGTCCATATTAACCTCACGTCACCGAAACGTGAAGTGTGGAGTACTTACGTGCATGCACGACGCACAAGCACAAGGGCCACGTCACGATCCGGAAAATTGGAGTGTCGTGTCTCAACCGCCTGCATCAGACGGACGTGATGACGATGGAGACACGAGTACGTGTCACTATATATTATATGAGAGAAAGCAACGAAGAAAAAGGAAAAATGAGTAGTAAATAACGTGGTATCAGCGATAATTGCTTCAAAACCAATTTGTTAATAAAAGCTTCTTGAAACGTGAATATTTTTTTAGATAATGGATAATACAATCCGACCTCTACATCTAGGATGATATACACAACCTTTTATGTTATTATGTGAGCATGTGGTTAGTTTAAGTAATTGTTGACCAAATCAAAATTTGTAGCTAGCGTGTACAAATGAGTTGTGCAATCGTATTTCCTTTAATTTTTTTTTTGAAGAATCGTATTTCCTTGTCACGTGTAGGGTGGATATAGGTACATTTACATCATACGAACGCCAATCAAGTACTAGTCACTTTCGCAGCCGTGACGACTGGCCGGCTAGCACGCCGTCGGCGGAGGTACCAAAGAACCTCTAGAGAGCCTCGAGCCACAGCAAGAGTGAGTGACGTCATGTCCTTGCAAATTTGCAATGGCCACTCGTGATCATGTCATGCCTGGCTGCTGGCTGCAAGCGAGAAAATATCTTTGAGTTGCTGCGGGCGCGAGGCGGCAGGTCGGCACGACACGGCTCGCTCGGGCAGCGACGACGCGACGCCGGCAAGGCAAGTGCTCGGGAGTCGGTCACGTGGCCGCTCCGCCGCCATACGTACGCGCGACGGCGAGACCGAGGCAACCGGCCGTACGCGTGCCGGAGCGAGCGCGTCAAACCTGCACGATTTTTGGTTTGTGGGTGCCGTGGATCGGTGGATGCATGGGTTGGTCACGCCACTCGCGTCTCCCTTGTGTTCGTTTATCTTTTATATTAGTATATGGGCAAAGGAGCGAATTGGCTTGTAGTCAAATGGTAGGACGGTCCAGGTGGGACGCTACTCCACCGGGGTTCAAATCACGGTGTTCGACCTTTTGGGATTTCAGGGATTTTTCGGCGTTATCGTTAAGTGGTAGCGGCGTTCCGTCGACGACGAGGCGCCTACGGTGACTTCGAGAATCTCCGTCGCCGTACGCCTGTCCCTCGGAGGTGCTCATAGGGGTAGGGTTTTGCGGCGCGTGTGTTCATAGGGGTGAGTGTGCGTGCGTGTTGTGAGTGTCTGCGTTGTCTTTGTGTCATTCTCAAAAAAAGTATATGGGCAAAGGAAAATGAAGAAACAAAAACTATATCTCTGTACACCCTTTATTTTCTTTTTTTATTTTAAACAAACACCCATTCTTATGGTCGGATTTATAAATAAAATACTCATGCATATCAACATTCAATTTTTATTTACCATCAAAAAAAAACATTCAATTTTTATGCATATCGCTATAGTATTTCAAATGAGCCAGGTGAGCCACTGGTACAATACTGTTTTAAAACACACTAATTTGTATTGTTTATGGAGATCGGTAATGGATGACGCAGAGAAACCAGAAGCACAAGACAGTAATAAATTTAGGTCAAGTGAAATTCCCATGATTTTGTTTTTCGGTATAGCTGTAATCCAGGAACCCAATGGACAAGAATCCTTTAGATGGCCCAATTGGTAAGCCGTCATTGTTATTGTCTCAATTTCGGCCCACCTGTTCGTGTGGTGTTTCCTTCTTTTCTATGGTCTTGTTCGTGTGGTGTTGCTGTTGCTGTCTCAGTTTCAGGTTTTTAGCCCATCCACCGTTCATTGTTGCCTCACTACCTCGTATAGGGTTGCTGACTTGCATGCACCACCCTCTCTTCCATGTTTACTTCTGCGTTGCTTTGAGGTTTGACTAGCTTTTTATGTGCAGTAAATCTGTCGTGATTACAGACATAGCGTAATTTTGTTGATTCTTGCGGAGAACGGAACAGTGTTACCTTTTCATCCTCAACTATTGTTATTGCCTTAAATTTCCTTGCATATTGATTTGGAATAAAAAGGAATAGGATGCTCTCAGAAATGTGAAATCGAATTGGGCAAGATGAGATGCTACCGTTGTAGTACCTTCTCGCGTCCATAAGTCCATTTGCTTCCTTTTTGATTTGCATCCTGACACCCCAACAACATCAGAAACCTCACGGAGACCTGTCCAAATTTCAGGACAGACATTCCTCCAAAAAAAAAAAAAAAAAAAAAAAAGGACAGACCGGGCTTCCAATGAGACAAAGATGAAAGTCTCATGGTCCAAGCATTTTCGGCTTTAGCAATTTCCTTGGGCCTGGGCCAAGCATTTTCGGCTTTAGCATCAAAATGCTAAAAATGGGAGCTCGAGCCCGCCTATTTTATTTTGTAGGAAAGAAGACGAAGCCTGAGGTGACCCAATCCTTATTTGGCGCACGCGCGCTGGTACAGTTTCTGGTGCACACGTCCTCCTTTATGGACTCCTAAGCGCGGTTGTCTCGAGTCCTTTCTCGTTTTTCTCTTTTCTTTGTCATTTCCTGTGTGGATTCATCCGGTGCGTGGAGATACCTGTAAAATAATTCAAACAGTAAACCGCCCATTATCCGGTGGACCGTTCGCTTTCCCCTTTCTCCCCTCAACGCGCCGTTGGACATCCTTCGCCGGAGCGGCGATTTTGGGCGACGGCTGACCCTCCCACCGGCGGACGTCTCCCTCGCCGCGCAAGCCGGCACGGTCACGCGCCGCCGCTGCACCTCCGGCCCCTGGCCTCGCGTTGTCTGGCACGCCACCGCGGTCGCGCGCTGCCGCTCCAACTCCGACCACATGCGTACGTGTTCCTCGCCGCGCAAGCCGCACCGCTGCTCGACCTGGGCCTCCCACGCGTGCGCCTTCCTCGCCGAGCAGCCTAACTGGTGGATATTGCCGGCGGTGGTGCGGCCCCATCCACATCGTCGTCGAGGTGAAGGTGCGAAACGTTTTTCCGATTCAATTTCGAGTTCGATTCGTCCTTGTGGTTTTCTGAATTTTTGGGGTGGAGTTGGATTCGTGTTTTTAGATGGAGGCTGATTCGAGCGCTAGAGGAACGAAGACTCGGCGGATTAGTGGGAGACCAGAGTATTCGCCAGTTTCATCTCGATTTGGGGGGATTTTTTGGGAGGCTAGAGTCGTCGCCGTGTTCATCTAGATTTGTGCGTATTTGTGGGGGGCTGAGTCCGATTGGAGTTGGAGGAGCGGAGGATCCGACGGCGAAGCATCAGCCACGAGATCCAGCGGCTGCTGCAGCGAGGACAATTACGTCGTCAGCCGTCGGCGGCCTCCAACGCCTTCAGCTCATCCAGGTATGCACCACCGCGTCATGCACCTGCTGCTCCAGGCTCCTCGTCCTGGGGAGCTAACCTATTGCCCAGTCATCTTACGTGCAATTATTAGTTGAACTGAAGATGCACTGCATTATGTGGACTCCTTTGTCCACTTCAACTCCATCAGATGCAGATCAAAGGGGTGACAGAGATAAATGTTGTTCCTGCTTTTCATTTTGCTTTTCTCAGGATGCTATATGCAATGAATGTGAACAGCTATGGCTGCTGGAAATCTAAGTTAATTAGAATGTGTTTTTCATTTTATAATATCTGGCATTGGTAATAAAAGTTGTAGTGGGCAATTATAAAATATTCAAAGCTGCTGTTATTTTACTGACTACAGTTCTGTCTGTATATACGTCTGTGTAAAATAGCTCTTGTAAATTGAGTTATATCAACAAGAGCAAAGCCCTTCTGAATTCTGGAGGAATATTTTCTTCTCCATTTTTGTGAATATCAGATTACCTGTGTAAAACCAAGTTTATATAACTTTCAGTAACATGGAGTCAAGGTTTAGTGTATTGTCAAGTTTCAGTAACATTCATCAACACAGCAGGTGGTGCTTATATAGAAAGGAACATGAAGAAATTGCTTTTTGCTATTTCTCACATGTGCATGAAGAAAATAGCACCTGATTGCCATCCATTATCGGCAAAAGAAATGCAACACAACCTTATGACTATATATACAACTTTATTCAGGTTTTCCATTTTTTAGATTTGAATGCATTCAGTTCTGTGAAATAAAAATACTCATTCTATTTACGTGTACAGTAAGTTCTCTGAATGCACTTTGTAGGTTCTCTGAATGCATTCAGGTTGTCTACTGTACTAATACAGTTTGAACCAAGTCACATTCTGATGCAGATTTCTAAATGCACAAGCAACTGAAAGTCACACCTCGACCTCACTTTTGTCTTTGTTGTCAGCCTCACTTTTGTTCCATAGAACTGATTGTTTTCAACATTCAGTTTGCCCACTAGGGAGTGAGAGGGAGGGGGGGGGGGAGAGAGAGAGAGAGAGACCCTGGATGATCAGCTAGTAATGGGTAGCTTTACCTGTTGAATTCATCTCTAGACTTATAACACTGTAAAAATTTATTGCTCAGCCAATGAAACACATTGTCCTTCTTGCTGAAAAAAATACTAAAGCTTGAAGGTGAGCATGTTTACCTTTATTATTTTACTTTGATAGTAGCTCTAGATTACCAAGTTGTTGGGAGGCTGAGTCAGTATTCTATGAAGCATAAATAATTCGGTTCTCACAACCTGAATGATATTATGCAGTGTCCCACTGTCTGTTTATTAGCTTTTTTCAGTTTTCACATCATGTTGGGAAAGGGAGTGTTTTCAGATCATTTAAGTTTACGCCACATTTAGGCCTAATCTGCTGCATCCACAAGGATTCTTGTATTTGTATATGATATCTTTGCATGTCTCCACATAGAGTATCCTTGTGGGTGCATCCACTTTATGTCGAATCCATTATCTGACACCTGTTGTGCTGTGTTTTTCAGCTTGTGGTCAGTTTTTTGCAAAAAAGTAAAATAATTTGTGATGCTTGTTACCCTCTCACAAATGAGCATTGGCCCATTTATAGAACCATTGCATGTCAAAAGCCTATATTTTATTTTAATTTTGTTGTAATTTTTAGCTACCAGAACATGTTTCTCTGCTAGATATCTGCCATGAAAGGCATCAAACATAAGCCACAAATCCTTGGGGTCGTCTCGAGTTTGCTGCCTTTTCTGTCAACATTCACTTTGTAAAGCAATATTCTCATAGAACTTGAGACTGAATGGTGTAGCTAGCTAGCTACTCTGTACTGTAACCCGTCCTGTACTTCCCATTAGTTGGTCTTGGTTTTTTTAAGAGCTGCACCTATTTAATTAGTCTGCATTGGTTTGAACAATTAAACCATGTATCTCCTGTGTAGATCTAGTTAATTAGGTGGCTTTTAAACTTTTGAAGCTAAATATTTCAGACCATATACACACACAAAAAAAGGTCAAATTGGAAGCTAACTTATAGTTGCTGCTAGACTGCAACTGTTCTTTATAATTTTACCTGATGCCAACTTTGATTATTGTTCAGTTCAGCTGACTTGAAAAATTGCTATAGATTTTTTAATTTATTGGTTATTCTGTTTTTGAACCCTGTCCTTTGTTCATCAGGTGTTTAGCTCTTGGCCTCTTCAGGGATTAATTGGTTGAATTTTGTGGCTTCTGCTTCTCATATGCTCATCTATCTTTATATGCATTGAATTGCAGTGCTCTTCAGAAACTTCACAGGTATATTTCGTTGAATACATGTTTATTAAAGAGTCAGGGATCTATCTCTGAAGCCATTTTTTTTTCACTTCCATGTATAGTGATAGTTGTTTGCTTTGTAATCTTTTAGCTTTTTGGTGATTATGGTTGGAGAAACTCAAACTGTTTTTCCTCGTCTAGCCGCGATTCTCTCCCCAGTGGCGTGTACGGGAGCTGCTGTACAGGTGCCTATCTCTTTCGACTTGGTTACGATTTGTCCTTTTAATCCCGATTCGAGTCAGAGGCGGATTTCAATTTGAGCCTGTTTCGTTGTTCTAGCCGTAGGTGGATTCGATTTTCAGGCGGCATCCACGAATCCTTGCATTTCGTTGTTGAGATCTGGCGGATTGGAGTTGGAGGAGCGCAGAATCCAAGGACGAAGCAGTCAGCCCCGAGATCCAGCGGCTGCTCCAGCGAGAACATCGATGTCGTGAGGCACCGGCCGCCTTCGACACCTGCAGCTCATCCAGGTATGCGACACTGGTGCACCCTGCCCCTCCAGGCTCTTGCTTATGTGTATCAATTTTGTCCACTGCAACTCTGTCAGATGCAGAGCAAAGGTGGAGAAATATATGAATCATGTTTCCTTCGTTTCATGGATTGAGTTAAGAGGCACCATGTGTTCTGGGGCCAATGCAAGCACAGATTCTTTGCTTCTCTTTATTTTGGGGATCAAAACATTGCGAACATGCAGTACACCCTAGCTTGGAATGTACTGTTTGTTTTTGTACGCTGCATTTTAGTTGCTTTGTTAACAACTAAGAGCTTATGTTTAGTGCACACTATGTAGTTTAGTATTAAAAGGCATAGAAGTATGCATTGGTTTGAAACAATGAAATCATAAAATTCCTGTGTAGTTCTAGTTAATTTGGTGGTTTTTTTACTTTTGAAGCAGCATATTTCAGAGCATATACACACCAAAAAATGCGATGTCCAAATAGCGACGTTGAGTGTTGTGTTTCTCTTACCTCTGAACTTTGACTAGATATTGTCCCTGAAGTTATTCCCTTAGGCTTCGTTTGGCACCAAGGGACCAGAACTCACGTGATAGGCTACCCACGTGGGGATTGGGTGATTCCCCTGCCCTCCACCCGATCCCCTTCCTCACGGTGCTCTGATCCATTAAATCCCGTCAGTCATTTGGAAATACTAATAAAATCAGGTTGCCGCGGTGCTAGTCCCACAACCGTGGAAGACCAGGAAACGAGCTCTAAAATCAAGAAAATACTAATAAACAAAAAATGATTCCCAAATAAATCAGCAGACCGGATCATGCATACAAAAATTGTATGGCAAGGTGTAGCAACGATTGAAAAGATCTGATGTAATCACGAACATTCTTCACCAAAAATTTAAAAGCAGCTCAGTCTTCACCATATCACATAGCTAAGCAAGAAAGGCATGTCTATCAGCATATTGAATTAGGTAGTTTTCACATGCATACAAATCTAGGAAACAAGAAATTATGTTCTCATGATTCCCAAATAAACAAAAAATATTGCCAGCATCCCATTAGTGCCGAAGAATGGATCAAAATAAAGTTGTTGAACTAAAGCCACTTGGACTTGCACTTCAAACAAAAACTGCACTTTCTCTTCTATTCCTGCAAGCAAGTATTCATACTTTTAGACAATTGGTGAGCAACAAGGCAAGAATAGTTTTACAATTCTGAACTAAACACTAGACTGACGAAATCGAAGACCAAAGGCAAGCTTTATTGTATAAAGTCTGAAAACTACTTTGAAAGAACAAACAGCAACTGATCATTCAATTCAGGTGAATTCAGACTCTCCAAAGTTTTTGGTAGTCAATCAGTACACTTGTATTGCTAATTTGAAACACATGTTAATCACTTGAATAAGAAACATTAAAATATGCCCAACTAATTTGAAGTCAATCAGTACACTTGTATTGATAAATAAATGCAGAATTCTTTATATATGTTGATTCATCCAAGGAGAGGATGCATAAGTTAAATGATGAGGACTGACTATCTTCAGAAAATTGCTCAATGCTTAATAGAACTTATTAACTGTCTGCAAAATTAGGGAAAAATTCATTTGCACACGAACTCTCTAAAATTAGTGACTATATGTGCTACTGAACTACTGCTCCTATCAACACATATGCACGCAAACTGCTGTACAGGTTCTACCTTATTGATCCTAGATGATAGGCTAATCATTGACATATCAGAGTATATTAAGCTTGACACCAAATATTACAGGATAAGGAGCAAGACACTCACTTCAACTGTTAATTTATTTATCACAGATAATGTCAATTTATACCTATTATCACAGATAATGCATACTCCTTTGCAGCTAGTCTTACAGCCATATTTATTATCAGGAGTACAAAGCTTTCAACACAACTTCCCTTCTCTACTCTACAGCCATCGACACCAATTTTTTTTAGAACAAAACAACAACTGATTCAAAGCATTGTTCTGCCACTATCATCAAGAAAACATACCTCAAATGAAGCATTGGTCTTCAGTTCCCTGTCTGGATACTGGTTCAACCAAGAAGGTCTTCAGTTCCCTGAGCCGACCTAACATTTTGTAGATTAGCAAGTGGTAAATTTCTGAAGCTTCTTGTTTCAAAAACAAATCTAAGGTTCTCATGTTTCTTCCAGACTGAAAAGCTAACAAACTGTTCAACACTGAGCTATCTGTACCAGCAAAAGAAATAAGACCTAACATTTTGTAGATTAGCAAGTGGATTGCAGGGGAAAAACTGTAATTTTAAATGGACATTTGTTGGATGCAAGCCTATCGCTTGAACTGATCCTGGACTAACGCAGAAGCTAGTTCCTACTCTATTTTAGATCTGAAAAAAAAACTAGGAGTATAAATCTAAAGAAGATAAATGAGCCAAAAGTTAGCAGTTGATGCAAAAGAGAGAAAATTCACAAGTAACAAAGCTAAACCTCGTATTGCCATCCCTCACTGCCAAATGAAAGCAGCAGCAGCAAAAGCGACTGCTTGTAATAATCTATAGTTTGCAAATAAAGCAGGCAACAAGGAACAGCAACAGGCAGGCAGGCAGTTCGACTTCGATCTATCTATCTATCTCCATGCACGTTCAGAAAGAGTCCCTGAAAAACTTGGGACGACTCAACATGTGCGTTGTATAAAGACCCAACAAGAAGATCCCTTGCCGTGTTCGTACTCAAGAGTCAAGGGTCAGCAGGGATCGAGTCGGGCTTCCTGCCCCAGACAGACAACAACTAATCAAGAAATTAACAACAAATTAAGCAGCAATTTCGTTGGTTCACCAACTAGAAAGCTCCTACAGTACATAATATCAGTCGACAACAACACCAATAATCAACTGGACCAATTCAAGAAAAGGTGTTAATGCCTATACAGACTACTTCGGTACAAGCACTATCATTCCCATTTGAATTGATTTAACTGCAATTATAACTACACAAGAAACTGAGAGCGGAAAGGTAGGGAGATCGGGCCGGACCTGGAAAATGGTCGAGATGAAGTCGAGATTTTAGAGAAGATAGCCGCCAACAGCCGCCGGCAGCCGTTTTCTAGCTCGACAACAGCCGCCAGCAGGAACCGATGGCGCCGCCGCCGGGGGCGACGCACTCCAAACCCTAGGGAAACCGGGTGAGGAGAAGGGGATGGAGGTGAGGATGAGACCGAGGAGGAGACGGAGGCCACGCACCTGTATCGCGCGAGCGGTTGTGCCGCCCTCGCCGGCGCGGTGGAGTCAAGGTGGGGAGCGGCGGCGAGTCGGGTCGGGACTCGGGGAGCGACGCGCGCGCCGAGACGAAGGGAGAGCCGTCCCGGCCTCAGGTGACGATAATCTCTTCTCCCTTGGATTGAAGTGGATCGGGCGGGTTTTCCTCCAACCCAAGGTCACCCAAATGCAGTTTTCTTGCACCCACGTGTGTAGAACCCCGGCTTGGGTCTGGTTCCATCGGAGGCCGGGATCCACCCCAATCCCCGCCGATCCAAGGCTATCCAAATGAGGCCTTAATGGTTTTGATTGATGTACAATTAGCTCCATCATCTGCTCGAAATGGATATAGTCATACAACTAAATTTGATTGGTACTACCTCCGTCTCATAAAGGATGTGATTGTAGAGTTTAAATGTTGTCTCAAAAATGATGGAAACGGGAGCAAATATCAGCTTTTGGGTGGGTCCATCAGTAAAAAAAGGAACAGCATGCAATCCATGACAGTGGTTCCCAGCTAGCTTTGCGACCTCCCGTACCCAGACAAAAAATAAAGAAATCACAGAGCCGCTCGGCATGCTTGCCTGAACTGAGGTCATGAACTCAGCTTTCTCTATTGCTGTGATGTTCACCTGAAAAAGAAATTAATTGTTCCTTCATAGAGTCTGTACTCTAATGGACTTCTTTTTGTTGAACTCATGGTTCACGTAGCTACCTGAAAACATCAAAAGTTTGTAGTGATTGATATGTTCTTGTAAGACCATAGTAGGTTGTCAGAAAACTTCAGTACCTCTTCCTTTTCAGTATGCAGGATTAATCCAAGAGATTTGTTGCACTCCTCTTATGAGAGAGATAGAGATAGAAGTAGATAGAGGAGTCAAATGTCAACAGTTGTCTGGAAACAAAGGAAATATGTACATGAGCTAAATTACAGCTATTGGCCTATTCAGTACACGAACATTCCTATGTATACCACCTTCAGGCATTTTTTTAAAAGTTCAACCTTCATGCATTCTTGATCTTCGTCTCTAGGAAGTTCTCCACTGCAGCTCAATTTCGGATTGATATTTATGCCTTCAAATGATTCACCTTTAGAATTCTCTCTACATACTTCATGGCAGCAGTTCCAAAAAAGCCAGTTACTGATCCTATACCTAACAGTCACCAGGTGCAGTAGATTATTGATAAAAGGGATGATTAGAATTCCATTCTACCTTCCCATATATCAGTCCTTTCTTTTGGGATTTATTTATGACTTCAACATGTAGTTTATCATTTACAGGAGGCTCCTCACACAGAAACTTGAATTCATCCTCCCATTGTGGATCCCTATTCTTCTTGATGACCTAGCACAGGGGTGAAGGTTAAATAAAGTTAGAATTTAATTGGTGCCATATATGATAAGAATGTGCAATTCACTAAACAGAAAGTGTGCAGTACAGCAGCAAAGCTCTTGTAGGTCTGCTTGCTACTTGTTTGTGATAATTTTTGTGTTGATTGATAAGTGAATTATTTTTGGAATAATTTTTGTGTTGTTTGATAACTACAGTATGTTTGTCCGATTTTGATATCTGAATGCCTGCTTTGACAACTGCAAACTAGTTTCTTAAATATGCCCATGTTTGATGAATTGCCGAAATTCTGATTACTTAAAGTTTTGCTAGATTTGGAAGTAGTACTTTGAGAATGTTTGTTTTCTGCTGGCTGCTCCTATGGTCTGGGCATAATATTGTGATTGTTACATAAATTGAATCCATCTATTGTTAATTATATCCATTTAATGAGTTCTCTTGTTTGGGATGTATTTTTTGTGCAACTATATGGGCCTCGACATGAAATGTATTGACTGTTTTTAAATTGTTATCTTTTTAAATTGGCGTACAAATTTTTTATTAAATCTTGGAACAACTTTTTTGCATTTCATTCCTGTAATAATTATTTGTTCCTTGGACCTCTTTTTGTGTGTTGGTGTGGTAGAGAAGTGCCAATGCTGAATTGTACTAAGAAAGAGTAGTTTTCCTGATGCCAATTTCCTGAAATCTAGACAACGGAACCCCTAATTACTTGTCAGGGAAGAGTAATTGAGGTAGGATTTTGTCCCCTATTATTTTTCCTTGCTTATCTTGTATATGTGGCTTTGCCTTGTTGCATTACAAGAATTAGATGACGCCATTAGCACGCATGGTGCCATGCAGTAGCATGCAGCTATTTTTCCCTTTTAGTGTGATGCAATCAGGCTCACAGCCACAAGAAGTTCCTGCCAGTTACACCACTGGCAATAATCTTTAATTTTAGGCTACCATACCAAAGTTAGTTTTACTCCTGCCTGCTCGCCACTGACAATGCACCTATTCTATTCACTGTCGAAATGTAGCAATCAGAGGAACAAGCCATGCATTTTTGGCAATAAAAACAAAAATCGAGCCAGGTAGATTGACCAGCCGGCATAGGCAGCAATATCTTTTTGTTTCTCGGAAAGTAGGCTAATTTGAAATTTCTAAACTATAAAAGACTAAAACGGTCAAATTGGAACCTAACTTATATACCATGTTTAGGCTCTGGTTTTTTAAATTTAGCTTTTGCATTGGACCTGTAGTTTCTTTTTGTACATTCTCAAGTGAAAATCTGCTCTGCTAATTGCTTATTATTGCTGTCAGCTCTGGTGCGACACTGAGATCCAGCGACTGTTGCAGTGAGTGCAACACCGTCGTCAGCCACCGGCGGCCTTCAACACCTGCAGCTCATACAGGTATGCGACTCCACCACTCCCCGCCCCTCCAGCCCCTGCTTTATGTTTATTGTTTTGTCCACAGCAACTCTATCAGATGCAGAGCGAATAGGGAGAAAGAGATGAATCATGTTTACTTTGTTTCATGGCTTTCAGTCAAGAGGCACCATGGGGCCCGGGGCCAATGCAAGCACAGATTCATTTCTTTTTTGCTCTTCTTTGGGATCAAAACATTGCGAACATGCAGTACACCAACTAAAAGGCATAGAAATATTCATTGGTTGAAACAATAAAAATCACGTATGTACTGTGTAGTTCTAGTTAATTAGGCATAAAAGGCATAGAACTAAAATAGCGGTTTGTGTAGCTCAAACTGTTTTTCCCTAGGTTGTTTAGTAGGATAAGAAGATATCACATCACCAACTGCTATTTTTAAGGCCTTGGCGGATGCAAATTGAAGGTAGCAGGCACGAGTCGTGCGTGCCTGTTCTGCTTTCTTCTTCGATTTATGTGGTTCAGGGAGCAAGAAAAGTGAACCAAATTAACGCATTTTCTGACCATATCAAGTTGTTTCTGCAACTTGAACTTGTTTGAAAGTAAATGACCATTCATTCGACCGAGATGTCTGTAGGGCTGCAGAACTAGGATTTTTAGATGAACCTGACAACTTATTACGGCTGGAATAATGACAACATTTTTCTACTAGATGAATGTCAATGCCATCGATCTATAGATATTATTTGCACGACAATAGCTAAGTTGGCTGTAGAACTAGGATTTTTAGATGAACTTTAGCACCAGCATCAAGTTTTTCAAGTATAGAACTTTTCTGAAGAATCTCACTGGCGACCAAAAAGTTGCTGTCAGGTCATTAAAAACATTTAAATCATATTTGATTTGATAAGTTAATGCTATGTTATCTTAGCAGTTAGGAAATAGCTCACTAGCTCTTGTCACAGAACTACTTCTGTTTATTAATGTGCTACATACTATATGTTGCATGCAAAGAGGACATTCTGACGTTAGGGGTAAGAAGCAAGCTTTAGGAATTTTCTTGCTTGATCGTAGCTTGGTCTGTCATATAAACTAGCTGCCTTTCCCTGAAGCTGAACACACTCATGTGTCTGCGTGTTGTATTTGTGCAGGATTGGTTACAGCATCATCACATATGAGGAAGGGGTTCATTACTGCAGGAACAGTGGGTAACTGAACCATTTGGAGCATGTCCTTTTGGTTTTATTTTGCCCAGTGTCCACTACCTTGTAAATATAATACTGATTCTTATATTGCCGATTCCAGAAGTATGTGCTAGCTGCAATTTTCATCTTGTGTCTTGTCTCGTTTTTTATGCATTCTCTTTTGCCATTATATCTTGCACAGCAAAGGAGCAATTTATTAAAGTAAATATCTCTATCTTGTATTTGTTGTTAATTAGTGATTGTTTGATATGATCATGCCTAATTAGTGATTGTTTGATATGATCATTCCTTACTTATAGTTTTATAACAAAGTTGTGCTTGCTTTTCTGAAAATCTAATGTATGCCAATACCTGAAACAAACCTGATGTCTTGCTTACTATGCTTTGTTTGCAGGTCGACTGTAGCAGCAACGAAAGAGCTAAGATCATTTCAGTGAAGGAGCGGCAGAAGTTCGAGTTCAAATGGATGAGCTGAAGAATCAAGTAGAGGAGTGGGATGCAAGAAAGAAGCTGGAAGAAGTGATTGCTAGGCTGAAGAACCAAATAAGTGAGATGCATGGTTTATTTTGCTGACACCTCTGCACCACCTATAGTGTCTTGGCTGTCATTTTGATATGGAAACTTGCGATATAAGGGAGTTGTTGTCCAGCTTATGGATTCTGTCAACAAGCTGGACAGTAACATGAAAACAAACTTGGAAAGGGCTATGAAGGAGAATGATCGTGTTTACCTGATGCGGGTCCCAGCTGCTGGTTCCTTGGGTGCCCTCCCTGCAGCGTCCCTTGTAAAGCCTACCTCTTTGGCTGAAGTTTTAGATGCCAGCAAGGAAAGGCATTTTTCATCACTTGTGCCTGATGGCAGCATGAAAGCACTTTCTAAGTACACAGAGATGGTGGATAATATTATCCGGACCCAGGCAAAGAAACTGCAGCAAGCTAGTGAGATCACTAGAGTCAGGCTGAAGGAAATGGACTTACCAGATTCTATTCTTTCATTGGAAGGAAATGTAACCTTGCCCTTGGATCTGAGGGAAGACGTAGAGGCTGTGCAGATAAGTGGTGGCCCTGCTGGCTTAGAATCTGAGTTGCAGCAGCTTAGGGATTTGAGCAGGGTCAATCAGGAACTACTTGTTCAAACTGAAGAGCTTCTACAGAAGGAGGCGAATGAAGACGCTCAATTCCGTACACAATTTGGTAGTCGTTGGACTAGACCTCAATCAAGCACCCTAACCAAGAATATTTAGGATAGGTTGAATCTTTTTGCTTCTAATCTGAAGAGAGCTGCTGATAGTGATTCTCTGATTGAACGAGGTGTGAAGGAGAACTATCCATTGATGTCTATCCTTGACAAAAGACCGGTGAGAGTTTAACATTAGTTAGTAACATGAAAGTAAAAGTATATTTAGGATTCAACATTTGAGTGGATACTTATCTTTATTTGCTTCCCAATGAACCGTGACTCTTTTCTGTGACCATCATTTTATTCTTCATATCTAGATGGTTACATGTACCTGTTCTGTGTTGCAGATAGAGTCTGCACTTCCAAGTATTTCCAGGCCTATCATGTCCTTGGATGGGAATGAGGATGCCATTGTTGGAGCCCTGAAACAAAGCTTGGTAATGTACATTAGTTTTTATAGCTGGTAGAACAGGTAGTAAGACCTTTTTTTTATAACTTGGCAAAACTTACTTTTATTTGTCAACAGAGGCAACTGGAGTCTCTTGGAGCACAAAGGGCAGGTCTTGAAGACATGCTCAAAGAAATGAAAAGAAAGGTGCAACTGTTGTTCCTGTATTTTTTATTATAGTTCCTTTTTCACAAGTTTTTTCTTGGTCGTACCTATAGAATACAATTCATCTGGTGCTAGCATTAAATTACAAGCCATGGGTCTGTTTTACCTTTTCAGTGAACATATCATGCCTAAAGTTTTAATGTTCTTGACTTCTTAGAGTGCTGTATTAGTACTAATTCATCATGGGTACAAGTTCCTTTGTGTGTTCTGTTGTTGCTCTACTTAGTAATATTCTTCTTTGCATTGCCCCTTCTAAATTCCACAACAATTGTTCGAGAAAAAAAATTCCACTTGACATTCGTCATCTAGCTGAAATTCATTCATCATCTTTCAATACTTAGAAATTGTATTTTACTGCGCTGAGAAGATCCATTTTTGCCAGGATGATATATTGCCTAAGTTGATGGCTGGCGTGGGATCACATGAAGATCTTTTCAAAAAGGAGATTGCTAAGTATGATCCTATCTGTGCTGATATTGCTGTTAACATTGAGGCACAGGAACAATTATTGCTACAAATACAGGTAAACAGGCATACCTAATAAGTAATGGTCGTGCAGTCCGATTTGAGACTTTCTTTGTGTTAAATATGCATAAAGTTCTATCAACAACACGTGTATTAAAACTTAGTAGCGTCGTTTTTTTGCAATTGAGTGATTGAACTCAAGAGATGAGAAACGGAAGAAACAACGGAAGAAGTGTTTATAAGAGCTCAACACACTATATTTTGCCATGTACTTTCGTCTTGTGTCCGATACTTAGATACTGGATCCTTGCACAGGCACAAAATGAGCAATTTGCTGCTGTATTCAACCTAGAGGATTACAAAGGTAACCTTTCGGGATTTTTTTTTTTTAGGTCTCAGTTGTGATACAATGCCTTTACATTTACTTTTGTAAAATTTTTTATACATTGAATCCAAATGTTACAACATGCTCTTTAGGTATTGTAATTTTCCTCATGCCAACAAGGTTTTACAGCTATTTCTGCAGGGGAGTACCCCCTCTGTCCCTTTTAAGTGTAGCTATAGTATTTCGTCTTTGGTCAAACTTCCTTAAAGTTTGACTAGGTTTTTGTAGAAAATATTAACAACATTTGTATCTCCAAATAAGTTTATTATGAAAATAGATTCAACAATCTACCTAATGATACCAATTGTGTATCATAAATATTAACATTTTCGTGTACATATTTGATCAAAGTTGAGTATGTTTTTACTTCTCGGAAAATGAGAACGACCTTTAAAAGGAATGTTCTAACTTTCAGTACAAATTTTATTTGGGATCGAGTATGATGTTTATAATCTGATAGCTCAAACTTTTGAAACCAGTACTAGAAAGTTTTTGTACTGTGATAGTTAAATTTTAAAAAATTTCTTTTAGTGTAAAGCTTTCAACCTAGTACTACAAAGTTTACAATCTGGTAGTTCAATTTTTGAACCCCATTGAAATATAAAGTTTTTGTAATATTATAAAGTTTATAATCGATAGTTAAAATTTTTATATAATTCTGATGTAAATTTATAAACGAACAAGTACAAAGTTTCAAATTTGGTAGTTTAAAGTTTCACAACCGTAGTATAAAGTTTATGATTTGATAGTTAAAAGTTTTTATATAATTCTTGGTGTAAATTTATAAAGCAACGAGTACAAAGTTTCTAATTTGGTAGTCCAAAGTTTTAGGACTATAGTATAAAGTTTATGATTTGGTAGTTCAAAAAGTTTTACAAGCGTAGTATAAAGTTTCAAATTTGGTAGTTCAAAGTTTTACAACTGTAGTATAAAGTTTATGATTTGATAGTTAAAAGTTTTTATATAATTCTTGGTGTAAATTTCTAAAGCAACGAGTACAAAGTTTCTAATTTGGTAGTCCAAAGTTTTAGGACTAGTATAAAGTTTATGATTTGGTAGTTCAAAGTTTTACAACTATAGTATAAAGTTTCAAATTTGGTAGTTCAAAGTTTTAGTATAAAGTTTATGATTTGATAGTTAAATTTTTTTTTTATAATTCTTGGTGTAAATTTATAAAGCAATGAGTACAAAGTTTCTAATTTGGTAGTCCAAAGTTTTAGGACTATAGTATAAAGTTTATGATTTGGTAGTTCAAAGTTTTACAACTATAGTATAAAGCTTCTAATTTGGTAGTTCAAAAGTTTTACAACTATAGTATAAAGTTTATGATCTAATAGTTAAAAGTTTTATGTAATTCTTGTGTAAATTTATAAACCAAAACGAGTACAAAGTTTCTAATTTGGTAGTACAAAGTTTTACAAGCATAGTATAAAGTTTATGATTTGATAGGTACAAGTTTTATATATATTCTAGGTGTAAATTTATAAACCCGAGTACAAAGTTTCTAATTAACTTACCTTTGTCTTTTTACAGAGATTTTTAGCTACAAATCAAGAGAAGCCACATGTGAATTTGTATTTGTTAATTATTTTACAAACACATATATTTGTCTTGACAAATATGTCCTTATTTCCATGTACAAAGTACTCCCTAACTTTAAGTCTTCAAGACAACAGAAGCAACATTTATCTTTTCAGTTTTATTTTTTCACTTGTCATCTATATGTGGATTTTTACTTTCACTTTCATTTATATGTGAAACCATCCCCGCCCGTATACTTCACCCACAAACCCGATGTCCCAAAAAAGAAAAATTTTAGCTTGTACACAATAATTTTTTTGGCCCAATAAAAGCTAGACAAGAGAAACTAGAAAACAATATGAGGTGGCTAAAAAAACTTGGCCCAATGAAGCTAGACAGGAGAAACAAAAATCGATATGGGCCTGAAAAAAAAACTTGGCCCAAATAAGCCTGATAGGGGAAACGGGCCGCGCGCTGACAGGGGAAATGGGCCGTGCGCTGTTACCCAGACTAGTGCGCGTGCGCTGGTAACACAAGTTGCGCGCGTGCGCCGCTCCGGCTCCTGGTGCGCGTGCGCCGCCTAATGACGCCCCTGAGGTGGTCCACTGTCAAGGATCGGGCAAGTTTTTTTTTTTTTCAGGTGGGTCGAGTTTATCCAGTACTACTGTCTACTTTTTTTTTTCGTTCTGCATAGAGAAGTTCGATTTTTTGCATTACCAGTACTATCTACTAGTATAAGGTAAAGAAATCTACTTGAGGCATAGTAATTTGTGAAAAAAATCTAGTTGTTCACCATGGTTGTAATAAAGTCATAATGTTGTAAACTCCTTTGCCTTTTATTTTCCTCGTCTAACAAAAATCCAGCAAAAAAGCTACACACATTAATGTGTAAGATTTTTATTTTAAAAAAAACAGAGATGGAATGGGATCTAACAATTTTAAATATAATATCAAGAACTCATGAAAACATCATTGGAAACTTTTTAAAAGATTGGTTTAGCCCTAGGAAAATGAGAAAATATCTAGAAAAACCCCTAATACATTCTAACCGAAGTACAATATGCTTTTAACAAACATGGAAAAATTATGAGATCCAACCAGAAAGAACGCTACACACATTAATGTTGAATGCATTCATGTCGGTTGGTAGTATTTCTATTGCCGTTTACTTAAAAAAAAATTGTTTACATATTAATTAGAACGCTTTCAAGTCGAGTCAGGGAAGTTTTTTTATACGTCCTGCCTCAGGATTGACAACTAAGGCCCACTCTACCCGCTACCTTACTTGCTAATCAACTCTCTTGTACTTTCGTTCTCGCCTTAGCGCAAAAAGTTTGAAACCACGTTAAATGGACCATACTTACTAATCAGGTCTCTTGCGCTTTCGTTTTTTTCTGCTTCGCGCAGAAGGTTGAAACCGGACTTAGAAGCTTCCCAAGGTGCACTAAGTTTCGTGCTACAGTGTTTTCATGATTCTACATTGACCAGCGCTACAATACTCGGATTCGGCCAGGGCCAACTGGCCTTTGGGTTGGGTCTCACATTCTTTTTTAGGCCCAAACAAATCAGACTACAAAAAAGAATGGACTTTAGTGTCCCCCAAAACATGTTATACAACAAGTAGAAGTAGTACACAAGTAGATTCTTTTTTCGAACACAGGCCTTCACCTGTAGTAAGTACACAAGCATAGTCTCTTCTGAGAAAATGCACAAGCAAGGAATCCGGAACACGACCTCGATCACACAATTTGGACGCTCAGTACGGTGACTAACTGACAAA
The DNA here is from genome assembly GCA_015847255.1 of Hyparrhenia diplandra. NCBI lineage: Eukaryota > Viridiplantae > Streptophyta > Magnoliopsida > Poales > Poaceae > Hyparrhenia > Hyparrhenia diplandra. The sequence continues at coordinate 66,757 of JADLZK010007894.1, forward strand.
GCAATACGGGTCCACAAGAAAGAACAGTGGATGAACTAGCTACCGTCATCATTACTATATTCTCAAAACACCGGCCGAGATCTGCCGTCTCAAAAACTTGGAGAGAATAATAATCTGCTCCATGACTAGGATCACATGCATGCCCCTGCTCATCACCGGCCGGTTTGAATCCACCGCAAGAACAACGGGAGGAGAGGCCACCAGATCCAGAGTAGGTAGGCTGCACGTGATTGTGATGAGGCAGCAGCAGCGGCAGCGCAAAAGGGAATCACGATGCTGCTCCCGGTGCGTACCCTAAAAATACTTTAAACCCGACGGCGCACCCACCAATAGTATAATGCGTGCGTTCCCCCTGATCTCAGAGGAGGGAACTTTGTGTGTGTTTCAGGCAAAGACATGTCCCTTGACAGGTCTTGGAATTTGAAAGAGTCACTCACTTCTGTCAAGGGACGGGGAGTGTGCAACCAGTGCAGGATGTGGAGTGTGCAACGCACTGCTACCACCACCCATACCTTCGATGCACTGTCTGCATATCCATGTGACCATGTGTGTTCTTTTCACTGCCTGAAAATGCTTGAAACACAAGCTGACAGCGACGCGGCCACTACAAGCAATGAGGCAACCTGCTACTGTACCATACTAGGTCCAAACGAAGGCAGCAGATCCAGATCACGGAGACGCCAATGCAAGATCAGATCCAATCCAATCCAATGAAATGAAATGAAATAAGAAGCACTACTAGTGTATATCACATTAAGTTACAAATACAAATCACCCAAGAAAAGAAAAATCCCCCAGAGGAAAGAAAATTAAGAAAAGAGAGGAGAAAGAATAAAGCCGATGATGATTTGATGGACAAACGCACGAAGACGCAGCACCAGAAATGCATGGGGTACAGGGATCAATAATGGATGAATGGGGTTGTACGGCCGGGCACACCAACTCTATGATCATATCGACCGTGCGTGCAAGATGCATGGCAATGCACGGCGCAGGAGCGATCTCCATGGATCACGCCACCGCCACCGCCACCACCGCCGCCGTGTGATCTTGATCTGAATCATATCTATCCTCCTCTTCTCCGCATCAGAAGAGGCCGCCGCCGAGGACAGCCGCGCCGACCGAGAGCGCGGCGACGACCCACCTGGTGGCCACCCCACCGACGACGACGCCGGGCGCGGCCGCCGCCTTCTGGCTGTCGGCGGTGGTGTCAGCGTCGGCCGTAGGCGGCTCGGCGATGCCGGCGGACTTCTTCTTCTTCTTGGTCTTGGACTTGGCCGGCGCGGGTGCGGGCGCGGGCGCCGGCGTGGGCGGCTTGGGTCCGAACAGCTCGTACGGCAGCGGCACCTTGTCGACGGGGTAGATGGCGAGCGGGAACTCCTTGCTGACGGGGCTTCCCAGCAGCATCCAGTTGACGCCGGTGGACATGTTGATGTTGTTGCCGGTCCGCTCGATGTCGTACTTGTAAGGTCCGTCATGTCCAGACCCCTGCGTGGTGACCTTGCCGTTGAGGGTGCCGAGCATGGAGAGGCTGTAGAACCTGGGCAGCACGCAGTAGAGCACCATCTGGATCTGCTCCTGCGGCGACAGCCCGTTGAGCACGCCGGCCTTCATCTTGTCGAAGGCGGTGTTGGTGGGCGCCACGATGGTGAGCCCGTTGTAGCTGTCCGTCAGCTGCGCGTTGATCTGCGTGTCCACGCGCGTGTCGTGGAGCAGCTGCTTGAACTCGCTGAACTGATCGTCCTTGAGCGCCTTGTTGATGTCCGTCGGCGGGGACGCGTCCGCCGGCGTGCTACCGCTGGATGCGGCAGGTCCAGGGGCAGCCTTCGCCGCCGGCGCCTTGGGCGACGCCTTCTGCGCTGCAGACAGCAGTGGTGCCGCCAGGAGCACCACCAGGATGGCGGCGAGGCGTGCCATGCTGCTGCTGCTGCTGCTGGTGGACTGGAGCTTGGTGCTGCTGGTGGCGGTGGCGGTGGATCTGATATGGAGCCTGCTGCTGTGTTTAATAGACTTATTATAGCGGCGGTTGGTGGCGACGCCTTGCCAATGCCAATGCCAGTGGCAGTGCCAGCAGCGCGCGTCCAGAGTGTGCGTGCGTGTTGGCGCGGGAGGCACCGGCACGTTTGAGCTGGAACGGGCCTGCTGGCCCTTATAGGCCTTTGCGACCGTGGCAAGTCAGGTGTCACGGCAACCCAACCCAACCAAGTGCGTCTTTTTTCCCCTTCTTTTTACGTGCGCCACGATGTGATCCTCGAACCACCTGAGTGAGCTTCCTTGTTCAGCTCAACAAGCTACTGGTACTTACAAGTATACGGCATCTAGTTGCATGCCGTCGGTCTACAACAGCACCAAGCATTCTTTTGAACCTTAATTTGAACAAATTTTGTGAGAAATCAAAAAAAAAAAAAAAGCCACGGGTGTTTGCAGCATTATATATGCAGTTGTAGTGGCAGCTTGCGGAAAACATGGAAAGATCTATCTACCTATGTATGGACTGAAACTTCAGGCGATTTGGAAGCTTGCAAGCACGTTACGTATGCGGCGCCTGCCTGCCAGACAGGTTGGTATCTTTGTACTGTACCCGTATGTGCATGTATGTAAGTACGTACTTCCAGGCTGGGATCCGCATGTGGCGGCGAGTCAGGCTTGCCAGCTTGCTAGAGAGCGATGTTCTACCTGCTGCAATGTAAGAATGCTCCAAATATCTCTTCATACTACATGCGTTTTTTTTAATGTGTTTATTTATGTTACACCCTGGCCTGAGATCTGTATGTATGTAGTACATGGTGATGGTGGCCGCGACCGTTCTGTCGGCTTTGGGTGTTGTATATTCAGTCAGTGGGGAAAAAAACCAAACCAAAGTGGTGCCTGCCAATTATATACTGCTAGCTACTGCATTATGCAATCGCCGATAAGCAATGCGATAAGCTTGTTATACGTAGTACGTATGCTGATTTGTATCTTGATCACGCCTCCGCTAAACAAAGAGATAAAGAAGAGAATCATATGGTAATCATGCTTGCATTGATGCAACTGGGCAGAGACGAATCCCACCGACAGTCCCTGTAGTGTTTAGTGTTCTACCATTGCAAGCTGCGTGTCCACTTCACACCCCAGCTGTAAATGCAGTGACAGCGTCCGCACAACGCCTCCGCGACGACGTGCGTAGCTGCGTGCTGAAACTGAAACCCGTCGATGCAAATGCGAAGCTTTTCCTGAATGCAGTAATAGACTACGATGCAGCAGTGAAAACCACACTGAATTTTTTTGTTTTTTACCCTCCTAAATTACAGTGAAATCTTACTGAAGGTCGCAATGTGGTATGTACTCGGTCAGTGAAATCTCACTGAAGGTCGTAATGGTGGTATGTCTGAACGTGCTGCTGTTGAAATTGGTGGGTTGGAGCGGTGGCTATGGTAGTGCAATTTTTTTTAAAGGAAGAAAAAGGCATGGCAGTGCAACTGCAACGGTGTGAAAAACGTCCGTTTTGGTATGAGTCTACCCGGCTAGATCCGCAGCGGTGGAAGTAGCAGGCTGACGAAGACGAGCGAGGAGGAGATATCGGCGACGGCGACACGGCAGCGACCGGGACACGGACCGCCGATCGGCAAGGCAGGCACGAACAGTCTCTTCGTCTTCACTCTTGAGCGACACACCAGATCGACGGGAACACTTGCAGAGAAGTGCCGAGCCAGCCACCTACCCGCACGGCAACGCCTGATCTGAGACTCTCAAGTTCTGAACATATACAGAACTCTGAAATTCTGAAGTTGCCAAGTTCTGAACATATGTGAATGTTAGATCTCAGGTTTCAGACTTTCAGTAATGTGATGATTCTCGCGTTATACAAAACTTTTTTTTTTGTCTGAGAACTCTCCTTTCTACAGTCTACAGAGGATTGGTTCGCCAAGTGATGGGATCGGGTCTTGGCCACTGCAGATCTCAATCTCATGTGATGTGTACCCATGTGCGTATGCCTGACTGACTGATTGACTGTATGAGAGACGGTGCGTGCCGAGAATAAAATAGCGTCGGCGTCGGCGACAGGTGAGGTGAGCAAAGGACCCGTCGCCACTTGAGTTTCTCCAGCTCGCAAGGCTGCGCCGCACAGCTGCCCTGCACAAGCTTCCTTGCTTGCTTCGGCGGCCGGACCGGCCGGGAGAAAGAGAAACCGACGGCTCAACGAGAGCTGCTTGGCAATGCATGGATGGCATGGCAGGCAACCAGACGCCGACAGACATGCCGTCGCTATCACCTCGCCCTCCAGAATGCGCTACGCGGTGCGGCCGTGCGTGCTCTGCGGCAGCAGCAGCAGCACCAAACTGCTCGTCGCTTTGTCGCTGGCTCACGCGAATCAGTGAATCACATCACATACACAAGTTAAACGAGGCTTTGGGGTCTGGGTCTGGACCGGGCTGGGTGCGGGTCGGGCTTGGTTAACTTCTCTCCCTGGGCCTGTATGGGTTCTTGGGCCGGGCTCAAGCACGTGGCCTGCTATAGAACAATCAAGATCCAAGATGGATGAATCAATCAAAGACTCAAGAGAACAAAAGACAGAAAAATGAACAGCTCGCATTTCATCATTCAGGCATGGGAAAGAATCACATGGCCCGGTTTCTCCAAACCAGGTGAAGCAACGGAGAAATCCGCGACTCAGAGAAGGGAAACCGAAACTCAACAAGAACAAGAACTACTCATGCACATGGACACGAACCATGTTTACAATTCTTATCACAACAGGGAGGAGCAGGCCGCGGCACCCACAAGCAGAGCGGCCAGCATCGAGCTCCAGCCGGCGCGCGCGCCGGCCGCGCCGGAGGGCTTGGCGTCGGCCGAGTCGCTTCCGGCGGGCGCCGGCGCGACGGATCCCCCTTGGCAGGCTTCTTAGATGGCGCGGGTGGCGCTGACGCCGGTGGCTTGACGCCGAACAGCTCGTTGGGCAGGAGCACGACGTCGACGGAGTAGACGGCGAGCGGCTGCTGCGCGCGCAGCGGCGTGCCGAGGCGGGTCGCGACGAGGCCCGTGGACACGTTCACCTGGCTGTTGCTGTCGGCGGTGATGTTGAGCGTGTATGGCCCATCGGATCCCGACGCCTGCGTGCGCACGGGGTTGCTGGCGGTCTCGAACGAGTCGAGGGAGTAGAACTGCGGCAGGATGTGGAACTGCACCAGCGACACCTGCTCCTGCTGCGACAGCTTGTTGAGCGTGCCGGGCTTGAGGCTCGTGAAGGCGTTGTCGGTGGGCGCGAACACCGTGTACCCGCTCCCGAACGAGTTGTTGAGCTGGCTGTTGAGCTGCGTGTCCTGCTGCGTCGACTTCATCAGACGGATGAAGGTGGTGTACTGCCCGCCTTTCTCAAGGATCGCCGTCACGTTCGGCGGGCCCTTGCTGCTGGTCGGCGTCGCCGCCGGCCCCGGCGCCTGGCACAGCACCGATGGCACCGCCGTTGCTGCCAACGCCAGGAACGCCAACGCCAGCGCCGCCATTGATGTCGGTCACCGCAAGCGCAAGGTGGTGGGAAGGAGGTGGTGGCGGTGGCGGTGCTCACTTTTCACTGGTGTTAGCTGAGCACGCAGCGCAGGGATCCATCGAGATGATGGCTCTGATGGCGATATATAATGACGGCCGTGGTGGATCGATCGGCTTGGAGATGTGAGCACGTGATATGAGAGGGAGCAAACAGTCTGGCAGAGGACTGAGGCATTGACCGAGATCTCGTAGTGGAAGCAAATTGCGAGTACGAACTGAGTTTGTTTAGTGCTCCAAGTCACTCACAGCATTGTTGGGGATGCAGAACGGATTTGCGATGCCGGCCACATCGGTTTCCATGGATTCCAGTTTTTTACAAACAAGTTATTATATACTGAAATCAATGCAGTCACATGGACGAACGAGAACGACTGGCTCTCTGTTCTATGCAGAACACTGCATGGCAACGGCATGATCCGTCAGAGAAACCACAAATTGCTGCTGCTCGGCGTGATTCTAAGCACAAGAGATTATCGTAATACTAGCATGTTTTTTCCTGCAAAAATCTGAACAACGGTCACCTGAACCAAGACATGGCTTGCTTGAGATCGATCACGAGCTAGGTGCAGAGACGAAAGGCATTCGTGTTTGCACGACGGCTCCAGACTCTGTCATCAAGACACTTGACCACCAACGGATGCCACTCGTTGTCGTTCCACCGACAAATACGTGCTCATCAGTACGCCGTTGGGGTGGGCCATGATTTTAATCAGCAGTGGTCACGGTGGACGAAGAGAGTTCGTTTGAGCTCCAGAGCCATCCATCCAGCTGGGGCGAGAATCTCTTCTCCCCAGCAGCAAATGGAGTTGGTCGATCGAGAAGAAAAGCCAGGTGTACAATGTACATGCTGTTGCGGATCTTGGGTTGGGCACTGCTTAGATCAGTGCCCATAATAACGACAGGTTACATGTCCCTGCTGGTTCACCGGCAAGTAAATAGTTCTGTTTGGTTTCGTGAGTTCCCACGGCGCGCCACCGGAGATTAATGCCGCCACGAAAGCCGGCCAGTTCGTTCCGGATCCAAAGCAGCTCGAGTTCACCGCCGTTCTACGGCGGGGAATTCCAATTCTAATTCTACTGGGGCGATGGGAATTGGGGACCATGAACTGCACGCATTCTTTAGTTTGTCAGGTAATCAGGTCTCTGATCGCGTCCACGGCTTTATAAGATTAACAAGATAGCAAGACGTGGACTTTGCAATATCTCTTCTTGACGCGCGTAAACTACTGCTACACTAAACTGATTAAGTAGTAGCAGTAGCGAGTATAGAGAAAGCATCAGTGAGTGATCTGTGTTCTGAATCGCATACGACAACGGGGAAAGTAGCCGTTGCCTTGGCAGTGCAGGAACGAAGGTAGCCGTTCCCGGCCATAGTTTATATATACGAAGTATACATTACATATTTACATGGGTAATCGGCGAGACATTGATTGTTCAGTTAGTACTCCAACGTAACGATCACTAAACTGAAGTGCATGGATAAAATACCAAGTAGATTAGTATTTGGATCACCGTATGCATTACAATGGCCACTGTTTGATTATGCAGTTCTAGGAGTATATATATTATGAATTTATGAGTCCTAATCTGATTATTCAAAGCTGCTGCTGCTGCTGCGGACTGGAGGTAGCTAGCGGCGGCATCAGCTGCATTTGCTGCGCCTGCAAGTTGCAAATCTAGTTGACCCCACGGCAAAGGCAGGCATATATCCACGTGCCAAGTTGCATAGACTTGAAATGTGTCATGATTCTGTCTCTCTTGTGAACAACTTTGCTCATGCAGAAGCACAGCTGTAGTACTACAGGGAGTGAACAACTCCAGATTAGTGATAATCTCTTTGTCATGATTCTGTCTGTAGTACTGCATGCCATGACCTTTACTTGAAAAAAAAACCCTCCTGCTGAAAGGCCGGCTGAGTCAGGGTGTGGGTGTCTGTCACTGCCTCACTGGTGTCTGTGCCTTTCGTATGCGTGAAGCGGCAGCTAGTTCATCTAGCTGTACGTCGGTCGATCTCGATCGATGGTTGCTAGTTTTGGATCGGTTTCACTCTCCCTCATCTGCAGTTTGGAATGCAGACCAGACCACAGGCAGGCCGAGGCTGGATGAGTCAGCTTGTGCGATGTCATTGAGGCTAGAGACCCCACGGCATGTTCCCTTGTATGGAGAGCTAGCTTGATCCATATGCCTTCAATAGTTCAACTCAAACCATGTAGGAGTACGTACGTCCAGGCTTGCAGCGAGCAGGATCAGGTGGTCCGTCACATGAACGCCACGTCAGCTCTGGACGTTTCAGATCCAGTGTACAGCGTTTCTTTCTTTTTTTTTTTTTGTGAATGAGTGTACAGCGTTTCTTGGGACGGCCCTGACATTGCATATGGTCCAAGTTGTCCACAACCATCCTTGACCGGTTACAGCGTCGTGATCGTGATGAGTAGACCTGAGCAAAAGTAATTAAAATACTCCGTACGTCACAGAAAATTAGAGAACTCATAATCCAGTTAAAGTAAAAATATATTAGAAATTTGAATAAATTAATAGAAAACATATATGAAATCAGTATTTTTTTTTTGCAAGGATGATAACAAATCAATACTACCTCCGTTTCTTTTTATAGTTCGTTTTAGCTCTTTCTTAGATGCATGCAAGATTCTTTGGATGTGGATATAAATGCATTTAGATGCATGCAACAACTATCAAACCTGGACATCTAATCGTAATGCTAGAACAACCTATAAAATGGAACACAGGTAGTACATTTCAATTTACCATATGTAATATAGTACATATCTAACTTGTGTAATAAAAAAATTGATATTTCTCCACAACTTCACGCTTAGAAGTTAGAATGGAACTAGTAAACTGTTTGGCGGTCAGTTTCCGGTACTTTTCAGGAAGTGGTCAATAGAATCAGTCAGCGGCATTTCCAAATTCCCTTGAGCCTCATGTTGCGTCTTTAAAAAAAAAAAGAGCCTCACGTTACAGTATCGGCCTGCCCCAAAGGGGCAGCCCAGAGTTATGCACCAAAGGGGCAGCCCAAAGTTATGGACTAAAGGGGCAGCCCAAAGTTATGGCCCACCAAGCGAGCAACATAAGCCTCGCCCTCCACTCTTCGCCCAAACCCTAGCGGCCGCAGTCGGCCAGTAGCGCGTGCCCTCCTCCGCCGCAGTTTTTCTTCGTCGGCCGCCAGCCCGCAGTCGCCTATCTCCAAACCCGTTCTTTCTCTGTTGATTGGGGGCCCGTAGGACGGCACCAAGGAAGGCGGCGCCATGAGGTTGGAGAAGTGCTGGTTCTGCTCCTCCACCATCTACCCCGGCCATGGAATCCAGTTCGTCCGCAACGACGCCAAGGTGCTTCTTCTCTTCTTGTTCCTTTGTAGGTTTCCTTGATTGATTGAGACAAGGAGCGCGCCCTGGGTTTCATTTATTTCATGGAATCCAATTACTTTGTACAACTTGATACATGCTTTGCTTGATTTGTTTGGTGCTGTCATGGAAAAATTACTGAATCCAAACTATTAGGTGCTTGTGTTGGCAATTTCTTGCATGTGTTATATTTGGGAGACCGTGTTAGTCTCTGGTGTCCAATAGTACATCTTGCCCCCGACTTTGTAAATATGGTTCCTATAAAAATCTTACGGTTTGTCATTGACTGGTGAGCTGGTGTGAGCTATAAGTTATTACATAATAGTGTAAATATGTGAATAATAGATTGTTGTGTCTTCCTGTCAAGAACTGGCTCCTTACCATTTCATTGCGTGCTTTGGAACTGCTAAGCAAGTTAGAGAATCTTTTCCCCTTTTCTTTTTTGCCTTTCTTTTGTTATGAAGCTAACCTTCTGTTAACTTATAATGATGATCATCTTGTTTGCGCGGTAGTCATACAATAAATTAGGCAAATGGTGCCTGCCTTCCTCTTCAGGGAGTCGACACTGTCACCTGCTTAGATGTTTAGTAAAAAAAGTTAACGATTCTAATTAGATGTAAATGCAAATCACATGACATGTCAATGCTTAATGCATAGAATTGCCAAAGAATTTCCTTGTTGTAGGGCTGAAAACAGCATAAAAGATGTTAGAACCAAAATCTGATCTTCACTTGCGGAACTTGACCTATTTATTTGGCTTAGAAGCCGCAGCTTACATGCATGGTAACTGCAGCATTGACTGATGGTTGAAGCTATTCGCTCCAATTCATTTTATAAAGGCTATGCACATTAAATTCAGCCTTGTGCCCATTAAGCTGAACTTTGTAATCTTCAACCAACAATTAGCCTCAAGAGATTTCATTTTGTTGGTGTGAAGATGATATAATTTGATTCACGTTTGAATGTATTTTTTTATTGTTATAATTTTGTTCTGCAAGCAATGCATTGTAAGAAATTAAGAGTATATATCTAGGTTTTGAGACCTTGCCTCGAAGTCCATCAATGTCTTAAGATTTGGGTACCAGTCTTTGTAAGACAGTTCAGTGTAGTAGTTCTTTGCTCTTTGTCCAATGCGGGTTTTCCTACTCCTGTTGCTGTTTCTTGATGAACGTAGTTAAGTCAGTGAATTTGAGACTATATATTGATAAACAGAGCACTAGACTGTATGTTTCTCTGTTTAATTTCATATTCAGAATCTACTAGAAGATATGGAATTATGGCATAATTCTTGCAATACCTCAGTGTTCTGTAGACTAGTAACTTAATTGTACTTAAAGGATAACTAACTATTCTGGTATGTGTAATTCTGTTTTCCAAATCATTTTGCATATAATTTCTAGTTAAGTCATTTATGTGTTATTGTGGACTCCTTGTTAATTAATAATGCTTATTCATACTGCTTCCTAGTCCAATAAATGTTATTTATTGTATTCTGTGAAAAGTGGCTTCCTTGATGACTTCAAGGAAAATATTAAATACCGCATTGGTAAGTCTGCAATAGAAGAACATGTAAGGCTTGCTTGTTAGTATTTGTTAAGAGCATCCAGTGTTCTCCAAGGAACAACATGGTATTTTGGTAGTTGCGACAACATACCTTCAAAAGTTTTATGGCCCTAGAATGTAAAGTTGGATCTTGTATCTTCTCGCCTGCTTTGCTTATACTTTATAAATATTCTTCATTAACTGTGTTTAAATTTGACCCATCAGTTTTACATTATTTTTTCATTGATGATTATTCTTATTAAGATCTTCAGGGGTTCTATTTTCCTTCTGAGCTAAAATTGAATGGTAGAAAATGACATTGTAATTTTCTTTGACTGTTATGTTATGTCTGTCCCCCATGAATTATGATTTTAATTTTAATGTTCAAATTTATCTTATTTCTTAGTTTTTATAGTTCTAGACAGGTAAAGTGTTTATGTGGTGGAAATTGTTTCATATTTAAGACCAAAATAAGGCAATGCATAATTGTTCTTGCCTTAAATGTAAATTTTGTAGTTTCTGTTTTGTATTTTATTGGTTCCCTGTAGGCATAATTGGATATTTCTTCTTGCTAGATCTTCCGCTTTTGCCGGTCAAAGTGTCATAAAAATTTTAAGATGAAGAGAAATCCTCGTAAGGTTAAGTGGACAAAAGCATACAGGCAATTGCATGGCAAGGACATGACCAAGGTTCGTAACCACTTTGTTGTTTCTGATATCATGTAATAATAGGAGTCCATGTTGCTTCCTGTTTGAACCATGACTGATATTCTTGAAATTTACCAGGATTCAACCTTTGAGTTTGAGAGGAAGAGGAACAGGCCTGAGCGCTATGACCGCAATTTGACGGAGCAAGCTCTGAAGGCCATCCCAGTTATTATGAAGACTAGGCATGCCCGCCTGGAGAAGCACATCCTAGACAGGTTTGTTCTTGTACTCCAATTTGTTGTCTGTTTGATTTTGCAAGGATTTTCATGTCTAACATGGAGTACATCTTTTGACAGACATAAGCCTGGTAAACGTAAGGAGATGGAGAAAGATTCTAAGGAGCTGGATCAGGACATCGGCCTGCTTCCGAAGAAGGTTATTACTAATGAGGCAGCTGAGAAAACAAAGATCAAGGTCAAAGTTGTTCAGCAGCGGACAGAAGATAATGCTATGGAAGAGTAGTGTGTGGCATTGTGTTTGCTTTGTTCTCGTACGATGCAGATCTCTGTATTTACCTATTATGAAGTTAATGAAAGTTGTTTAGACAATGTATGCGTGGAGTTTTCCTTGTGGTTCCTTGATGCCTAGTTAACTAAACTGGAGTTGGTATGTGTGAGATAAATTTTGATAGTAGTCTTATGTTTAAATTCACTGACCTGCTCATGACACTCCCTCCTACTGAACAGACTGCTTTTGATTTTAAGCTTTTGCTCTTTGATAGCAACGATTGATGTTGGTTTGTTTCCATGTAGCCATGGACGCGTAAAGCGATGGACACTGAGCGAGTAACTAGCATATTGAAGCGGCACCTCCGCCATCCATATTGAACGAGTAACTAGCATAGTGTCAGTACCACGTTTCATATTAGCTATAAACTGTAGGTACTTTCAGCTTGTTCTTACGCATCTTTTTACCCTACGAATTCAGCATCAAAAGAGGCCCATCGAGAGTGCCACGTCGCTAACCGTTCCCGGCCGTCCGATCGGCCGGACGAACGGGCGAGATCGGTCCAGTCCCGGTCATTTTTCAAAAAGGCCCTCGATCTCTAGATAATTATAACCCGCCGTCCACCCTCCTCTCTCAGATTTTTTCAATAAACACCTCGAGCTTTTGCGAAATAGTATCCACGTCCAAACCATTCTATGAGCCAGCCCACAACCGCGTCTATGCTGTACATGGGCTGAATGGGGCCAGATTCGGCCCAAATGGTCTTCTTTTTTTGTGTCTTTTATTAAATCCTATGATATGCTGATTTTATTTATTTCATACAAAAAAATAAATAGAACTCCTAAAATCATGAGATTTTTTGTGTAGCCTCTCCATTATGTACTCTATGTAAAACAATATATATATATGAAACTTAAAAAAATAATAAAACCTCTTTTAGTTAATAAATAAAACTTTCATGATTTCTACACATTAAAATATTAATACAAAAAATATAAAATTTATTTTGTGGATGCTTTGTGATGTTGAAAACCTCTGTAGATAAATTGTAGATAAATTTGAAATGTTTCAACAAATTATTATTCCAAGCTCAATTAGTAATTTAATTAAAAAGCAGTTTACGGTCAATCTTAATACGACTCGAAATATATATACAACAAAATAAAAATTCCGTGGTTAACATATACAACCATACACAAATGATAATTTCCAAATAACACAAATAAAAAACACTAATACATTGCATAAAGAACAATTTAGCTACCATTATTCATACTTATGTACCTATAATAACTACAAAAGGAAAAAAAATATATAACAATGGCTATGAGCGGCAAAGCCGCGCACTTTTCTAGTAGTGGTCGAAAGTGAAAGGCTCTTATTTCCACTGCACCTGGTGAGAGGCAATGATCGAAAGGGGAAAGGCCATCAAAGCGAGAGGAAATTTCGTGCTTGCTTTGACGCCTCCCTCCCCTCGGTCCCTCACTCTGTGTGTGTGTTGGTGCGTTTTTTTCACTTTGCCCAAAGGATGCTAATGCGTGCAAGCAGAGGAGAGGAGACGAGACGACGGACGGGTTAGAAAGGAAAGCGATCGCGATTCCGATCACGATCACGATCGATCGGACCGGCGGGGGCGAAAAACTGCTTTTGTGGGTGTGCGAAAGCGGTCGGTCGGGCCTGACCAAGAGACCGTCTGGCCAAGTTATTCCGTAGCCGCTTGGCTAGAGTGAAATGTACTACTGTGCAGCAGCTTTCGTTTCAGCTACTGTACCACTCACATCGCTGCATGATTCCATGTGTACGTACGTACGTTTTTTTTCTTTCAGGCTTTCAGCCGAGCTGCTAGGCTACATAGCACCTTTCCGTGTATGTCAAATCGGTCACTGCTCACAGCCGCACAAATCCGTTTTTTTTTTTTTTTTTTTTGAAATTTAAGTCTCATTTGCAAATACTACTACTCCACCACTGTAGTAGTCATGCTCTGCTCTCACTCACTTGGTTGGCTGGTTGGCACCTGGCAGACTATCGGCTATCCAGACCGCGATCGGAACGGAGCCGGTGACCAGAAAACGGACGTCCCGTCCCAACCAACGCCTGTGAATTGTGATCCGTCCCACCTTTTGCTCCAAACCTGATTCCACCTCTTGTATTAACGGCATGTCATCACCTGCTCTGCTGCCGATCGATCCTCCACCTGCAAACCGAGAAGCCTTTACTGTAGCACAAGAGCCAGCAATGGCTAGTACAGTCCTGTACATTCTAAAAGGCCGATGCACCGTGGCAGTCTGCACATGCACCATGCATTTTCTTTGCAACATTTGTATGGAGCACAGTAAGGCTTTGCTCGCTCTGCTGGAGGAGTCAAGTCTCATCCCATCCTTTAGCATGACATGGAAATTGACAGGCATGGGAAGCAGGGTATAATCTGCTAATCCCTCCCTGTCATTGATTCCTGCTTTCGTTTCAACAGCAAACCAAGTTCCTGGGTGCCGCGACTGCGAGTATAATCCCTGTCATGTTGTTGTAAAGCTGGGGGCGTACCGAATCTAATCTACTGCATGCTCAAGTCACGGTTCTGGCACTCCACAACGACTTCTTGGGTGCAGAAAAACCAACGTTGCGGTCCAAGAAAAGCAGGACACTTGGAGAGGGCGATCTTCTGCGCCAACCATTTTAGTACGGGCGGCGATGTATTAGGCAGGCCACACAGTAAACAGAGAGGTCCGTAAAAACGCCATGGCACCACTGTACGTACTTACTTTTTAACGAGATCGGAGCAGCTGGCTAATGTGATTTGTTGTGAGAAAAAAAATATTGTACCATGGATAATAAGTCGGCCCTGATAAGTTTAAACAAATAGGTTACAAAGCACTTTTTATAGCACATTCTTGCTAGAGATAACAGGATCCTACTGTCCACCAAAAAAAAAAAAGCCAGAGTCAGAGTGTCCTCTAGTCTAAAGAGTATCACTGCATCCTATCCTATTAACTATCGTATATAAAAACATAGTATTGTACCCAGGGACGTAGCCAGCGGGGGGGCAACCCGGGCTCCAGCCCCCCCTATGGCTACTAATCTAGTGGAGCCCCACCACAGCCCCACCTTGATTTTTAGGCATGGATTAAGGTGTAGGAGGGGCTGTTAGAGGTAGGAGATGATCTTGAGCCCTTCCTTGATTATTTTTTCGGCTTCGTCGCTGATTGTACCTGTGAACCGAAGCACAACCTATTTTATCCATGTTATACCGAATCAGTCTCTGAGCAACCCATTGGTGAAACAAATTCGCATGCAACTTGAGACCTTTTTGGGCAAGAAATCGAGGATGGCATTGGAAAACTCAACATATGGCCGTGAAAACTGCTTCCTGATATTGTCTTGTTAACCTGAAGAAGATAGCAACCTCATCTGTGCTGAAAAAGGTGTTGCCCGTTGTTGAAGAAAATCAGCAGATGAATCCCACCACCCTGTCCTCTCTATGCCTGAATCCGTGATGGGCAGCCGGGGCCAAGAATCATTGCTTTTTTTTGAGCAAAAAATCATCGCTTAATAAATCCAGCAATTTTCATAATGCCTCAAAGGGCGTGGCACAACAGGCCACAGCCCAACTCACGCCTATGCGGCCCAGCCCAACGCGACGCACACCTGTCCTCCGTCTTCCACCTCGGTCTGTAGCTTTCTTCCGACCCGGGCTCGCTCTCGTTGAACGGGGAAAAAAAAAGACATTGCCGGAGATGTCGTCGATGGCCACGAAGCTCGTCAACACCGCCGAGGTCGCCTCGTCGGACGCGCAAACCCTAGTGGCGGTAAACCCCTCCGCGACCCACTTCTCTTCCTCCCTTCTCCGCCTCCGCCCCGTTCCGCCGCCCGCAAAACCCTAACCCTCCGTGGATTCCCCGCAGGACATGCGGAAGGCAATCAGTAACATGAAGTCCCTCGCCGTAGACTTCGAGAAGGACGGAAAGTCCGACAAGGCAAGCGAACGCGAGTGTTTAATTCCCCATCCGACCTCGCCTCAAAACACCCTGACACTGACTCACTCCCCCAACGGCACCGGCATTTTTTCATTTCAGGTGAAGAAGCTTGAGGAGATGGTTCTGGAGATGGTGGCTTCGTACGAGGACTGCGCGGCCATGGCCCAGGCGATTAAGGCGGTGCCTGAAGTGTATCAGCCGTCTGATCAGGTGGGGATGCTGCTCGCCGTCCGAATTGAAGCAATTTAGGGCGCTTGAATGAATTGGAGTAATTTTGTCTAAGTCTTCTTGGCATTGTTGTTTTGGTTCGGTCTCCGCTTGAAGCCAACGGATTTCAAAACATTGATTGAGGCGGAGGTTAGCAAGATTAAGGGAGCGTCATCAGCATCACAACAGAACCACCCACTCTTGCGGCAGTTCAGGGAGTCTGTCTGGGTATGTGTTACAGAGTAGCATGCTCATGGTCATGTGATCATCTTTCAGGATTATATTATGCATTGTACCTGTGCTCCCTGGATTAGCTACCCACTCACATATGATCACAATAGCTACAATGTGAATTTGGAAACAGGAATGATATGTTTGTGTAATTCCGCAAAATGTCTTATCTTTTGATGACTTGTGTTTTTCTTTTTCTGCAGAATGTTCACCATGCTGGTCAGCCTATGCCTGGTGAGGAACAGGAGGACATTGTCATGACTAGCACTCAGATGAGCATCTTAAATGTCACATGCCCATTAACTGGAAAGCCTGTGATTGAATTGACAGATCCAGTTCGCTGGTATGAGTATAATTCCGTTCTGTACTTCTGTATCTCTTTGAATATTCTTAGTGGGTTTTCTAACTCAATAAGTTAAGGTTGAGCGGAAAACTGTTCAATCTGGTAAATTTGACAGGATATTTTAAGCCCTGCCATGCTAGTAGAGAACGATCATTCACAAATATCATTTTCAACTGATAAAGATGGAGCGAAAATTGTACACACTAGCAATGTGTTTCAACAGCACTTTGAATTATATTTGTTGATATCTGGTCCTCTATCACTTCGGTGATTTACTGAAATCTTTATTTTATTGGCCTCATTTGATATGGCATTCATGTCAGGAGAATGATTTGTTCTTAGCTCCCTATCTCCCTCATGGAACTACTAATTTGTGTCAGATCTGGTGCTACTTGTACAACCCATTCTGGCAATCTGACTTACTTTGAGACAGCCCTAAAGTAATAATTTCCTTTCTATCACGATTGTCTATTTTGACACAACCCTGTGCCATTGGCTGATAAATCCCCAATTGGTTCTTAGTATTCTTACTCCATGACGTACTTTGTTTCTTTAGTATACGGATTTGACTGACATTTTTTTTACGCACATTTGACTGACAACTAATCTTGGTTTTTCATTTATGTGATACAAAATCATAAAATTTGTTATATGAATATATGGATCAATTTTGTGTCCCAAAAATTATTCATTAATAATGTTCTTTTTTGTCAAATGCTTGCCACAATGAAAAGACATAAGCCTTGTAATTTTGTACAGATGGAATAACATTTATTCTACTGAATAAAGGGGATTGCTAGTTACTACTTCCTCTGTTACAATTTATAGTTCACATTAGCTTTATCCTAAATGAAACGTACCTAACTCTGACAATGTTTTTTTTTAAAAAAAAACATTAACATCTGCAACATCAAATTAGTTTCATTAAATTCTCCATGTTGTCTTGATAATGTCCAAGTACTTAGGCATTTATATCTGTTCAGTGTACATGTAGATATAATTCATTGCCCTGATTGAACTGATGATAATTCATATGCAGTGTGGATTGCAAGCACATATATGAAAAGGACCCAGTAATGCAATATATAAGGACCCAAAAACCACCACAGTGCCCTATTGCAGGTATATCATTGCTCCCTGGCCATTCCTTGGTGCTTCCTTTTCATGAGGCGCTCACTTTGTTTTTTCTTCATCAATCAGGCTGTCCTAGAGTCCTAGAGAGAGGGAAGGTTATCTGTGATCCCCTCCTTCGTATTGAAATCGAAGAGCTGCGTTCATCGGAGACCGGTGCTCTAAATGCTACAAATATAGATGACTTGACCGATCTAATTGACGATGACGAGGAGTGAGGAAGCCTCCTAAAAGGATGGTGGCAGCTGTAGTTGTTTAGGAGGATAGTTCAGTATGTTCAGGATGTTCGACTCTGTAGGAGGATGCTTTTTAAGTATGTTCAGGAATCAGGATGTACCTTGTTGGGTTATGCATCTGATGACTTCGATATGTTCCATGGCAAATGTAACTTTAGTGTTTTCGTTGAAGTAACCTAACATTGGAGTAATGGAGTAGTACAATGCTGGTTGCTGGCAGACTAATTCTGCACTTTATGGCAATTTATATTCGCCTCTATCAAACTGTTTTTATCATATTGGATTGATTGCCACCAGGAAACGCGCACGCTGCCTTCCGGACGCGATGGGTGAACTCTCGTGAGAAAAGTGGTGTTGGCGAGGAAGTCATGCTTTCAGACCGGCGATGGACCTCGGGCGGACGACCAAAGTCCAAGAAGTCTGCACGGACGCAGACGACTAAGCGGATATGTGCAAGGAGTGCAGAATCAGCGCAATCCGTCTGGGCTTCTCGTCGAGAACGACGACTCGACCAAAGCACGCGCTCGCTGCGGACAGATCACCGACCTGAACGCCTGCCTCACGGGGATGGGGCCTCAAGGTGCACCCTGTCCGACATACCAAATTTTACAATCATATTTTATGTCCTTTGTTTTTCTTAAGCCCTTTTTATCTCTTTTTTTTTTCTCCCCATTCTTGGGCAAAGCTGTTGGTTTTTGCTACCATTCTCGGTATAGAAGCAAGGCAACAAAGTGCAAGGCTATGAACTGCACTTCTAACAAGATAACAAATCAAGTGCTGTGCTGACACGTGGACAAACGTGCAGCCAGAAACGCTCTAAACATGACATCTAGAACAGCATAACTATCCTCAGTCTCAGATCATTGTCACCGCTGTTAATCCATTACCAGCATATAGCCTACTCTGATCAACAAGTCATCTTGAATGCTAGAAACATATGGGACAGAGGCATCAAGTAGCCCCAGGCAAATTCGTTCTCATAATAGTCTAGAACTATGCCAATGAAAACAAACCCTCTATAAATGGGTTTGTCATAGCATACGGCTTATAAACATAGAGGCAAGTTGTAAGCAGCAACAAATGCTGATAACATGGAGCACTCACGGTTGTCATACAAAGTGCTCTAACAACTACAACTAGGATACAAGTTTGATCAGCATCCTCGATCCATCCATCTTCATGACACCGAATCATCAACCACCTGAGACTATCCACACTACGCAACACAGCCTACAAAAATAAAAAAAAATGCATCAATAAGCACATGAGCACAAGAACAGTCAACTTATATGCTTTGATTCTGTCAGTATCACTAACATGAAGAAAAGGCATTACTAGCATGTCTTCACCTCCAGGATAATTCTACAGATCAGATCATCATATCCACTGTTGAAACATCAATCACCCTACCAACAACAGGCCTCTGCTCATGAATCTGCAGGATTTTATAGTTAAAAAGGAAGCTTACTCTAGAATGACATCAAGGTTACAGGGTGTAGAGTACTCACGGTGGCACAACTGTTGCCCAGCGATTTCGGCACTTGTTGATTCAAAGACAGGAAGGGGGGTGGATAGTTTGTATCACCACAGTCCTTTTCTTTGATTGCTGGAACCTTCTCGGTCAAAGATATGCCAAATATTTTGCAACTATTTTTGCTAACTTCCCTGTTGTCTGATCCATCCTTTCCAGCAGCAACAGCAATAGTGGGGTGAAATTTTTCAAAGCTCATCTCTCTATTTCCCGCTCCTCCAGAAACATGATGAGCCTGGAGCGCCATTGTTTGCTCAGTTCTTCCAATACCTCCAGCATGGCCAAACATTGCACGTCTATCCTCATTCTTATCCATGTGACAATGCCCAAATTCAAACGGGGACATCTTTGGATTACCTTGTTGGAACATTAGGACAGATGACGGAGATGAGGATTGAGATGGAATAGCTGGTGCTTGTGGCCCACTAAAAGCACATCCATGAAGCTGTGCATGCCACTTACCGCTTGAGTAGGCACATGAGAACCATCTTGTTGATGAAAGCCACTATTTCTCAAACTTGAATCAACTAGAGTTCCTCTGTAGGGATGAAAAACTTCTTGACCTTGCAAGACCTTTTGGAATCTTGGAGACTCCCCAAAGCCTGAGCAATGGTAGGAAAACCTAGGGTTTCCTAGTGGTGTTCTGACACCAATTCTCGGAACCCCCGGGATACTGTTACTCATGTCATTGGAGCAACTTCGCTCATCAATGTACTGCACGTTCCTTGCTTCACATGGCTGAGAAGTTGCAACAGCAGCATTGTCATGAGTTCTATAACCCAATAATTCTTGACCTTGCAAGACCTTGTGGAATTGGGCAGATTCCACAAAATCAGGACGACCGCTTCCATCTACCCAAATGAAAATATTATTACTCATGAAGGAACAACACAATCATTAAGTGAACATTTTTTTGGGGGTGTGGGGAAAGGGGGTGGAAAACGTACTTGGAACTAGGTAGTCAGGGTTAACATGGGGAAGACATGGTTTCAGTCTCTTTGCATTTGGAGCAGACATATGAGATCCTGAAACTGAACTAGTCAGCTCAATCTCCCAAGGAGAAATCCTGTTTTGTCGACGAAAATCAACATCATCATCCCATCGAACCTGCATGGTTAATATAAAATATATGTAAGGACATCAAGAGGATTAGCAGCAATTTAGACCTGGCTTACTAAGTCAAGTGAGAGTATTATGTGCCCCCATAATGTGCACTCAGGGTAATAAGAAACCAGAATGAAATAAACTAATTTGTGTTGTGAAGTAGGTGTCTCCCCAAATAGACACCTCTTCAAGATGCCTCTACAAATAGACACCTCTTGATGAGTGATCTCATCAAAGATTAGAGTAGGCACTAGTAATTGTATTAGGTGGTTACCATATCCACCAAAGGGCGTCTCCTTTGGCACAAAGAGTGGAAATGGTTGCTTTATCCTACAAGACACCCTTTCACCAAACTACTTCATCATGTATATATTTCCATGATCAGACCAAATGACCAATGCAAAACACAAGTTCTACCAATTTTATTATTCCATTTACATTTCATACTTTAACAATTTACTTAGTGCATCGATTGAGGAAACAGGCTGGCACAAGGCAAGCCTCTTTTCAGATAAAATCACAACATGCCCAAACTGATGCTCATCAAAAGAATGTGCTCTGGAGAACTTACGTAAAAAACTAGTGTCATTTGATCAACCTTGTACATCAAACAGAGCACAGGATGCACAGTAGGCTGTCAATTGCAATCATCAACATTCATTGTGTTGTGCTTTGTATTGTATTACTGGATAGGCGTGCAGGATTGTTTATTGGCTTATTAGCAAGCAAATATTGCAAATAGGTGGCTAAGGAAACTACATCATGCAAATGCCTAGTGTCCTGTATAATGATACAGGTTATATTCTATATGTATCTGTAAGAGAGAAGAACGAGAGAATCATTAGTTCTGTTACTTTCAGATGGAGGTACATATACATGAACCGGAGCTTACCCAACCAACATGACTAACAGCCAATCCATCTAGGTGTCATGGGAATGTTGAGGCTGTTGGGCCATTCAGTTACAACAGATAGAAACGAACTCTAAGGAATCTATCCTAGGCTATGACTGACAGTATCTAACACATATTATTTTCATATGTAACTCAAATTTACCACCTGAAAAGTTATACAGAAACTGAAGGATAAAAACTTAAATTAAAAGGCAACATACCATCAAACATTTCCACTTCGAACCACGCCACATGGGGTCAGCATCACCAATTCCTGCTATGATCCCTGCGCATCTGCAAAATAATATAATGTGTCAACCATAATAAATACGTGTAAGATGAGAACAACTTTTGTAGCACACCAACCTTCTTTCAGAAGCATCATCACTCTCATATCTCATTTTGAACCTCAAACCAGCAGAAAATTGTTGACTGAAGCTCTTCATAAACTTGAATATGGTATAATGAATTCAGATTGGCTTAATCTGTGAAGTTTTGGAAAGAAGTAATTGCTATCAGGGCCTTAATTATTTGTAGACAAAAAAGGTAAGGCTAGCAGCAAAGTTCATGTATATTTTTTTAGAAAATATATTTGCACTTTCTAAATTACCACATCAGAGTCCATGAAAGTACAAATGCACGAGATACATAAGAACCAAAGGTCACTCACTACTTGTGTACTTGTCATGATATCTAAAAAAATATTTGTGAACTAGATTTTTTATTGATAGGGTCAAATGTAATGGGACTTGCTGTGCTACATGAAACAGTTCAGGAAATGATCACACATGATTTCGAATCCTCATCAACCAGCAGTAAATAGTTATTGCATTGTAGTTAAAAAGCATATTTTTAGTCCATATCTTCTTGGCGATCAGCGTCAACATGAACATGCAAAGCATTAAAGAGAAACAGCTGTATTCATCATCACCTGGGGTTGTAGTAGATGTGGAACACACTTTTTTGTGGCCACAGCTTGTGCAATGTTAGCTAGTGAACCAAGATTTGAACACTGATTATAAAGAGCTGGAAAAGCAGATCCATTTTTAAGCTGAGCTGCACGGCGCACTCCAAGTCTTAGCTCCCCATCATCACCCCTGAAAATTATGAGGAATCCTCAGAAAGGACCAACACCAGCATGTGACAATTATCTCCATGTTTGCGGTGGCCTACCTCAAAAACAGTACGGCGTCCCCTGAGACAAGCTTCTTCTTATTGACAAATGCACTCCATCCAGTGGTTAAAAGGTGCCTGCGGGGCTGGCCTGCATCACATTCAGATGCAGATTCATCAGAAATCAAGGACCACACATGGCATAACTTCTCATGTTTGTCCTTTACATTCCTTAAAACGGGACCATAACTTGCGAACAAAAAACCAGATGATTTTCATGAGCAAGACGGTAAATTTTAAGTACAACTGCAATAAATAACAAATGTCATGAGAAATGCTGGGCATAGCACACAAGATAGCAAAATGCAGAGAGCAGGAAACATTGGCATAGTTTGTACATCTCTCCCATCAATATATAATCATTATTAGTTGCGATCATATAATGGTGACATATTATAGCAAAAGAATGACTGAAATGACTTCAAATGCTGGTCTTATATGTGCAAAGACAAAGCATTACCAAGTGCTCAATCCAAACAAGAAATGCAAGTCCTGTAAAAACGCTAATAATCACCGATTGAAGTGCAACCATTCAACATCAATCACTGACACTGAATGATTCTGGGTGAACAGGCACAGAAGCCTGCTGAAGAAGTGCACGGCTCATACTCTCAGTATATGTACCTCGATAAATGTGGCGGAACTTCCACTCGGTTCCGTGCAAATCCTTGGCGACAAGCTCCTGCGACGGCCGCTGCTGGCTGTAGTCCTGCACGCCCCAAGACGAGATGGTTCAGAATCGCAGCTGAGAGCAGCAAACCGGGCACCAAAACGATCCAAGCTTTCCAAGCCAACGCAAGCTAACCAGAGGCGGGAAGCAGTCCTCGGCGGCGCGGCGCGGCACGGAGAAGCCGCCGTGCGTGCTGGTGTCGGAGGCCGTGAGCGTCTTGCAGAACATGTGCGGCATCCGCGAGAATCGCTGCTTCACGGTCTCCCCGTCGTCGCCGTCGCCGGCGCTCCCGTCCTCGGACCCTCCGCGCAGCCGCCTCACGACATCCTGCACGCCGCGCCGGAAGCAAGCGGCACCCAAGAAGCACAAATCAGCCTAAAAATCCCGTCATAATGGACGCACGCACGGAGAAACCAAACCGAATCCAATGCCGCTGGAGCACTGTGGAGCTTCCGCGCACCTCGTTCTCGGCGACGAGCGCGAGCTGGGCGTACACCTCGTCCGTGGACGCGTCCGCCTGCAACGAGCGCAAGAGGACGACAAGTCAATGGAAGCCGCACACCGGCACGGGCAACGCACGCACGCACACAGAGACACATTGAGGAGCTCATCGCGGGAGAGCAGGAACCAGCGCACGCACATGGAGAGTGACGTCGACGACGCGACAGAAGACGTGGGGCGGAAGTGCGGCGGGCGCCGGCGCGCCTCCGGCGGCGGCGTCGCCGAGGTGCTCGAGGTGTCCCTGCGGGAGGTACACGACGACGCTCCCTTTCCTTGGCAGCGGCGCGACGGGGCCAGCGCAGGCGTGCCAGAGCTCGAGGCACACCGCGGCGGGGGGCCTCGGATGGGGTGGGGGCGTGGCCGTGGCCGCGGAGCTGGTCCGGCTCTGCTGGGAGCTGCAGGCGTTACCGGGCTCCGCCTCCTCCCTCGTCCTCCTCCACGGTGTCGTTGAGGTCGATCCCCGCCATGGCTGCTGCTGGCGGGCGGGCGGGCGCGGAGCACGAGAAGGGGAGCGGGAAGGCGGAGGGCGCCGGCAGGGGAGCTAGCTAGCCAGTGATTAATGAGGAGGGTGGTGGGGGTGGAGGATGCAGGGAGGGCAAGAAGAGAAGCACCAGGGAGAGGGAGACGGAGGCGGAGAGGGAGAGGCTGGGTTAGCAGGGAGGCAGGAGCATCGGAGGGAGAGGGAGAGGGAGAGGGCGGTGTGGTGGTGTGACACATCGTGGTAATGGCCATGAATGGGGGGTTATGGAGGCCGAGGCTATAGGCAGCTACTCCGTACCTAGCTACCCTCCTCCCCACAGCCCACCTATCCCCCAGCTAGAGCTAGGAGAGAGGAGAGGGCGGGGGTTCCGTGGCTGTCACTGTAGCTCACCCAGCAGCGGCAGCAGCCGGAAAAGACGCAGGGTGCGTGAGGGAAACGCCCGTGCCCGTGCCAGCCCGAGCCCCCCAGTAGAATCAACACTTGAGCGGTGTGGTGGTGGTCATCACTGGTCAGCTGCCGGGGCCTGCCGCTGGCCAGGCACTGCAGCTGTTAAAAGAGATGGGCCGGGGAGGGTGAAAAAGGAGACGCGGACGATGCGGGAGACGCGCGCAGTGATGGCTGGCGCAGGCAGGCAGGCAGGCAGAGGAGAGAGAGACGTGGATAGATGCGGACAGAGAGCGTAGTGTAGCAGCAGAGGCCAGTAGAGTGCTCTGCCTCTGCGCATCACCATACTACTACTACTGCAGCAGGAGTATGGTATCGTAGAGTGAAGCAGGACCAGTAGTAGTAGTACGGGGTACAATAATAAGTGGGCAATAGTCTTATTGGGTACGGTAATAAGGCCTCGATTAGTTGGCGTAATTTTTTTAAAGAAAAGTGACTTTTTCGACTCAGAAGACACCAGAAGACGTTTCGTTTGTTTGTGGTAAATATTATCCAATTATGGACTAACTAGGCTTAAAAGATTCGTCTCGTCATGTACAACAGAACTGTGTAATTAGTTAATTTTTTTACCTACATTTACTGCTCCGAACATATGTCTTTTGGTGTATTTAATGTGATGTGATGGAGAGAGAGTCTAAAAATTTGCACTTTTGTGGCAAAAAATCTGCCAACTAAACGTGGCCTAAGTGGGCATTTCTTACTGAGTGCTACAGGTACCGGACTCGAGAGGGTAGTAGGAGGAGATGGTAGACGCTCCTGTCCTTGTATACGCCGGCGGCAGGTGGAACGGTGCTACTAGTGTAGTCACTGTGCAGTGATAAGGTTTGGTGTTCCTTGTCGTGCCCATCGGGGTACAAAGATAAAAACATGACATCAACACATGTACTCCTATGCCACTGTGCTCATGTTTCCCTCCATTCATTCATTCACAAACGTCTTACGTATACACCGTATGTACGATAGTAGGAGTAGTCCATGTACTACTGCAATTTTTACACAAAAAAAATGCATTGTACTCTGTTGCTATACTTGTGCGGCGCTGGGTGTTATTTCCGGCCTGCATTCCGTACCTCCTCCGGCCCCGGCGTCCATTCTAGCAAAACTCCCTGTAGCCATTTGCTCGTGTCGTTGTCCCTGTTCATGTCCCCCGCCCCTGCCCTTCTCCCGTTCTCCGAGCATGGCTAGGCTAACAATGGTGCTAGAGTACGATGTATAGAGATGATAACTTTTTTCTCATGTGTAACATAATTTCTTGTATAAAAAACTTCGCCTTCCTCTCTTCCTTTGTTCTATTGTCACGCCATTATTTTGCTTGGTTGATGCTTTAATAATTAATGAAATGCCATTAAAACCGTCCTAGTTTGTACATCCTGGTTTGTGGGTTAAAGGCTGCCCTTGTACTTGCATTCAGTCATTATTTGCATTTTAGTTTAGAACCTAGTAGTATTTTTTGCTCAAACAAAACCAGCCAGCCTCTAGTTGCGGTTGAGGGTGAGATTAATATCTGTGCGTTGGCACGACACCTCGCCATTATTGATCGTGTCGCCTCGCCGTGGTGGTCCACACGGCACCGCGTATCCTTGTTGAGGCGATGATCCGATTTGTCGCGCTTTTAGTACGTACTGTACGTTAAGTACTAGTACGACCACACCGTCATTCCTTCTTTCAACCTATGTGTTGTTTGGATTTCTATCTCATTACTCGTGTAACAATTACTGATTTTTTATAGTTATTATATCCTATCCTAAAACTTGTAGAACAGTGTCAACTGATGGCATGGTTCAATTCGTGCAAATTATAAGTTTTTACTTTAACGACTTAATTTATAATTTAAAACGGCAAAGTAAAAATAAATAAATATTGGTGAAACGATCGAGTGAATCAACAATCACGTGCGTGCCATGGTTGGCTCGGATGTACTCCAGGTACTAGATTCACTTCATGCCTAATCGTGACTTTTTCCAAGGATAATAGTAGAGATATCATTTTAATAAGAGTGAAATGCAAACAGAGGTACATGAACTTGTCTTTTCGTGTCAAATAGGTCCATGGACTTAGAAAACCGTACCATCTAAATTTCTTCGAACTTGCAAAACCCGTTCACCCCGGGTCCAACCCGGTTTTTGCATGGCGGTTTTGCATGGTATCAGCGATCTTTGCCGTCGTGATGATGTCAAGACTTTTTAATTTGTGAAATTAATATCTTTTTATTCGGAGCTCCAAATATGGTAAATAATATATCAATTTTGATCGTCTCGACGAGCTCTTTTGCAATGGTGTACTTCGTTTTGTTATTTGAGATAGCTTTATTTCATGTAAAATTAAATATTTTATAAAATGAGTGATATTTTATTCTCACTTGTAATCGATATATATGTGGTCGTGATTTAGTTCCGGGATATATATACATATTTGTCGGTTTTTGGCCGTAAATATACATAGGGCATATATTGTCATGAAATTTACTACTCGTTTTATAGAAATTTTACCCTAAATATGTATATAAGCTAGGCGTAAGCGCAATATATACATATTTAGGACAAAACATGTTACCCTAAATATGTATATATCTGCAAGCAGATGATTGATCACGCCAGCGCATGCAGTGCAGTGCAGCTAGCATATTAAAATTACAAAAAGCATATCACATAGTTCGGTTTTATAATGTATATATTGCTTGCGCGCGCGATTCTTTGCATGCACGTGTGATCGATCGTCTGCGTAATATATACATATTTAGGTTATTGCACGGCGCCTAGCTTATATACACCATTGCAAAGAGCTTATATATTTAATTTTACACGAAATAAAAATATCTCAAATAACAAAACGGAGTACACCATTGCAAAAGAGCTCGTCGAGACGATCAAAATTGATATATTATTTGCTATATTCGGAGCTCGAATAAAAAGATATTAATTTCACAAATTAAAAAGAAGTGGCGACGTCAAGATCGCTTCTGAGTACCATCTAAAACCGCCATGCAAAACCGATTTGGACCGGGGTGAACGGTTTCGCAAGTTCGAGGGGCCGATGGGCTGGTTTCTAAGTCCATGGACCTATTTGGCACGAGGAAGACAAGTTCATGTACCTATGGTGCATTTCACTCTTTTAATAATTTGCTTACTTATTTATAGAGTCCATGTAGAGTTCTCGAGTAGAGAGGATTGAAGATCTCTTGTTTGGTTTTGGCTAATTAGTGACACCTAAGGACTAATCTCTCAATGCTAAGTGTTTGACATGATTGGAGATTGGTCGTTTGCCGGTTGGTGTGTGGTGATCATGGATGAGGGATCGAGGTGATCCAAAAAGATGATCAAGCATGCAACTCGGTGGAGTTTCGGAGATCAAAGATCCCAAGGCAAAGGTATAACCATTGGGGCTTTTGATTTCACACCCAAGACACCATAGAGGGGTGTGGGTGGTTATAGGATCGATAAGCCGTACTATAAAGAGGGAAAAACTTTCGGTACATATCGATCCTCACGTGCCTTTAGGTTCAAGTCTCATATGCATGCATCTTAACCTAAAGTGCTAACTCCGTCCTTGGTGGAATTGGTTTCGAAAATGCTAACACATGGTGTCGAGGTGTTCTTCGGCGTGTCGGCAACAAAAACAAGTGACGGAAGTCGGTTTGGAGCAAAAGC
This sequence comes from Hyparrhenia diplandra, assembly GCA_015847255.1. NCBI lineage: Eukaryota > Viridiplantae > Streptophyta > Magnoliopsida > Poales > Poaceae > Hyparrhenia > Hyparrhenia diplandra. Next base: position 94,905 of record JADLZK010007894.1, read on the forward strand.
GAAGGAACGGCGACAAAACGACGAAGTTTTCGCGGCTCGGGCGTGGCCGGGACGCGCACCGGCCGGAAGGCGGTCGGAAGTGACCGGACGGTCCGGTCCGTGCGTCTGGCGCGAGAGCATGTTTGGGAGCTTCGGCGGAGGGCGGCCGGGCCGGGGATGGCCGGATGCCGGTCTTGGCCAAAAACACCCGATCGGGACTTGCGGCCCGGACGCTCAAAGCGTGGTCGGCGGTGGTTTTGGCTTGTCGGTTGTGGCCAGGACCCACCGGCCGGACTCCGGTGAGTCGGTCGGTCGATCGTCCGCCCGTCGGCCGCCGAGCGAAAGTGTGTTTTCCACCCTTTCCACCACATTTCGTGGTGTGGCCTATATATACCACCTTGGCTGCCACTTGCTCTCTCTTGGTCATTTTGAATCACTCCTAACACCTTTGATCAAGCAAGCAAGCCTCCCTCCCTCTCACTCTTGATTTGAGCTTCATTCTTGAGAGAAGAGTTGATCCAAGTGCATTGCATCGAGTTCTTGCATCTAGAGGCACTTGGAGATCGTTGTGAGACGGTGGATTTCCGTTTCTCTTGGAGGCACCGCTCCTAGCCGGCTTGGTGAAGTGGTGGAGTTGTTGGCAAGAAGAGGTGATTGTTTCTTGGCCACCTCCCGGTTGATTTGTGAGAGGATTACGCACTCCTCGTCGGGAAGACAAAGTGCAAGGAATACATTGCTCGTGCTTTGGGTACCACACTTGTTGAGTGGTGTGTTGAGGCTAGCAAGGGCACCGCCCTAGCTCAAACACCATCCTTGTGTTGGTCGGCACAACCGAGGAGTAGTTGTCGGTGTACAAGCGAACTCAGGGTGAACAAATCGACTTGTTCATTGTCTTGGTGATTGGTTCTCCATCTCATTGTGTTGATTGGTTCATCCTCTTCCGGTGATTGGTTCATAGCCTCTACAAGTCGGTATAACAAGTCTCTCACTCGTGCATTACTTTGCTAGATTACTTTGAGTAGAGAGCTAGCACTTGCTTGTGTAGATTGTTCTTGCTAGCATAAGGACCATACAAGAATTGTTCACTAGTTAGAGTAGTGACATAGCTCTTGTGTGACATAGAGATCATAGAATTTATTTAGAATTGTCACTAGAGACTTGCAAGACAATAGAGCTAACGCAAAACCGCTTTTTCTTTCGTGTTTTATACTAATCGGTTTGTTTAGTTGAGCTTGTAGAAATTTTTTATAGGCTATTCACCCCCCCTCTAGCCATCTAGGACCTTACAAGGATTCGGGGGACCGAGGCTGCCCAGACAGTAGGCCAGTGTGTGGCCTACGAAACCCCGCCCGTTTGGATGTATATATTGCGGACCTTGGAATTGAATTGGTTCCAATACCAACTCAGTCAGTATTGGAAATGATCAAAATACCAATTTTGTTATTTGGTTGTAGATGAATTTTGTATGGAATCGGAGAGACACATCGAATGTCAATTCTGTTTGGATGTACACATGTAGAAATTCGGGTCATCTTCCCCAATCCCCACCCGGATGGCGAGGCAAAGCTTGACCCCGCCGGGCGTCCGGAGGAGCTCGACCCCCGTCGGCCATGGGGGGAAGCTTCGACCCCCGCCGGTCATGGGTGGAGCTCGACCCCGCCGGCCATGGGGAAGCCCGTGCAAGGGCTACGCCCCGTGGACTAGGCCCGAGGCGAGAGAGCGATGGCGATGAGGACGGCGGTCTTGGCGGATGAGGATGGGGGTCGGGTGAGAGCTCATCGGGGGCACCGGCGAGTGGGGCGGAGGGGTGCTTGAGTGGTGGTGGAGGAGCTCTAGTGCGAGCTAGAGTTTGGAGACAACGAGATGCGATTCCGGCGAATACGGAGCTGCTCCCGACTACTTCGGCTTGCGCTAGGTGAAGCCAATACCGCACGGAAATGAACGTGGTTCCCATACTCCAATGTCGTAGCCATCCAAACACATGGAATTCAAATCGCTACCTCGAATTCCAATGTCATGGCCTCAATACATACTTCCAAACGGGTGTTAACAAATTCTTGGTCCCACCCGGAAAAACCCACCAAAATATAGATTTAGTCATACCGAACGCAATCTAAGAATTTCTTACACAACTTTGAGCACTCCACTTGATGTCCCGCAAATGTCGGGGTTGGCGAATATGGCGACTCAAATCCTCCCGGGAGAGATAAATATAGAAAATTTACTACAATTATTTGAGGTGTCTAGATGTAGAAGTCTACTAGTAGTAGAACGGTAGTAGAAGTGAACAAGTACGAGCAAATGCGTGTACGTATCTACGATATTTATGGCTCCCCCCGCCACGCACACGCCGGCGTGTGACTATTGAGATTTTTTTTTAATTTTAACCCTTTTTTAGAAGAAAAATTATTTTTAACCCGGTCAAACTTATATTTCAGATCTAACCCTTTTTGGCCGCGCCACGATTCAATGCGCAGCGGGATTTGTACCTTTGTCGCGCCATGCATGTGGGGCGCGGCGAGGCGGCTCACGTGGCAAGTGCGCATGCGGCCGGTGGCGTGGCGGTCTGCCGCCCCGGATCAAGGCGCGCGGTGCTATGCCAAGATCGGCGGTAGAGTTCACATGCGGCGTGGTGTGTGGCGTGGGTGTGCCTGGCCGGTCGGCCTTTTTGTTGTACCCTACTCCCTACGACCAAAATAAACGTGTCACAAGTTTGATTCGATTTGTATAAAAAACACATGCAATATTTATATTTCTAAATAATTTTATTACAAAACTAGACTTAAAGATATTTCCGATGGTACTAATTATATAGCATAAATATTTATATATTTTAATATATAATTGCCGGCATTGTTTCTAGAAGTTTAAAACGTTACTTATTTTGAGGCGGAGGGAGTACGAGAGTGATGATGGGATTACTATTGCATGGCACGGAAGTCGTGTGAGAGATAGAGAAGTGAAGAGTGGGTGGGCCTACTTGTCACTTAGGAGAGAGGTGATGTGATTGCTATTGCATGTGTTTGACCGGGTCGACAAAAAGGAGAAGCATGTGGCGTGTAGCTTCGATTTAGAAGTCTTTAAATATTTTATTAAAAACTAAATTAAAAGATTTTTTACAATGTATACTAATTATTCATGTTTTTAGATATATATTTTATCAAAATTATTTATCAAGAAGCACACAAGATAAATATTTTGCAAGCGAGAAGAAAATATATCGAGATACAAACCATAGCCCCTAAAGCCCCACACACCCATTTGTGACATCCACCTCTCTCTCCCCTCACGTCACATCATCCCACCTCCCAATCACATGTCTTGCCATCATTTGTAAACTCTCACTAGTCACAAGGACAAGCATAGTGTCTTTGCTCCAGGGAAAATGTATCCAATAAAATGTAGTACTCCATTCGTCTCAAAATAAATATATTCTTTGATAATATTTTAAAAAAAGTGATAATATTTTAAAAAGTTGAATAAGACATGAGGTCAAATACGGTTTCTATAAGTTAAAAATTACATTTATTTTGGGACAAAGTGAGTACTATATTTTATTGGATACATTTTTTCTAGAGCGACTCAACGTGGAGTTACTACAAATGGTGGCAAAGTGGAGGTGGGATGGTGTGATGTGGTAGGAGCTTTAGGAGCTCTAGGGGCTATGATTTGTATCGATATATTTTCTTCGTTCCAAAATATTTATCTTGTGTGCTTCTTGATAAATAATTTTGAGAAAATATATATCTAAAAACATAAATAATTAGTATACTTTGTAAAGATCTTTTAATTTAGTTTCTTAATAAAATATTTAAAGATTTCTAAATCGATTCGACCGCTATTGTCATAGGCTTCTCCTTTTTTGTGACCCACTCAACACATGTGTGACAGAGCAACCAGGCCCACGTAGAATGTAACCTCCTAATTACCGGGCCCACCCGCACCTATCATTGCCCCAAAGACCTCGGCGGTGTGCGAGATACACCGATAACTTAAGAAGCCCCGTTTGTTGATAACTCATACCGGGATCAACAAAGGAGTAGCTACAACATTACAATATTTGGTACAAAAGTATAGATCGAGTGCGGAAGAATAATAACATTAATTTTACAAAATGTGAGTAAGTTACATTCGAGTAAACTTAACTTAATTGCGGAAGCTAGGTAGAACGGAAGATAAACCGGATCATGTCGTGCCCACCGACATAACCTTGGTTAAACAAAGACGAGACAAGACTGCACACCTTGGGGGGTTAACAAACCCCCGAGTGCGGGGAGTACTCAACAAGACTTACCCCGACTAAAGAAAATAGGAGAAAACTTCGAGAAATGCTAGTCTAATAGGATTCAAGGTAAGGCTTAGCAAGAAGCAAGGACTCTTTTTTGAGAAAAGCTTACTAGTAGTGAATCCTTACTTTCAACATTTTAATCCCGATTTAGTTTCTCACCTATTCTAGGTGATCTTACACTATAGCATACACTTGTAGAAGTTCCATCACTTATTCCATTTCTTCTTTGTTCCATAATTAATCTACGATATAAGTAGGAAACCGAGTCTCCATGTCCGAGAAGCACGGCGATTTCGAAATCGATTAACCCAGTACGGGGAGTTCTTTCCACCACGACATATGTAGCACTTAAGCTTGCATATATCAACCCTTTCTTGGATACTCAAAAGCGGAACCGCGTCCTCACGCCACCCGAGAATATCGTACACCTCCAATCAGGGACTTTAACCCACGAGGGTAACATGTACTCCCGCCATCTCTCCACTCCCGGTCTTGCGGTTTATGCGTTTCGATTTGACACCCCCAAGATTGGGCTTAAGGAGTATGTGTTGAACTAGGGTCAAGCTGTGATGGGGTAACACCCATGACGGATGTGCCATTGGTCCAAGACCGCGGCGCAAATTGCGTTCCATAGTCTCGGTTACCACGAGGCCTACACGCCGGTCCTTAATCGACAAGCCGGGAAATACTACCGAGATTCCATTCTCAATGCACATTACCGACCAGGTCTCAAATTAAACACCATAACCCGGTATGGTTTTCTCATATAGCATCCTTTCTCATCAACTGCCCATTCGGGCTATCATAAAAAGACTTGTCACATTTTGACTCAAAAAAGACTAACTATTTTAGCATGGCTAAGCATTCTAACATTTTACCAAAAGCGGGCTATCAAGGTAGATATCGAAATAATCAAGGATGGATAATGCATCAATTAGGTTGTCACTCAACTCCTATCACCTAATGCAAAGCATAAAGCAAAAAGTGATATAAAACTTTGTAAAACACAAGGAAATGTTTAAATGAACGGGGGCTTGCACGGGTTGCGGGAAAGTCGATTCCTTAACGAGATCATCCGAGTCATACTTGACATCGACACCAGCGGTGGATGGATCTTCTCGGCTTCGACCATCATGAACCATCTCACTCTCGTGTACTCTACACGTAGATGATGCATGCTTTAATATGATGAAGTATAAATATGATGCTTGATGGATACATGAATTGATAAACAACTTGAGTACAACTTTTTCTTCACGATAAAGTTGCAACCCAACAAAACCAACTTGTTGAACTACTCTACAAGATATCATCACCATTGCCTAAGGAGTTCTCAAGGACCATTTAACGATGATATGATCCAAGATTCACAAAACAACCCCCAAAAGTCACACAAAACCCAAATTATTTCACCCTAAACAAATTTATAAATCACATAAAATAAAAGGGCTTAAGATAGAAAATAATTTAAACATTTCAAAATGACTCCAAACTTTTTTATACAAGTAGGACACATCATAAAACAGCACCAAATAAATTTTTATGAATTTTGGAAATATATTTTATTTTCTAAAAATCATGGAAGATGCATTTTTCAATTAAAATTTGTATTTTTAAATCATGCAAGAACTACTCAAAATCAAAGTTTCAAATTTTTCTTGGATAGATATACTCCTAAGAAGGTTCTACAAAAATTTTCAGAATTTTTGAACCAAGATTTGAATTTATATAAAAATAACAAAATCGGACACTATTCATTGAATCGAGAAATTGAAAACAAAAATTCAAAGCTGAAACCGGCCATTGGGCGAATCCGGCCCGCACGACACGTCTCGGCTGCACGCCGCTGGCGCGCGGCCCGACAGCGAGGCGAGCCCGGCGTGGTCGACCCAGCGGCCCGACCCGCGGCGGTCTGCTTTGTGGCCGTTGTTGCTCGCCGTGGCGACCTCCGGCGGCGGCGAGACTAACTCTGGCGATCCCCTGGCCTCGCGCATCCCATTGCTTTTAAACCTAAACTCTGCGCGCAGCGGCACGCTATGCCGGCGACCATGGCGGGCGTGGTAGGCACGGGCCAGCCGGATGGCGGTGTTTTCGACGACGGCGAGCACGCCATCGGGTTCGGACATGTTCGGGCGACTCTATTCCATCAACTAAGCACTCAAGCGGTCCTAGATAAGGCGGCGCTTACTGGGCGGAGCGCCAACGTCGACTTCGTCGGCCGAGCGAAGCCGCGTCCGGCGACTTCTGGCGCATCAGCGAACCAACCAAAGGTAGGGATAGGACCGGGAGCTCAAGCGGGCTCGATTGGCAAGATGGTTGGGTCGGGGAGAGGGACGGGAGTAGGGTCGTCGACGGTGGCGCCGGCGGTGGCGGCGCTCTCCGGCGTTAATAACGGTGTTCCGGCGGCGAGTCCTAGGGGCAAACACTGGAAACCGTCGAGCGCATCATGACCACGGCATCAAGGCGGGCTAAGGGCGCTAGGCCGGTTTTCATTGAAGCTCACCGAAGCTGATTGGCGGCGGCGATCGACCGCACGCGCCTCGCCGGCCGTGGAAGACAACGCCGCACACGCGCTATGGGCGACGTCGAAAGGGTTTGGGCGGCGGCCGGCATCGAAGAGACTTAGGGAAGTAGCGGAGGCGTTGGCGTAGTTGGTTTGGTGAATGGGTGCTTTTTCGGCGGCGAATTTCGGCGTGGTGGAGGAACTCCGTGGCGGTTTTCGGGAAAGAAGAAAAAAACGACGGCGTCGGCGGGCATTTATAGGCAAGAAGGGGTCGGGGAGGTATTTGGAGGGGTCGCGAACCTCTCCAGGTGGCCGGTTTCGAGAGAGGACGCCGGTGGGCGGCGTGATGCTTGGCGGCGGTGGAGAGGAGGAGTGGTCGGGTTACTGTAGCGAGGAACCCTAACTTTGAATTTTTAAAATTACTCTCAAAATTTGAACTGAACTCAAAAATTTCCAAAAAGCAACTTGCCTTACTTTTTCAAGATCTACAACTTTCACAATTGGAAGATTTTCAAATTCTGCCTCTAAATATGACTTTTGAAATGCAGTTCAAAATTTTGAAATTTGAATTCAAAATTACTTTTAAAATCATGTAAGAACTTGAAAAACTTTGTACATGACTTTTGTTCCTCTCAACAAGATCTACAAACTAGCTTTTGGAATTTTTCTCAAATTAAGCTTAGATTTTGAAATATTGAAAAGGGGGGCAATTAGGGTTTTGATGAAATTCAAAATTACTTTAAAATTTTGAACTAAACTTTGAAAACTCAAAATACCAACTTTGTTCAACTTTGAAAACTCTACCTTTTCCCTTTTGTGACCACCCTCAAATTCTTGATAAATTTTGAAATAAAGAAAGAGGGACAAACTAGGGTTTAGAAATTAGGGTTTCCGACAAGGGGGGGTAAGTTCGAAATCGATTCCTCTCGCGTCTTTTTGACCCGACAAACGTAACCAAGCATAACAAAACTTATTTTTATCCAAATCCATAGCTTAAGCGATAATTAACACACGGGGTGTTACACCCACCCACTCTTCCCATCTCTCACACGACTTCCATGGCATGCGGCAATCCCATCACCGAGGCCCCGCTGCGCACACCCACACACTGCTATTTGAACTCCATCGCCGCGCCCGGATCTTGGCATAGCACTGCCGCGCTTTGATCGGGCGCGGCGGGGACGCCACGTCGGCCGGCCGGCATGCGGACTTGCCACGTGGTACCTCGCCGCGCGCCCCATGCATGGCGCGGCGGTGTACAAATATCCGCGCCTTCAAGCGTGGCGCGGCTAAAGGGTTAGATCACGGAATATAAGTTTGACTGGGTTAAAAATAATTTTTCTTTTAAAAAAGGGTTAAAATTAAAAAAAAAAAATCACTATTGACACGGCCAGCCCCACGCCCCCACCTGGGCCCTGGCCGCCGCCCGCTTCCAAATTTGATGGTGCTGTCGCTGCCTCGTGCCACCGCCAGTGTGCAAACAAGAAACAACGGGCGTCGGGCGGAAACCACCAAAAGCAGCGCACAGTCACCGCGCCAGATGCCAGAGGCAGAGCCCATGACTACCCAGTGCACACCCATGCGTAATGCGTACCCAGCCCGTAGGCCATGCCAGAGCCACTCATGCAGTCATGCGACGCGAGTATAGGTCGATCGCCTACTGTACTGTAGTATGCGATGCGATGCTAGTCCTGCTCGGGAAGGCGGTCAGAGTCAGACGCGCAGGAGTACGAGAAAAAACCGTGCGCCAGACGATGGAAACGGGTGGGCGTGGAGTAGTAGAGGGCGTAGGCTGAGCAGTGAGCTGCTGCGAGGACATGGGCTCGTAGCCGTAGGCCTGGCAACACGGCCCACCCCAACTTTCTCCTCGCTTTTATCGGGAGTGTGTGGGTCAGAGTCAGAGCCAGAGCTGCCAGCCTCGGCGCGCTGCTCCGCTCGACTACTCCGCCACATGGCCCCGCTGCCGACCCGGGGTGAGGGACCGGGGGCTGCGACCTGTCGGCGTGCACCAGCCGATAAGTCCTACGGCTACCGGGTGGCCGATTGGAAAGTTTGTTTCCATCCCCGCGCATAGCGTATCCACCCGCATTGCTCCATGCGTCGTCGTCGTCACCCCGATTCGACCTGTCTCACGCACGAGCTCCTACCCGGCTACTCGCCGGGACCAGTGGCGGACAGGCCGCGGTGAGTGAAAACTCACAAAACGCAATTCTTCAGCAGCTGATACTCGAGAAAACACGGGCTCTCGAGCTCAGATCATGTTTTTGCCTTAGCTTGCTTGCCAGATACTGTACCTACCGGGAATATGATTGTCTTCTGAGAGCTGCTCCAGCCGCCGGCACCGCGCCACGTGCTCAGGTTAGCGAACAAGATGTTTACTGACTTTTCCTGCAGCTACTGTAACTGTAAGCAGCCGAGGGCATCCGATCAAAGACGTGAACAGTGGTGAGTCTTTTGTTGGCGAGAGCAGCCGACGACACACGGCGAGAGTGCTGTCCCGGCCCATCGGGTAGCCGATCAAAGACGTGAACAGTGGTGAGTCTTTTGTTGGCTTGCGACGAGAGGCTACTATAGCCGTAGTATACCCCGCTATAGCTACTCTAGCTGCAAGTTTAATGGCGAGACAGACAGACGGACGCCTCCAAAGGGTGACAAGACGTGGGCGGGCACACACCGCTCTGCTTTCCCCGCCGGCTAGCGGCCGAGCGACCAGCAGTGTGCAGGGCAGAGGGGCTGTCACCGCTGTGGCTTGCGTTGCGCCTGCGCTCTCGTCTGCGTGCGCTGCGTGCGCTTCCGTCGGCTACCGCTTGTTGCGGACCCGCCCGTGCCGAGCACGGCCCTCGTCGGCCCCGAGCGAGCACGAGCAGGCAGAGAGAAATGAAAACGTTGAGCCTGACGGTTGACTATCAAAATTTCTTGCCAAATCATTGTTTTGGCGTCGCCAAAAGTTTGGCGTAAAAATTGTGAAAGATTTGGCAAAAACAACAAAAGTAGTTGCGAGTTTTTTGGTTGTCGGCCAAACGCTGTTCAAAATCGTGGGCTTGTCAAATCAAAAGCGCCAAGAAATTTTGGTAGCCCAGACAAATCAGGCTCGTTGTACTCCTCCTACGCAGAGACGCGGGCCCCTGATGTCGGCTGGCTCGGCTTTCCGGTCCGGCTGCTGCCAAGCCGTCCTGCGAAACTACGGACTGGCCTTTCCTGGTCACGAAGACCAAAGACATGGACACTCGTCTCTCACATCGGCATCTCTAGTACTGTACCAGTACAGCTCCGTGTACGTACACGTGCCACTAGAGTTTTCTTTTTGGCCAACGATTGAGGCTCCTTTGAAGAGCTTGATGTCTTGATCTTTATTTTTAAAAAAGTACTGTACAAACAAGAAACTACATGAATGTGATAGGAATACGCATATATATACTGATACTGATTACTCCTATATAACAGAGGTTTGAAAAAAACACATGAATTCTGTAGGAAAAAAACACACATGAAACATCAGAAGAGATTCATATTAAACGATAATCATGAGTGGTAATCACCAACTTTCAGCACAAATGACCGTACTTTTATTGTCAATCTACGTATCCTAAAAAGCTCAGAGCAGAGGCTACGAATCCTTTGTTTTCCCTCTGAAGCAAACAGCATAGGGAAAAAAATCCTTCTCCTATGCCTCTCAATCATGCATTCCAAACGATGCTACAGTGGTCAAATCCATACAGACGACAAATCCACCAATGTTTTTCTTTGGAATTCCTTGATCCAAATGAGTACTCCGTAGGTAGAGTTTGTTGTGGCTACACGATTTTTTTTTAGTTCACCTGAATTTTACTGGTCAAGATTCTCAATCACATCAAATCGTGAGCGAATGCATGCAATATGAATTATAATGTAAACAAAAAACTAATTAGATAGTTTTTTGATATACTTTTACGAGACGAATGTTTTCAACATAGATAGGCCATGGTAGAATAATAATTAGACAAACAAAAAAAAAAATACTTCTGTTCAGCTTAACTAAGCACAGAACGTCCTGGGTACGCTTTTTTGTTGTTTGTGCGTGAACACGTCCGACGAGGGCACTTATCCCAGGACAGCATGTGTACTACAGTGGTACTGTTCCTATGACAAGACTTGCTAATGAACAGATTAACTGACAGCACGTGGTTATCAGTGCTGGCAAGACTCAAAGACTACAGAACCTGGCAGGTAATTGGCCCCGATCTGAGAAGTACTCCTATCTCTGTCGCTAGTTGCTACTGTACTACTAGTACTCTATTCGGTCCGATATACTAAAACGTCACGCTAAGTCGTTGTTAATCGCCCGTGTCCGGCACTAAATCACGCGAGCGCGTAGATGTATTACTCCTACTTGCTGGTTAGTAGTAATGCCGTTTTCGCCCCGGTGGACGGTGGGCTGTCGGACGCGGAACCATGGAGATTACGACGTCTCGTCCGGCCCGGCGCAGCGTATTGGTAGTCTTGTACCGTACACGGGGCGCGTCGGCCGTCGCCGTTGTGAGTCGGTGGGCAGCCAACAGCCACGGCAACGGCGGCGCACGCGCAAAGCCGGCAGGACGCACTACGTACTGGACGAGAACGCGCATACCTTTGGCCCTAGCGTACGCTGAGCCTATCTGAACGGCTGTACTGCCGCCAAGATTTGTGCTGGGTACGGTTTTGCATGCATCCTTCTGACACTGCATGGTACTTCATATATTTGTTTAATGTCTGAAGTTCGGCTGGCTCAACTCGGCTCAATCGGCTCGGCTCCCAGGCTCATTCTCTCTTTTTCTCCCAGGCTTGTGATCTTGTTCTTCTCCACAGACCACAACCATCCCCGTGCTCGCCCACCAGTACCTCCCTGTGGCCACGAGTGTGCTCCACCCCTCTCCTGCGGTCAGCCATGGTGGATGAAGCGGCGGCGGAGCAGGTAGAGACTGCGTGTGCCCGAGATCCCGGCGAGACGACAGCTCCTCCGCACTCGCTCCCTTCTTCAACAAGCTCAGATCTCCTCGTTCTCCCACCATATCCTCAACCCTAAATCCCCAAATCCCCCACATCTACTACTGCAGTACATCCATAGGTCCCCAAATCTCGCTCGCTCGATGGATGAACTAGGCTTTCGCCCCTGCTGGAATCATACTGGTAAGCCCCTTCACGAGATTCGTTTGAGTCAGGAACCTCTCTCAGTCGCTTTCTCTCTCAATCTCCATATTTGTCGGTCTGTTCGTACTCTTCAACAATAGATCCTGAAATCCTATTATTATCCGGCATGCATGATTGCAACTGAGACTTGGGTTTTCAACCGTGTTTTATTGAATCTGGCAATCTTTTTCTCAGGTGTGGGGAACAATGGTTCGGTATTAGCTAATTAAATGTTTTTCAGGTCTGCATCGATTGGGGCGCAGACCATTGTACCCGGTGGAGTTGGTCTGTTCAACCACCCAGCCAGTGATTCCAGCCTTCTTCGTAGGATACCTCCATAAAATAGGTAGTGGAGTTGCCTTTTTACTTGCAGAGTGCTTATCCATCCTGAGGGTCACACAAATATACATTGACCCTTGATGCTATCAAGTATCAACTGATCTTTTAGTGTTTCCACATTAACTTTCTATTGTTAGAAATCTTCACTCTGTTCAATGGATAGGTAGATCTTTATAGCATGCAGGAAGGCAATTCTTTCATTATTCAAAAAAAAAAAAAAAAAAAACTGAAGTTGTAAAGTAGTTCAACTAAGGAACTCAAGTATATGTTAAGCCTTGGTTAATAATTTTTATGTTTGTATAGAGGTACTCCATCTTGGGGTACCTTTTCAGTTTTGTTTCGAATTTGCTAACTAATTTTTATGGTCCTTCCACATATACATGAAGCCTTAAAACTCCACTTTTGCCTGATCGCTTACTGCTATTTGGGTTTCGGCAGCAGTAGCTGAAAGAGGATACATGCTGAAAGAGTTGGATAGGACATGCCAATTTCGTTTGATTTGCTTATGTATATGCTCTAGAGACAACAGAGCAATTAATTGTAGTAGAATGTTTATAGCCTTGGTTGTGCTAGTATAATTCTTGTTCGCAGACAAAACTTGCATGCAGTGAGTTTTTAAATTTTAACTACCATAGTACCATATCTTCAGTTAAGTAGGTGAGTTCTCAAATTACACAATTGTCAGCTTCAGTTGGATGCCAAAAGCAGTGATGTGCTTTTATTTTGCACACTTGCCCTGTGTTGAGGTTATTATTTACTCCCTCCGTTTCAAATTATAGTTCACTTTTGGCTTTTCTAGATTCATTTGTTTTACTATGTATCGGGACATAGTGTATAACTAGGTGCATAGAAAAAATCAATGTATCTAGAAAAGGCAAAGTGAACTACAATTTGAAACGGAGGGAGTATCAAATTCACCTTTTGTAGCAAGCATGCTCAGTGCTTATCTGCACAGAAATGCTTAGTAATTTAATTTGCATTCTAATTTTTGTACATGTAGTTCTGCTATGAATAAAAGGTAGGAATGAAGTATGCTTTCACGAAATAAGAATTATGTATTCTTTCTTTAAGTATTTAATATTTTAGTGTAACTAGCCATAGATAATTAAATATAGAATGTTAGAGATCTGTTGGTTTTGGATAATCTCTTATCTAACTGTTACTGTGAGTTCTGTTCAATACTGAATCATCTATAACAAAGTCTTTTTTTATTTCTTGGCAGGTTTCATACAGTTTATTGGCTAAAGTATCTCTTGTGACGCATTCAGCTATATCATGCTTGCTAGCTGCAGAGAAGAATTTTAGCGAAAGGTGCGTTGCACACACCTTGCTGAACCGTTGCTACGATGAAACTGTATCTGGTTAGCACAATTGCTCCATATCTAGGACAAATTTTAGTTAGTTAATTACATACAATGTAGGAAAACTATGGGCATGGGAGCTCTCCTTTTGTAGCTGACATACTGCTTGGGGAGTGAGTTGGGGTTTGGATTTGGATTCAATATTGCTTTGGTGGATTAAGAATGATCTGTTGTCAACCAACTGTAATTTGGATAGAATTCTCTCTCTCTCTTTTTTTTTTTGCAATGCTGTGTTACTCAAGTTGTCTTGATGCGGTCTGTTGCTAGGAAAAAATTTTGTGCTTTGGTGCAACTTTGGGTAAAAAAAGCCAGAGATTATTCTTTTGTGCTAATATGGGCGTTCATATATCAGGTTGATTAATGAAGTTTAATGCTAGCCAAATAAAACCTTACATCTATGCTTAGATAAAAAAAGGAGCAATGGTTTAACCTTTTATCGAAAAGGTGCAAACTGTATGGTATATTTGGAGGATAACAAATTTCTGTACTCATGTGCTCCCATGCTCCAGCAACTAGAATAAGCAAATGTCCAGAAATTCTAATTTGAGAAGACCACCAAAGATGCTATAGAAATTTAAAATTTAGGGATCCCATGTATGTCTGCTAATTCTATGCTGTTATAGTTCTAAATGTTTTATAGAATCAATCTTTTACATAACGGTTAAGCTAGATACACCTGAGGGTCCCAAATTGTGGTTTACGCTGGTGATAGTGCTTGCATTCTGTTGTTTTGACTCGTAGAATCCTTTTTTTTTAATATTTTTTTTTCTTAAGAGCATGCATCTCATCTGTTCCTAGAATATGTTCTGCCTTACATCATGATCAACTTGCAATTGGCACCATGGCATTGTACCTGATTCCAGCTTGAATTGAATTGCCATGTGCAGATTACAAAAGAATCAGAGGGAACATGTGAAAATTATAGTGACTGAATATGCAACTCAGCATTCCTCCTTCCAGGGCTCTTTACTTTTGAGTTCATACGTGCATACATGCGAGCACTTTCGCATGGATGTGCAAAATGTTATCTGATAAGTGATAAATGACCGTATTCTGCGGCCTTATGTAGCATGTATATTTCTTAAACTAGGGATGTATGTTCACTAATAAATGTGTAATTGTGATCTTTATGTTGCTTCTTACCAGTACTTTGCAATCAGGCACGGACTGTATCGTACAGTTTTGCAATTAGCCTGGTACGTACCACTTTAGTCAAATATGTAGTTCTCAGAAATTTATTAAGGTATCACATATTTTTTCCATCAAATTATCTAATTTATTTTTTCATCTATCATTTCTTATGTCAACCAAATAGTTTACTGCAGAGTTTCTTGGAAATCATTTTTTTGTGCCTATAGTGTAATTCAACAATAAATTGATAGCTATACATATAAACAGATCTAAGATAAAGAAGACAGTCCTGCTAAATAAGAGCAGTAAACAGTAGAGGTACACAGTTTTTTGTCTGTATTTTGTTATCCCAAAATGGGTGTGAGTGGACTTGCACTAACATGGTATATGAATTGGCTTCAGTTATTTGCTGTCTCATTGCAAGTTCGTGTTCCTAGGCTGCTGAAGAATGGAGAGGGGTTCTGAGTAATTTCAGATAGCATTTTGTTTGAGTGATTAGTATGGCTGCATGTGATCGCTAATACCTTAACAAATCTAATCTGGTTCGTGTTTTGCATAAATAGTGACTTTTATTGTCTTAGAAAATATTCTAGAGAAGCCTGGTTAGTGTTTCTTAACAAATCTATGCTTACATTTGTTAAAGCTTTATCTGTGGCCTATTTAGGTACCTATGCTATGCATATTTCTATTTTATCTGTGCGCTATCATCAGCATGCCTGTGCTTAACAGTCATTGTTACCTTTTTATTATACTTGATTGTTTTGTGATTAAGGCGTTATGCAACTCCATAAAAAAAGTGTGTTATGCAACTTAGCACTCACATTCTTTTCTTTTGTTAGGAAGTTAAAAAAAGCTTTTCAAGCATATACAAGCATTTTTGTAGATAAACATGTACAAGTATTTTGGTTGTAAAACATTTCTGTTGTGTTTTCCCCCTTTTTTCTTTGATCATCTTGAATTAAATTTTTGTTCCTCACAACAGGTCCTATATATATAGCTCATGGTTTTGTAAATTTAGTATCCGATGATAGTTGTACAGTGGAGGGCCTTGCCTGCATATACAGTGTCTCACTTTGGTTGTTTAGTTTGTGTCATAAGCTACCACCCAATTTGTAGAAACCTCATTTTATCATATTTGAGACTGGTTACGCTTCTCACATTCCAGCTGTCTTGCAACAGTTCCAGTATCTCTGAAGACAGTCATGTACTGACTACCTAGATTCCAGAGCAACACAAAGGTGGTTGGACTTGCTAGCAAGGTAATGTATTACATGGACCTTCTTCAGTATCAGGGTATTTTTATATGTTTCTTTCTCTAATTTCTGAACAATAGCTATTATTGGAATTTGGATCCCTTCTTTGATTCATATTCTATAGCTACCAGTTTGTAACAGAGTATAACTTTGCCGTTTAAATATAGTAAATAGTAGCAAAACTGTACTTGTAGCTGCATGTGCTTGCCCAATATACCAAACTTTTGTTGGTATATACTTGGCTACAACTTTTATCTAATTTCCAGTCAAGGAACTAAGCATATATTTCCTATGCCTAACAGCCATATTCTGTTTCTATTGCAGTCTGGTGATTACCATAAACTAAGCTGATGGACACCAGTTCTATGAAGATATTTGAAGATCCATTGATTTTCCTTATTTTTTTATGTCAACTTTTCATTATTTATTGTACCGCTTATATACACAGCTACCAGTGCAAAAAAAATCTACAGTATAAAATGTAATATACATGTCCTGGGATTATATCTACCTCTTTTTATTGCTCGTATTATTACCAACCTGTTTTTTTTTTTCTGCCTTCAAATCTTTCTTGTGCCCACCAACGCCAGCGAAGGTTGGCGCCTTGCACAGTTTTGAAATATTGTGTCCGCATGCAACTAGATATCTAGAGCTCTCGTCAAAACCATCTTAAATGCATCTGTGTGCTTTCCATAGTCTGATTGTTAGCTGCTGCCAAATTCGTTTTTCTTTACTGAAATAATAATTAGCTATATAAATCTAGTCGCTTTATCCCTTTTGTTAGCTTTTTTTCTTTATAACAACCTAAGGGCACTCAAAATGTAGACAGTCTAAGTCTATTTATCACTAAGCCGCTTTATTATCCCTTTCTTGGGTAGTGTGAACCGGTTCACGTTTTGAAGGACCTGAGACTTGCATATGTTGTGTGGTTAGGGATCCGCACCTGATTTTTAATCGATTTGAATCGCTGTTGCTTCTTGATCAAATGAACTACGTGTAGATAATCAATGGAACAATGGTACTATGATTATGTATGAGGGGTGATGATTAAAAGGTATTTGATTTAGATAGGTACAAAATGGATACGAAAATGACTAGTGTTGAGCAAAAATAATGAAAGTAAGGATGTAGTTTAGTAAGCTTTTTGCGCAAATGCTATCTTGATTCTTGCTAAAAACCTTAGCTTGAATCCCCGTAAAAGCCAACATATCCTTGAAGTCTTTTCTTTCGTCGGACAAGTCTTATTGAGTACCCTCCGTACTTTCGGGGTTTGTTAACCCCTGTTGCAAGTGAACTCTAGTAGTTCATGTGTACTTATTTTGGAAGGAGTAGTTTGTGTGATTTTGGAAGGAGTACAATAAGCTTATGGATGATACTGACTTGATGTGATGTTCTAAAATATTGATCCTCTGTCCTAAAAAATAAGGGTCGCTATGGTTTTCGTGATCGGTCAAACTTTTCTTATGTCCGGCTAGGTTTATAGAAAATATTACAATATTTGTATCTCCAATTAGGCTTATTACAAAATAGAATTATAAGATTGGTTGACGTCTCATAGTTTGTGCATGTACTTATTTTGGAAGTAGTACAATGAGCTTATGGATGGTACTGATGTGAAACAAAAATTTAATACTGATTGATAATTGTTAATTGTCTCTTTGTGTTTGTGGTAAAATTGTGCTAGCTAACACTTGATGACAGATCTCACCTTTGGATGATGATCCAAGGGTCTACCACGTTGCAAGAAATGTTGGTTATTTTTCTTGTGAAAGAAATATAGCAACTTTTTTTTTCCTTCGTATAATATTTTTGCGACAAGACATCATTTGTAAGATAAATCTAGAACATTAAGGCTAGAACCAACATACTATGTTGTTGTCGTATCAATGCGCACCAATGTATTATATGCCTTTAAACAATCTTTATATGAGAATATTTATATGAGTGCTAAAAAGAGAAGTTTAAAAACATTTGGAAGGAAAGAGAGGAGTACACCCTCCGGCCCTATAAATAAAAAGTCCATTTTTTAACTTTTACAATCTCTTTTTGACCATTCGCCTTATCTAAACTTTCTATGTAAATAATAAAATAAATAAATGATTATAAAAGTATCTCCAATGATAAAATAAATTATTACAAAATAACCAATTTTTTTTTTTAAAAAATTGAATAATACGAATTGGCCAAACAAAGTACGTAAATACTTAGAACACACACTTTTATTTATAGTACGGAGGGTGTACATATGTAGGACGAGCAGGCACGTGGGTGGGCCCATGGAGTGGGTGATGGCGTGCTGCTTTACTAGTAGTATGCCAGTACTCAGCTGTTGTACTCCTCTCCTAAAAGTTGCATGCACGCAATGCTTAGAATCTTTTGTAGATTCAAATATCAAAAATACTTTTTCTTCCAAATCGTGACTCTAATTTGCAAACCGTTAGTTCCATCTTACTAAAAAAAATTATGCTTAACAAAACAAGTTCCAATATCGATATAATACCAACTATAAGATTTTTAAGAAATTATGCTTAACTTAATTTTGATCAAATCTACATAAAAATACTAAGAATTTATAATATTAAATAGTTATTAGTAGATTAATCATATCATATATTCTTAAAAAGAACCTTGTGTTTCTTTTCGTAATTATTTTCATTTTTGTCCTTCTCGCTTTGCATTCAACTCATTCAGCCATCAGTAACATGTATTTCTTTCATCCTTGCGAGAAAAGAAAAGAGAACGAGTCAGAGAGCAGCCGTGCTTGCTGCCAAGCAATTGAGCGGATAAAAGAACTGAGGAGAGAAAAAGAGAGAGAAGAGAGAGAACGTGTTCGCTTATTCTTTGCAAAAGTGGAGCCGACAGCGATTTTTTTTTTTTTTTTTTTAACAAGAAGCCGACAGAGATCTGAACACACAGAGGGAGGAAAGGAAATGAGCCAACGCTGACCGGCTGATAGCAGAGCCGAGCCGAAAAAAGCCTGCGAGCTGAAGCCAAAAAGGTTGCGAGCTGATCTGATAAAGTAAAAAAGTACCCAAAAGCTGTCGGCACAGTACTAAAAAGTGGCAGGAATAAGCTCCGCGTGCGCTAGGGTCAGGGGCTGTGCATTTCACCGTACTGGACGGATGGATATTCGGATTCTCGCTGGTCTGGTCTGGTCGCTGCACGTCCACGTACTACGCGTCGCGCCGAGCCGAGCCGCTGAGGGCGCCCGCGTGGGACGGGGGACCTGCCTGCCTGCCTGCCTGATGCGACCAGGCGAACGCGACGCCCGGGGAGGGAGGGGAGGAGAGGGCGGGCGGCATCATGATTCGCCGTATGATTGCGCGACCGCTGCGTGTCCCGTGTCGTCCGCGCTCTCTCCTGCTGGTGGTCGGTCCCCGTGCCCGCCGGACCTGAGGTGGGGTCTGGGCTCTGGAGAGCGCTAGCATGGGCAGAAAGAGAGAGACGATGGGGAAAGGAAGACCATTCACGAGCACACACATTGCGGCGGCGTATATGTACGGGTTCATGTTCGTCGTGCTCGTGCATAGCGAGGCCGGGGCGACTGGTGACACATTTGTACAGTGTACGGGCGGGATCACCCTACCAGGCTCAGGCTCCACTGTTGTTCGTATAGGCTGGTAGTAGTACGGAGTAGCTTTGCTTTTCCGCGGTATCGTTGCTGCCGTTTCTTGACGCTTTTGTGAAAGCCTAGGAAAGGAAAAGCGTACGGGTATCGTCACGGACGTTATATTTTCGCTCGCTGAGAAAAGCGTGCATCCGTCCGCACGCTCACTGGAGTGCCGACTACGGAGTAGTACGTTTTTTTGCCCGGATCAATGCCACGGCGCCACCGAGCACGAGCGGAGAATCACGGTACTCCCACACAACTCACTCATCACATGACCCTGCCCTGCTGCTGGCTGCCCGTGAGATGGAGACAACACAAAGCACTTTTACGCGCAAGAAAAGACAGAGGTTCTTTATGTCGCGCGATTCCACGCACTTTCTCGCTTGTCACCGCAAAAGCACGGGGATGGAGGGAATTTCGGGGCGGCAGAATCTTGGCCGGAAATGTGAAACAGTCAGGCAGACAAGGACGAGGGACGACGACACGCACAGCCAGCGACGGCCACCCACACCACCATGGTGAAAAATCCTCAACCGCGGCGTGCGAATTCGTGTGGTCCCTCCAGAGGGCTACTTCGCCAGCCGGATCTCGTGATCCGACATGTACCCGGCATTAGTAAAATGATCATTGTTTACAAGTGACAAGAGTAGTAAAACATCATATGCGTACTTTCAGGTAACGGGTGCACACGACACGCCGTTCCGGTTTTACTTTACAGATCCCCATGTCGGGCAAACAACGGACAGAGGCAACACCGCACAAGCAAAGCAAAACACCGCACAAGTTTCGGTTCCCACCGCGAAACACGGGCGAGGGCTCCAGCCAGACCGACGCGTCCACCGCCCCGCCGGGCTGCGATCCCCGGCGGGCGCGGCCGGCCGGATGGATGAGCAGTGTACGACGCGTCCACCGTGGTGGCCGCTTGACAGGGCGGGCCCGAGGACGATCAGGCGCCGGGTCGCGTCACTCGTACACCCATCCGGCTCCGTGTCTTCTGGGGTGCAGTCGTGCAGACGCAATGCATGATCGCCATGAATACCTCGCCATAAATCACACTGCGGACTGCCGGGAGAGTCGTCGTCGTCGGCGAGACCGACCTGGCCGCGGCTGCGGGCGGCATTAAGGCGGTTAATGGCCCTGCCTGCCTGCCCGGAAAGGTTGAGACGTCGTCGTCCGCGTCACTACCGCTTGGCATTTGCACGGACGACGTGACGAGATACTAGATCGGTACGGTCGGCTGCGCTAGCAGTGGGTCTGACCGGCCGGGCTCGGTGCACGTAATTGCGACCTGCCGTGCACTGCAGCGCGTAGCGTACATAGTACGTACGTGCTACAGACGTACTACAGTGTGCAGCAGATCGAGCCGCCCGTGCATGAGCTGAGGTTGTTTGAATACGATACTGTAGCGGGGTGAAGGCGGTGCAGGATCGCAACAGTACGACGAGCGTACTTGTACAGATGCATTGATGGACGAATGCATAAATATATGTACTATAGTATACTGATTATGATTAGTACTAGCACTAGAGTATGGTTTAACAGAGCATCCGGTGATTACATTACATAGTACACATATATTTTTTCTGCGTTCCACAAGATCTTTGATTCTTTTTGATTCATATAAATCGCGTGTTTGACATCTCGCCTTATTCAATTTTTTTTTAATAAATATTACCACTTTTTTGTTATGACTTATTACATCACTAAAGATATTGTAATGACGTTTTGTTTGTTTTATAATTTAAAAAAAATTTGAATAAGACGAGCAAATAAAACACACGGTTTATATGAGTCAAAAAAAAAATTATATTGTGGAACGGAGGGAGTATATAATATAAAAGCACACGGATCTGGGGCTTTTGATACGTACTCCGTACATCTGGGATATGAAGATGATGCATGCGTGGTACCAGTGTAGTACCATGGCTGCTTGTCTGGGATATGAGAAAAAGATACTCTAGCTAGGGTGTGTTTAGAAGCCCAAATTTCCTCCAAAATTTCCTGCATTCCCATCACATACTATCACATCCTATCACATCGAAACATTCAATGCATCCAAAAACCCTTGCCGGCCACTATAAAATTTAGGTAAATAAAAAAACTAATTGCACAGTTTAGATGTACATTGCGAGACGATTCTTTTGAGCCTAGTTACGCCATAATAGGATAATATTTACCACTAACAAATAAAACATGCTACAGTGTACGATGTGACGCGCTACATGAATTTTCAGCCAAAATTTTGGCTTCTATGATCGATGCACTGCACTCTGGACATTTGTGTTGCACGCACAGATTTGGCTCGCAAACCGTCGAACAGAGCTTTTAGGCCCGGCATGTCTCGCTTCTTTGGAGAGTGGGTGGCCGAAAGACACGGCAACCTAGGACGAAAAAAGAGAGGATATGGTACAGGAGGCTGTCAAGTGTCTCGCGCCATGGTGGTGTATGCACGCGTGACGCGCAGCACGCTGCACCATCAATAGTGCTCTCTTTTGCGCAGTGATTTGTGACGAGCTATCAAAAGAATCCTCCTCCCTAGTGTTACCGTAGCGTCTACTATGTGCTGCGTCCCTGGTTCATAAAGCCGTCATCATTCGAGAGTACTCCTGGCGGGCTAGTGGAAAATGAGTACGATTGGATCACCACGTAGTTGTAGCACTCACTCTCTAGTGCGCAATTTAGGGCTCTAGCATTGTTACCTGATAGTAGGAGGCTACTATGTGCCGGATCTATATATAGAGACCACGAAGAGTCAAGTATAGTGCATGCCTACATCGAGGAACAGGTTTGCGGCAGTTCTAAAAGGACCGACCGCAATAGCAAAAAAGATGTGAACTGATAGATGGATGGATGCATAAACTAGTTTACGCAAAAGGAGCATCTAGTACGTAGTAGGAGTATCAAAGTTACCAAAGTGCCAAAGTTGCTTCACGGAAAAGATGCTATGTATATTACCACCAGCAGCTCGATCTTGTAGTTGTAGGAGATCCACGAGACCACGAAATGCAACGCCTCTTATTTTGGTGCCGCTTGTTCACGCGTGATATAGTAAAAAAAGCTTTGCCGATCCGCTCATTCAGTTTGAGCGTACGTGATCGCAAGTCACAGATATATCATGAGGACACTCACAGTGGTAAAAACTATCATGGTTTCTATAGTCTTGGACATTGTGTTAAGAAACTATCTCTCACAATGCAATTTTCTATCATGATATCACATGATCCACTTGTCACTGTCACAAATTGTCTTGGTTTACGCGTGAAGGCGCGGTTTTTCTAGTTAGACTTGGTTTCTTGTGTTTTCTCTCTCTCTTCAATAAATATAACGCCACATCATTGCAAAAAGCAATAAATAGAGGGGTAATAAATGAGGATAAAACCAGTGGTAGAGTCTCAGATTGTGAGTGCT
This sequence comes from Hyparrhenia diplandra, assembly GCA_015847255.1. Lineage (NCBI taxonomy): Eukaryota > Viridiplantae > Streptophyta > Magnoliopsida > Poales > Poaceae > Hyparrhenia > Hyparrhenia diplandra. Next base: position 117,922 of record JADLZK010007894.1, read on the forward strand.
TTGAGAGCGTGCTCATAAACTTTTGGCGATTAATTAAGCTCGCAATCGTGTTCTGACCCCGGGCCACCCAAAGTGTTAGGCACGCACGTAACCACCCCAGCCGTAGCCGGCTTCATGATTCCGAACCCCGGTTTAGCAAAAGGCTCTTTGGCTAATGCACGCACTCTTTCAGCTTTATCAGATGCCGGTGTACCTCGGGAGAAAAAGCCGTTCACAGTTCACTCATTGTTTCATCTGTATCCATCCATCCCCACTCTGGCTCCTCGCTCTGCCCAGCAGGTTATAATGAAAGCCAAAAGGAACCAGGGACGACGCAGCATCGAAACAAGCCGCACGGTGACCACCGTACCGTAGCGTGGGGGCAGTGATGATGAATCATTATACATTGATCTGCTTCTCTAATCTGTCTACCTACTCGTGCTGGCTACTAGGGCACGCATAATCTATCCTGTGTTATGCCTAGAATAGACAGACCCTAAACTAATCCTTGGCAACGTTCTCATGAGGCTCGAAACCCCGAGGAAGAGCACACGGATTTCCCGGGGCATGTGTGGAAGAAACACGCAACCACTTCACTGACTAACATGCGTAGGCGACGGCGTAGCGACCAAACTGTAAACCCATTCACCAATGTCGTCGTATAGCACTCTCTACTACAAGATCTACTCCTACCGTCCCACGAACTCCTCCTCCTACTGTACAAGTGTACAGTATACAGTACAGGTACAGCAGAGTTGGGAGTCTGGCAAGCACACGATGCATCTCTGATCTGATGGCAAGAAGACCCAAACGCAGGAGGAGGAGGACCATGCTACGCTGCGGCTGCGCTATGGACGGACGTGACCTCAAGTGAGACGCAGCTTGGACCCGGCGACCGCGCGCCCGAAAGGGGTGGCAGGAGCTTGCCCGTTTAAGCCGGGGGTGGGTCGGTTTATTGGCGACTGGTCCGAGCGAGCGTCAGCCAGAGCTGCGCCCGGCGCCCGGCTGCGACGGACGGCGCGCGGCCAGGGCCAAGCAGGTGAGGTCGTCGTCCTGGCACTGGCAGCGCGGGCGTGGTGACCACTGACCACACAACTGCGCGACAGCGAGTGAGATCGCAATCGCAAGCGAGGACCGCGCCCTCCCTCCCTCCGGATTGAGCTGTAGAGTGCTGTGCTCTCGCCATCTTGGCCATTTATGACGCGTCGTCGATCGGGTGCCGACGGTGGGGGCAAAAGAAATGGTTGGCCGGGCTTTTGTCCTCCACGGCTTGATGTGAATGAATGAATCTGTATACATCCAGCTTAGGGCTCGTTCGGTTGGGCCTGGAATGGCCCGGAACGGCCTCGATTCCGAGCGGATCCAAGCGGCCCGTTTCCAAATCTGGTTCGGCCTGGAATGGCTGTTCGTTTCCACCGGCCCGGATTGAAAACGGGCCTGGTTGGACCTCCTTCCCGGCCTTCCTGGCCCGGAACCAATCCTCACCTCGGACGGTCAGGCTTCATTCCTCGCATCCGTGCGGGCGACGTGACGCTGCTGGCGACTGGCTGGCGACGGGAGAAGAAGCCGCAGCTGGCGGCGCGAGGAGGTGCGGCGGCCCGGTGGCACATCGACGGCGACGGCGACGGCGACGGAGACCGTGACGGCAACCGCGACCTCCTCCCATCTGCCGCCTTCTCTCCGGTACCATCCAACCTCCTCTCTACTAGGGTTCTTGGGATCGGGATTGGGTACTCGGCGCCGGCGGCCGTGGGTTTCACGTCGACCGCTGAAGTTGCAGTTCTTCTAGACGTCGCTGTAGGATTTATTCGAGATGATGACGTGATGCCACAGGGAGTCGAAGATCCCCACCAGATCTCTGTCCCCGTCCATGTACGCGTGATGTACTTTTGTTTTCAGGCATTCTTGTTCTCCTCCAGAATGCACAGGTGTAGTTAGGTACGTAGTGTCCTAACAAGAAGCAGGCTTGTTTCAACTTCAGGTGATTAGTAGAGGAACGTAGTGTCCTACCTACATCAAGTAGAAAGGCAAGTGTAAACACATGCAAGTATATCATGTCTAGCAGCAAATAGACGTGTGTGATTAGTAGCGGAACAAGCTGAATGCGCTTCCTAAGTCCTGTCATCCAGCGACGGAGCTCGTAACAAAATCAAGGGGGGGCCAACTTGACAAAAGCACAAATGACAATATGTTGATATAAAAAAATAAAACCATATATACTATAGTATATTTAACTAGCCACATATCAAGTGACTACCTTTTTTTTAGATAAAGCAGTTTCCATTCCAGCCTTTGTCGGACTACTTCTGCTATTCCAATTGCTCTTCCTGGACTTCTTCTGCTAGTCCAAGTTTCTTCTCTTCCGCATCTGCAGCTTGCGTTCTTGCCTTTGTGTTCCAAATCACCTAGCTGAAGAATTGGAGGAGCCTGAAAGGTATCTTCCTCTTCCCCATCTGACTCATCTCGTTTTCTTCTTTTGTAAAAAGAATGGAGAGATACAGTTTTAATGCGGACCATTGTTGCTACCTAATTAAAATATTACATCTATTTAATTTTTATCTGAATCTGAATCTAGCATCTAACAAAATCGCTTGGGAGAAAATAGAGCAAAAAAGATTGGAGTTTGAGATTGGAGAAGAAAATAACTTGGCGACGACCGGCGCATCCAGCCTGTAGGACCGTTGGACGGATGGGCCGAGGGAGGATGACGAGTCGCGAGACGCGAGGTGTGCCGTGTGTCTCCGCTGCTCGGCAGAGGACTGGGCGACTGGCAGAGAAGCGGCCAGCGGCGGAGCTAGGTCGGCGACTTCGGAAGAGTTTGGCGAAGTTGCCGGAGGAGGCCTCTGTGCAGGACTGAGTCAGGCACCTCTGTGCTCTCGTTGCTGGGCTGTAGGCTTCATGGGCTGAAGAGCGAAGACCTGGGAATTTTGTTCTGGACAAGGGGGGGCCGGAGCCCAGTTTGGCCCCCATTAAGCTCCGTCCGTGCTGTCATCCATATTGTGATTACTTCTTGATCTGTCCTTATTCAATGATGCATGATTTTGACTTGACTTGTATATTATTGTTTTGGTGATGGTTTTCAAGAACAAGTATGTTAAGCAGTATGCCCTGTTCTTTTGATTTTCATTTGCTAGCACTTGCACTTTTGATATACTTGCATATCCAACAGAATATGCCCTGTTCTTTCCTTCTCACCGTGATATCATTTCAGATCTGCGAGCTAGTCTTCAACATGCTTATTGCTCTTTATTATTGTGATATTTATTCACTAGCATAATTGTTATATAGTCAAAAATGCTTATTTCAGATCTGCGAGCTAGTCTTCAACATGCTTATTGCTCTTTATTATTGTGATATTTATTCACTAGCATAATTGTGATATTTATTCACTAGCATATTTGCACGGGCAATATGGAAGTTCAGTCTTGCTCTAGACGTGATTAGTGTGATACTCTGTAGGCTCCAATAATCATTAGAATAATATGAGTCATCATGTGAGCACTAGTTCTGTATAGTGAGCATATTTTTTTTGTACAAAATGTCAATTTCTTTGTCTCAGGAGTTAGATGATATTCTCTGGATTAGAAGAAAAGATTTGGCAATAGGGACAAAATGTCAAAATTTCAATTTCTTTGTCTCGGGAGTTAGATGCAATACAGTCAATCAGGACCCATAAGTGATACTGGACAGTATACCTTCTTCTGTGGGTACATGACTTACTGACTACATACTTGAACCAACCGATTATTGATGCATGCAGCTAGGAGCTAGAGCTATTTTATAGTATGTGATTGGAATTTGTTGACTGATTGACTTTATTAAAGCTGTGAAATGTGTTTACCATGTTAGCATCTGCTCAAATAAGTGATGGTCAGTCAAATTCAGTCAGCAGGCATGTGTTGAGACTGAAATGCAACTGCTGGTTGTTGTAAACGGCTTCCCTCTGAACCCCAGTCGAAAAGCATGCAGTAGCTTTGCTGTGAACATCCAACAGTTGCAGTTTAGCTCTATGGCCATTTTTTTTGCCTTGATGTGAAAGAGGCAAGGATGCAGTGACTTGAATCTGCAGCCATGCCATGCCATGCCCATCTGGTGTGGTAGCATCAAAGTCTGGTCTCTTGCACATCCAATTACAGTATCAAAGTAGTCATTTGTCAACAGAAGCCTTTTTGCATGGGAGTTTTAAACTTTAAAGTCTATGGTCTTCACATATTTACATTATCATGTCTAGGTAGTGCCTAGTGAGCTTGGTGCTTTTCAATTGACATATTGATTTAATTATTAACTACGCCTCATATAATTCTCTGTACTGATCTAGCCACTTCTACGTGAATACATTGAAGAGGTCCTGAAGATTTAGATTCAGTAAACTGCAGAGTTCAGTTATTTTTTTCAGTTTTTGATTCTTTGGTTCAGTTTTTGGGTAACTACAAAATGACTACTTTGGTTCAGTTCTTGTGCAGCCTGAAATGTTCAGTCTATAGCCTTATATCTTATATCATTGATCTTCTTGTGTAATTGCAGGGTTTCAAGGTTAAGTTCAAGGTTGATTCTGCAACTTAGTGTCCTGGTTGGCTGTTTGCACTATCCAAGTGTCATTCTAATGTGTTGAAGTCCTTTTTTGTGGTTTTTTTTTTGTTATTCAGTAGTTTCTTGTACCGTCAAAAAGTTCGCAAAACCAAGTTCAGGTTCTCACATTACATTGAAGCCTTGTACTGTCCAAATTCTAACATGTCTGAATATGCAATGGCAGTTTATATGTGTGCTAATTGAATCTGGATATTATATATATATACTTGTATGGGTATCTTGTGATTGGATTTTGAACAGTATAGATATATACTCGTACATGCATTTAAAATAATGTTTTAGATATATATCATCTAGCTTTTTTGCCCGGCCTCCTGTTTTGACAAACCACACATAGTATTCATGGCCTCCTCACGTGTCTGCAGCTGCCCCAAGCATTCCTGGGTCTAACCGAACAGAAGATGGGGAAAGTAAGGAATCGTTCCAGGCAAGGAATAGCTACAGTCAGGAAGCAGTGAAGACCCGTGGTTTCACTCGTTCCTGGGCCGGAAGGAATCAGTGTCTGGAATGGATTCTTGGCAACCGAACGAGGCCTTACTAGTCTCGTCTTGCTTGATCGATATCGGCCTTGACATGATTGGCCAATTAATTGTCATCGACGCCGTCCATGCATATATCCTTTGCTCCGTGTTGACCCTTGCTTGGCTCCATCTGCTTGAGTGGACCCTTTTTTTTAAAAAAAATCTCGGATCGAATACGTGTTTTGATGGCAGACAGCCAATTCATGCCGGCAGCATGCTTGTATTGAACACCTTGTGGGTGTCTTGTACTGGGAGCATTGAACTGTTAAAGAAACAGTTTCGCTGTTGGAAATCTTCTCATCTCCAACGTTTTGATTTCTTTCATCTTCTTTCTTTTCAGGCCTCACTTATATTGGATTTATACTCAGACTTTAAATGAAAATGTTTGAATAACCAAAGGCCAACTGAAAAGGAGAATCGAATTCAGGGGTCTAGCGAACAGCACAGACAACAATCTACTAGCTTTGCTCCCACGAACGAAACGTAGCAATCTACTAACTGTGATCCGGTGAGCTATAGGTTAAACTTTTCTTCGTACTGGTCTACTCGTTGTCACTTACTATCACCGAGAGGTCATGAGGAGTGTGAAGCGAGGTAGTAAGTGCTCTAGGCAATCAGATAGGGAACCTAGCCCCTCTATCTTGTTTGAGTACTCTCCTTGTCTCCTCCTAATAACATCATGGGAATTAGTGTCAGCTGCATGCTTTGAGCATTCTTTTTTTCCTTTTCAGATGAACCTTTTGTTCGGTAGCATCTTGCTTTCACCTCCTTTCCAATATTGGCCTACTACACACTTCGCTTTCCCGGCTTATACGGATCAACTAGTAATCAAATATACTCTAGTCTAGTCTCCTCTTGTAATCCAACTCGGCGTTGTCGCCGTTTGTCCCCAATCAGTACTGCAAACCCACTTGCTACAGTGTTTGCTTGTTGTTTCACTTGCTCCAGTGCTGAACTGTTGGGTTCAGACAGATACAGTGTTTCCATGCTTGCTCAAACTTTCTACAGTATTTTATCAGCATCTCATCGATCACGCTTTGGCAGCAGATAAAATACAAATAAATGCAACACTAGTTTGAGTTGAAAGTTGTACAGCAGCCGCTGCTGGAACTTGATTTTTTTTTTTTGGAGAAAGAAAGAACGGGACAGGATCCGTCCGACCAAGGGGCGCCTGAAAGATTCTGTCGCGAACGGCGTTGCACAAAAAGAGGGAACGGCAGTGCAATTCTGGCACGGCCACGTGAGCCAGCTTTTGCTAATCTGGTATGGATGGGACGTGCCTGCGATTCAGACAGGTTTGCTTTGCAGATACGCCGGACCAATAATGGACGTGCCGGCCGGCCGGCCGGTGATCACTCACTCCTGCTCGTCAACAGGTGCGCTGTCCGCCTACACCTGGAAGACCTATTTTTAGACGCAAACCATTGCTTGCTACTAGTACTACTAGGATCTGTTTATTTATGTTTAGAGATGATCCGATCTGTGCTGCATTCTGGATTTCTGGTTCTGGAGCCGAACAGAAATGGTTCCTGAATGGAATTTTGCCTTCCTGGTTACACGAGAGACAGACAGAGGCCGCCCAGGCTTTGGGAAGGCTCAATAGGCCCATGGATCAAATTGTGCAGTCCAGAGAGGCCCACGAAGAAAATACGACTCGATTCTGGCACCCCTTTTCAAGGCCCATCGTGATGCCATTGACCGGTGCGGTGCCCCCCTTCTCCGAGGTTTTATCTCTTCTTTTTTTTCGTCCTGGTTTCCTCCCTAAGAAATAATAAAATCGTTTAACTCTTATATATATAAAATCGTTTATATAAAAACAATAATTTTCAAGGCGTTTTAGTCTTCTTATTAAGAAATAATAACGGTATTTCAAGTCGCTGAATGAAATGTTTTGTAGGAGAATATTGCCTTGTTTGGTTTGCATCCACGCAAACCTGCCTTCCAGGCAGTACATGGTTAGAGCTCTCCCTAAGTACGTGCAAGGAAAAGAGCAATCTCTTATGTATTGCTGGGAGTCGGGGAGGAGTTTTTTCATAATGAGCCTACTGCGTCTTGTATTTTTGTTTTTGGAAGTTTTTAAAACATGTTTAGACATTGATTGGATGTTCTGGGAATTTCCATATTGTATCTTTTAATAATCTCAAAAAAAAAAAATATTGTATCTTTTAATTTTCCAAGGTGCTAAATGTAGTGTGAGTGTTTGGTTGACCTGGATTTAAGCTGTCATTGTTGTTGTTGAACAGTCCATATGGCAAGCGCTCTAGTCTCCAAATTCGGAAGTTTCATGATTTCTAATATTTTATTTGTGTCTCGAATCCCAATCTACTCCCTCCATTTGGTATTAGAAGTCGTTTAGGACATCGACACGGTCTCCAAAACACAACTTTGACCTCTTGTTATTATAAAAATGTTAATGAAAATGTGATATATGTATAGTTTTATCAAAATATTTTTTTAAGACAAATCTATTCGTATAACTTTCATATTTACAAATTCAACAACTTAAAAGTTATTGATGATTTATATTCCCAATGTTTGACCAAAATCTTGTCCAAAAACGACTTCTAATACCAGCCGATGAGGATATATTTACCACTTTTCTTGGGATATTCAGAAATTTAGAGACGCTTCTTGTTATAAAAAAAAAAGATAAAGTACGTTGAAACCCACTATCCAAGGGAGACAATGACTAGTTTTAGGAGGACACGGTCCAAGGTTTTTGCGGCTCATAAGCCAGCGGCCAACGGATGTTGTTTTGTTGTAGGAGGAAATACTATACCAAAGCTAATAAGCGAACTTGATGAAAAAGTACCTTTTCCAATCCAATATACTCCTACTCCCCTCAGTCCATGAAAGAATCAATTTATGGAGCAAAACGTTGTCCACAAATAAGTTGATTTGTAGAGAATGACACGGTCCACTGAGCCATTTAATACTCCTGGTATTCTCACCTATTAATTGTTGTAGCATCTACAATCCTCTCCCGTTTTCTCATCTAGCACACAAACCATACACCGAACATTATGCAATTTAATGGTGGGACTTAGATTAATTAAAGGGTAATCTGATCATTTGGCAGCTATAGTAATGTATTTGAAACTTGCTAGGAATTGAATTTTTCAGAGACAAATGGAGTATATTTTGATACATTGCTTAGGGTGATGAGTTATGACGACAAAGGACAGTACAATCAATCATTCATTAACGACTCTAAAATTAACTTTCAATCATCGTAAGAAAAAAATCGACGTATGGTTTAGGACTTTGTTAATGACAAAATATTGGAATAGAAAAACAAGTGCCGCTCACAGCTCAGCAGCGACCAGGAATGCACAAGGAGAAAGGCTTTTTTTTGCACCGACCAAGGCCCAACAGTCCAGCTCAGCACAGGGACGCAGGGCGTAAAGCCCACTACGGCAGCCGCGTGGCCCGCGTCGTTCCAGCGCAGCGGCGGGAACCGACCACTCCATCCGCCGCCAAGCAACCGCGTCCCTTCGGCGCTTTTGCATAACCCTTCGAGGGACGGCACCTGGGATCCCCTCGATTGGCCGAATCCATTTTTTCTTCCCTCTCCCCATTTTTGAAAGCCGAAAACACAGGCTTCACGGGAACCTTGCCGTCGTCGGCGACCTCGCGATGCTGCAGATGCTGGGCCTCCGCGGGGGGGAGCCCCAGCCCCAGCGCCGGCGACGCGGCCCTCCATGAGCGGGGACGGCGGCGAGGCCATGGGCCCTGCGCGGCCGCTGCGCCTGGCGTACTGCGACGACAAGGGAAGTTCGTGATGGACCCCGAGGCGGTGGCGGCGCTGCAGCTCGTCAAGGGTCCCGTCGGGGTCGTCTCCGTCTGCGGCCGCGCGTCAGGGCAAGAGCTTCATCCTCAACCAGGTACAGCGCGAGATTAGGTTTTTGGGTAACGCCGCCTGGGTCTGCGCATCGGTGGTGCGGTGCGCGGCTAGGGTTTCGGTGTTGTTTTTCCTGAGATATATGGCCGGCTGGTTTATCTCGCGCTCCGTGCTGACCTTTGAAAGTTGTTGTGATAGTTTTTGCGACTTGATTTGTAGGGTTTAGTGGGTAACCTCCTGGATTCTAGGGTTTATTTACTTGCGGAATTGTAGCTTTTGCCCGCAATTTGGAAATACGTTTCGTGTTGATAATAATGTGTTTGTCAGAAACATTATGATACTAGAGCTAGAACTAGACGTGCGCCAACTTTCAGGAGGAGAAAGGGAATTGAAATTTAAGGGATAAGCAATGTTTGTGGTTAAGGGTGAAAGGTTGTGTTCATACATTAGGGGTGTGGTTTATGTTAGCTTCCAAACGAAGTTTTGTGCACTTAAATTACAATTTGGCCACATTATAGGACTGATATATCGTGGTATTAGAATGGTGTATTACACTTTTATTAGAAACTGAATGCTTAGCCTTTTTGTAGGAGTATCAGGTTTTTGGTTGTAGGTGTGTTATCCCCTTTTAATGAACCTTGTTTATGTTTTGGAATCATATAAATGTTATGTTTGCATGCGTGGTTGATGCTTTAATCATAGAATTCTGCAAAATCTTATGAAGGAATGCCTGTGATGTAAGAATTGACAAAGGCTTTACTAGCCATTGGATAGCAGTTCTTGGGTGCCTATCTTCAATAACCAGGATGTGAAAAATGTAGGAAATAGGAACACATAAGTTTGATTAAACATCACTATGGGCCTCAGTACTGTTGAACTAGTTATTTGATTTAGGCTTGTTAAGGTGAGGTGGGAGGGTCAAGGGTGTGCTACAAATTGGCAAGGAGTGAAGATTACTTTTATTTTAAATGTCATATAGTTGAACACTATTAATTACTGTTCACATTTTGTATGCTTCGTTAGCATCTTCATTATGTTAGGGTCAGTCATATGGGAATCAAGTCAAGTCTTTAAATGTCTTCAGAAATTTTGTAGTTTTAATTGAAGTATTGGAAAATTGCTGTTGCTTCTTTATATATTAGGTTCTAGACTAGATTCTAGACTTCCCCATTTCCTGGTTATTGAAATTTTGTGTTTCTATATGGTTTTAAGTGCTTTTCAGCTTCTGTAAGTGCATTTGCATCCATGAATGAAATTAGGATTGTGATGTGGCGCACTTATGAGTCTATCATACCCAGCTTTAATATAAGTAGAATTTTCTTTTATTGTGCGTTGTTTTGTTTACCTCTGCATTACTTGATAAAATCTGCCCTCTATATGTAGCTCCTTGGGCTTAAGCAGCGGTTTTCAAGTGGCTTCAACCCATCGTCCTTGCACCAAGGGACTTTGGATGTGGAGTACGCCTTTGAAGAGAACTGGTCTGGATGGAACTGAATACAGTCTTGTGTTGTTGGACACTGAAGGAATTGATGCTTATGACCAAACGGTATGTATTAGCAGCATACCCTTGTATCAACGGCCTATCATTTAGACATTGGCAATGATCTGTGTTGATTGTCGTTTACTTTTCTGGTGATTTTATATTTGTAACTTTGTGCAGTGTTGTCTCATGTGTTCTCTTTCCTTTTCGGCAGGGGACTTATAGCATCCAAATATTTTCCTTGGCTGTTCTGTTGTCGAGCATGTTCATCTACAACCAGGTACATATTTCTGAATGAATGAATTAGTTTTGGAACATGGAAGGAACTGTAGACTGATACTAAGGCGCTTCAGTTGTAATTGTTTTCGTTTTGAAGCATGCTAACCTCTGAGCCTTCTCCTACTTCTAGATGGGCGGTATAGATGAAGCTGCGTTGGATCGTCTCTCGCTTGTCACAGAGATGACAAAGCACATTAGGTGTCAGGGCCTCAGGTGGAAGGTCCACCGCATCTGAACTGGGGCAGTTCTCCCCTGTTTTTGTTTGGTTGTTGCGAGTAAGACATTTCATTCCTTTTATCCTGATATAAATTATGTCTATTGAATTCTGAATGGTTTGACTGTTCCCTAGCTGTGTGTCATCTTATACTCTGGCCCGGTTATGCATCGTAGACTTTTGGTATGCAATGACTTTGTGCTTCCTTTCCTACAGGACTTCTACCTTGATTTGACAGAAGACAACAGAAAAATTACTCCACGGGATTACCTAGAACTAGCACTGAGGCCTGTTCATGGTGGAGCAAGGGACGTATCTGCAAAGAATGCGGTATGGTAGACTTTTATAGGTGAAATGTAGTTATGTACTTCTCGTAGGTAACTTGCATATGGACTATTCTTATACTTCTTTTGTTGTTCTGGAAGATACGGGAGTCCATCCGTGCACTTTTTCCAGATAGGGAATGCTTTACGCTTGTGCGACCTGTGAACAATGAGAAAGATCTCCAACGTCTCGATCAACTTCCTGTAAGTATTTTTATTTTCCTTCCTTGGACTAGAGAATGTCTGCTATTGGTAGCCCTGTACTTAAAATGCTCAAACACATATCATACGTCGTAGTTAGAGCCAAACTTTTCCTAAGCTCTCCATTCGCACAAGCAGCAAAGTACCCACATGACATTTGTTATATATAGTGAAAACTATTATTTTGTGCATTTTCCCAGTAACTACACATTTTTGTTATGTTAACATTATACACTTAACACGGTATCAGTACAAGAAGGTAGTCTTTAACGCAACTTCAGTCACTGGTATGCATTTTGATATTTTTGTTAAACCTGTAAATTTAACTCTATGAAAGTGCACTCTTGAAACAAATCGATGCTTGTGTTGAAACAAATCGATGCTTGTGTTATATGTTCAATCTCAATATTCACATGGATAAGATACCAATAGCCAAAGTTGAAACAATTTGACTGCATGTACAAATTATGTTTTTCCCTTCAGGAGTTAGAGTCATAATCCATGTTCCGGCGTAGTCATATTGTTCTAACAGATTGATGTTGATACATTTTTTCCTAATTTCTATGTTGCAGCTGAGTAATTTCCGCCAGAGTTCAGATCTGGTCTGGATGCTTTTCACGAAATTTGTTCTCGACCGAACAAGACCAAAACAACTTGGAGCTAGTACAATGACAGGCCCCATCCTTGCTGGATTGACACAATCATTTCTAGATGCCATTAATAGCGGTGCTGTTCCTACAATATCTTCCTCATGGCAGGTATATTAAGATTAATTACAACAATATGGCTTATGCTGGTTCTTTTCTTCTGTTTTGGCTTACAGTTTAATTGATGCAATGTCATATGTAATAACGTGGTTGATGTACAAGTTTGTTTTGAAAATACAGATTGCATTATTATAAATTTGCAACTGATTTTAATTTATTATTATGCAGAGTGTGGAGGAAGCAGAATGTCGGAGGGCATTCGAGTCCGCTGTGGGCATTTACAATTCTTCTTTTGACCATAAAAATAATATAGAAGAGGTAGGGTCGATAATAAGTGAGTTGCTGAATGCTCTTGAACTTTTTAAAATTCCTTTTGACTTGTGTTGGCGTTTGCAGGATTCTTTGAGAGAAGCACATGAAGATGCTGTGAGGAAGGCTATCAGTGCATTTAATGCTTCTGCTGTTGGTGCTGGGTCAGCTCGCACAAAATTTGAAAAGCTTCTTCACAATTCTCTCAAAAAGTCATTTGAGGTAACGTTATTATTGCCATTAGCTGCTTTTGATTCAACATGCCCACTTACTATTTTCTGTCACATGATTCATTGGTTAATGCCTGCCAGTTGCTGAAGCAAATTTTTGTTAATTACAATTTATGTATGGCTAGGCTAACTCTGAAGCACATGAATGCAGGAGTACAAAAGGAATGCTTTTCTGGAGGCTGACCTGCAATGCTCAAATAAAGTACAGAACATGGAATCAAAGCTTCGAGCAGTATGTAACCGTCCAGATGCAAAGTTAGATGACGTAGTCAGGGTAAGGCAATGTAAACTTCTTTGCTGCAGTAATTAATCGTCACGAACCTTATCCTTCATTATTGCTTATGGTAATGTCCTTGTTGTTTGATTGACTGCAGCTCCTTGATGGCCTACTCACAGAGTATGAGTCAACATCCTATGGTCCCGTAAAATGGAAAAGGCTGGCCACATTCTTACAGCAGTGGTATTCCTATCTTCATTTGTCCTGTTGTTCGTTAATGTGGAATGGCGATCTCATTTTCTCACAATCATTTTATTCTTTTGTTGGAATGATCATTGCAGTTTGGCTGGCCCTGTTCTGGACCTTTTCAGAAGACAGTTGGAGCGTATAGATGCTGACAGGAATGCCCTGAGATTGAAATGCAATTCAAGTGATGATAAATTAGCACTGCTCAGGAAGCAGCTTGAAGCAAGTGAGGGTCACAGAGCTGAGTACGTGAGGCGCTATGAGGAAGTTCTGAATGATAAACAGAAAATTTCAAAGGATTACTCTACTCGTATAACTGAACTTCAGACCAAGAGTAGCAAGTTGGAAGAACGGTGCTTGAGCTTGTCTTCTTCTCTTGAAACCGCAAAACGGAATGCAATGATTGGAAGAGCAAATATGATCATGGTATTTTGCAGCAAAAGGCAGATGAGAGTAAGTTGAAATCCCAAATTGCTTCTCTGGAGTCTAGGGTGAGTATCAGTGAGGGCAGATTGTCAGCAACGCGTGAACAGGCTGATTCAGCTCAAGAGGAAGCATCAGAGTGGAAACGCAAATATGAAGTTGCTGTTAGCGAGGCCAAAACAGCTCTGCAGAGAGCGGCTGTAGCACAGGAACGCACAAATAAGAAAGTGCAAGAGAGGGAAGATGCTTTGAGGGCTGAGCTTGCTAACCAACTATCTGACAAGGTAATCATTTCTCTCAATGTTATTATGGCTCATACTCTTCCTCTCAATGCCCACGAGTATGTATATTCGATGTTATTTTACTCCCAAGTCTTATTATGTGCTTCTTGGTCACTTTGTATTTGTTTGTTATGTGTAAGCAGGAAGAGGAAATTTCAAGATTACATGCAAAGCTTAGTCAAACCGAAATTCATGCTACAAGTTTGATCTCGAGGCTTGAGGTATGTCTCTCTCCTATCAACTCCTCCCTGTCCCTACTTCTCAACATAATCTCATATTGCAATGATCAAATTCAGGCCACCGGCAAAGTTGAAGAGCCACGAGTCGGATTCGTTGGCTTTGAAGGAGGAGATCAGGTTACTGACTGATAACCTGGAGTCTATTAGAAGTGAAGCTCTGTCACGTGAGAAGGAAGTCAAGATCCTGGAACAGGAAAAGAACCATATTGAAGAGAAGTACCTGTCACAGTGCAAAAAGTTTGACGAGACAGATATTAGATGCAAGGAAGCTGAAAGGGAAGCGAGACGAGCAACGGAATTGGCTGATGTAGCTCGTGCAGAAGCTTCTGCTTCTCAAAAGGATAAGGGGGAAGCTCAACGGCTCGCAATGGAGAGGCTTGCACTGATAGCAAAAATGGAGCGACAGGTTGAATCTCTAGAAAGGGACAAGGCTAAGATGGTCGAAGAGATTGAGAGACTTCATCAGTCACAGAAGGATGCTGTGTCCAAGGTCACCTTGCTTGAAAGGAGTGTTGATGAGCGGGAAAAAGAAATTGATGAGATGTTGAAGGAATAACCAGCAAAGGTCCAGCACCGTTCAAGTGCTTGAGAGTCTGCTGGCAACAGAACGTGAAGCATGCGCTGAAGCCAATAAGAGGGCAGAGGAGCTCTCTCTGATGTTGCAAGCAACTCAAGGCAAACTTGACATGCTCCAACAAGAAACCACACTTGATAGCAAGCTCAAGACCTCAGCAAGGCGCTTAAGGGGTGAAGCTACAGAGTCTGTACATGATATGGATATCGATGAGGACAATGGGAGGCGCCGGAAACGATCAAAAAGCACAACAAGCCCCTTTCAAGATCCATCACACAGAGGATGGTGGGTCTGTATTTATTGGCGAAGATAGCTACAACGGAGTCAGCAAGGGACAGAAACCGAAGACTACACCAAATTCACTGTGCAGAAACTGAAGCAGGAGCTCACCAAGCATGGTTTTGGTGCTCAAATACTCCAGCTGAAAAATCCCAACAAGAAGGATATTGTTGCCTTGTATGAAAAGCATGTCGTCGGCAAGTAGTAGTCCCTGGAGCAATACTATAGTATCCTTACTCTTTTGTACTTTTCTAGACTTGATGTAGTATTGAAACTTGAATTGCCACGATCGAGGTTGAAGCGAAACAATGCATGTAATTTAGTTTAAATCTCTGGTTTGTGTATTCCTCCAATGGTGCAGTTCATTTTAGCATGCATCATTGGCAAGCACTTGTATCGGTTTGCAGTTAAGAGTCGTGATTGAAAGGCTGATCCATTTTGCAGTTAAAAGTCGTGATTGAAATGCTGATCTTTTCGTATGTGTTACTGTAGAGAACAGAAGGCTGGTCAGACTGAACCAGCTGATGTTCAAACTTGAAGAAATGAACTGATCGAGTCTCCGGAGCAAGCCTTTTCTTTTTCCGTTATATATGTGCGTGGTTTTGAGTAATCGAGTGACGAAGAAGCTAATATACTCCATTTAAGTTAATATTAATATAACTAGAGCTGTACGTTTGTATTTCACACATTTCCTATAATATGTTGGTTTGAAATCAGTATGGTACTTTGACCAGCAGTTATGTCATTCAGTATGTATTGAATTATTTTCATATGAATGTAATGGCAGAAATTCTATAATATTATTGAATTCATGTGTTGAAAAAGGAAATTTTGATCAAATGCCATACGAGGATAAGCCTAATAGTTACTAGTTTTATACGAATGGATGAATTGATAACCTATTACAACGAAAATTTGTACTCAAAATATACTTTGAAGACTTGCGCACTTGCTCAAATCTTGCACGCCTTACAAAAGGGATCGGATCGAGGAGTTCGTAAATGAACTTAAAAGTGGAGGATTTTGTAAATGAACGTGAAGTTAGAGGGTAAGAATATTGTATTTTCATACAGTCCCCGTACAACTTGGGAATTGTGATTAGTTTTCAGGTCCTGGGGGTCTACCCTGATGACCTGCTCCTAAATGCCTATTTACCCGGTAAATTTTGATAGGCTTGTATAAATCCCTTGTCCTGAATTCTTGACATGATTCAAGGGCCAAAACTAGACCTTGCTGCATGAACAGCAAAGTTAGACATGAAGTGAGGAGCCGCAGCAGCCCTGTTACCTGCTGGTGCTGGGACCCCCTGGCCATACCCCATCATTGCTCCTGGTCCTGGGCTGTAGAACTGATCAACCCCACCGTTTGCTTCCCTGAGGACGCCACCGCCAGCACCACCACCCTGGTGATGGCCGGCGGCAATTAGTGCGTCGCTGCCACCGGTGACGGCAGGGACGACGATGGATTCATGCTTATTGGGCATGTTGGAACCGCACTGCCTGGGCTGCGTCTGGAAGAAGACCTTGGAGACGACGAGCTCGCCGTCGCGCTCCTCCTCGTCGGAGCCGAGGTGGTACTGGTGCATCACCCAGTTGGTCTTCTCGGGCTTGCGCTGCTTGCCGTAGTTTGTGTAGAGCACCAGGATCTTCTTGTACCCGCGCGGCCTGCCGTTGCACAGCACCGGCCTCGTCTTGCCCGTCTTGTGCCACCGCGTCTCCCCTCCGCCGCCGCCGTCGCCGTCGCCGCTGTGCACCTTCCGCCGCTTCCTTGTACCAGTCGTGTACGCCCTCGACGGCCGGTGGAAGAAGTGCCGGACAAGTCCGTCCTTGCTCACACCTGAAATGATTTGAAAGAGTATCTTAGCTAACTCACGGGTGATCACTGAATTGCAATTAAAGGCAAGGAAGCCCATCGATCCATCGATGGATCATCATGCAAGCATGCAGATCCAAATTAACAAAACTTGGGGGTACGTGCATGTACCGGGTAGCCTCTCCGGGTGCGTGTAGCAGATGCCGTTCTCGCCGTCGATGGTGGGGATGAACTCGTCGACAAGGGGGTGGAGTTTCCGGGTGTCTGGCCTCGCCTTCCCCTCCAAGTGCTCAAGCAGCTCCTGGTCCGTCGGGTCGAACTTCACGCCGGCCGGCAGCCCCGGCAAGTCCTGGATCGTCGTCGTGCTCTCCTGACGACCACACATTATATTATTTGTTCATCGATCGATCGAGCCCAGCTCGATCAGCAAGCAACATGACATGGAAGAGTACGTGACGCATACATATATGCACCGACGCGTACTACGTACCTGCTCATATTGCGCGCGTTGGCCGCACGAGGGGCACATCTTGACGAGGACGGCGAGCGACGCCGCCGCCGCCTTCTTGCCCACGGCGGCGGCGGCCGGGGACAGGCTGCTCTCCACGGCGGCGCGCACGTCGTTGAAACCATTGCACCACGTCATAACAACCAACCCTCTTATATATTTAGCTGCTTGGTTCTTGATCGAAAACAACTCAGCGCGCGCGACGACGACGACTGCCAGTAACTCTAGAACGACATCTCCGGCGACTCGATCGGCCGGAGAGGAGGAGTGCAGCGCAGGTTAAAAGAAGACGACGACGATATGTGTGTGTGTGTGTGAGAGAGAGAGAAAGAGAACGCGACGGCAACGACAGGGATCGGAGAGGGAACAACAAACAAAGGGGTTGGTCAAGAAAGAGAGCGCTAGCTGAGGGAGAGAAAAGAAGGAAGCTATTAGCTGCTAGATAGATGGCTTGTCCCTGTTAAAAGCTACCTGCGATCTCACGCACACCACCGTACAGTGACCACTGGCCACCAATTAAGCTAGTCTCGCTCGCAGTGAGCTCTATCTCCATTGATCCTGCTCCAGCAAGACGCGGTAGGACACAAACAGCGTACCATCGCGCATGCAAATGCAACTACTTTTGATCAACGATCACCACCGTGTAGTAGTTTGGATCTCAACAAGACGACGGCGATCGAGAGCTAGATATAGCTGCAGCAGGGAGTTTTTCTCCTTGCTCTTTTATTACGTTGTTTGGGCCGGCCGGGAGAAGTACGTACTGGCTTAGCTAGTGTGTAGAACGAAGCTCATGCACAAGCAAGCAAGAAAGGTAGCTAGCTAGGATCCATACACAGTAGGTAGATGATGGCATGTTGCTTAGTCCTCACGTATAGGCACCGCAAATTCTTCCGTATACATGACAAGGAAACCAGGGCCGGTGCCCGGATTCTCTGCGCCGGTCAGGATAAGTACATGCACGACATGAAACATGCGTGGGTGCATACACCGAATTTGTTATTTAGTTCCAATAATGTTTTCATGCGTGCATTTGGTGCAAATATGAGAAACAAGCGTGCGTGCGCGAATGACATGGATCGATCGAGGCTGTTGAATCCTTCCCTGATTGATGAACACTACCTACTCCATATCCTCTCCGGTCACCTTATATGTTATATGTACTTGCTGGTAGTACACAGGAGGTTTTCCATGCTGCCACGCCTAGAACTTCACCGGCGGTCGAGTAGAAAGCAGAGCCAGTGGAGAAGAAATAGTGGGCCCTGCATAGGACCCGCCAATGAACCGCTATTGTCAGTGGCGTCTCCCATAACCTGGTTGCCAGTGAAAATAGAACTTTTTTACTGGCGCTTAATCATAGGGTTCCACAGTCAAAAACCATCGGTGTAAAATCGATTCATTGGGATTAGTTAAAGACAACCGACAGAGCAAATAGGTTTCGTAGAGACGTTTTACCTAAAGAATCGTTAGTGGTAAAACAGTTACACGCGGGTAGCTTCGCGCGGCTCGCCAGTGATAAAATATTTACACAGACGGTGTTCCCTGAGGACCGCCAGTAGAAATAGGATTTATATAGGCGAATATTTTCGATGAGCCGTCACTGAAAGTATATTAACTCTGGCGCATAAATTCCAGCAAAGAAATTTCTCCTTGTAGTACTGTATGATGAATCTAATAACACTTAATTCTTTGACATCATCTAGTGTCTTGGTGTTATGACTTATTAACCTGAAGATGGCTGGTTAGAGATAAGCTGAATGGTTTGATAAGCTAGGCTAATAAGAGTTGTATTATTCTCTTTGGAATGCAGAGACTCTCTGCATTCCAAAGAGAATAATACAACTCTTATTAGCGGCGAAGCTAGACGAGATGGCCACTGGGGTCTTGTTTGAAAATGGATGGGGTCATCATGATCTATTAGCACTAAATACACTAATTATCTATTGAAAATTTTGAAATTGTCAGGGTCGGCTGACCCCGATGGTATATGTAGCTTCGCCCCTGGCAGAGAGCTTATCAAAATGTCTTATTCTTGGCCGCCCCTGTTGCTAAAATTGCTGCAGCTGATCAAGATTGAGGCTGATCGCTGGATCGAAGCGGGTGCCCAAGGTCTAAGGAGTTTGGCGCATCAAGGCTAGCGTTGCGAGTATCCGTTCGGGTTCCAGTTCTAAGTTGATTTTGTGACGAGTTTTTCATGGTGTTCACCTTTGCCACTCCGTGTACACGCTTCCCTCCAATCTTGTCCTTTTCCTTGCTATAGCTAGGACCAATGCAAAAACGGCAAAGAAAAATGCTCGAGGTATGCTCGAGGTCAGCTTGGTTGAAGTTCGCAAAGTTTATGATGATGGAAATGACAGAGCGAGCACCTGCAGCTAGGTTTGATCGTGACACGACGTCGTGCGTGGTTCGCGAGCGAGCGGGGGAGAGACGGAGCAGGCAGGGTACGGTGGAGTGGAGGCAGGGCAACCCGATGGATTCGCAGGACGACGCGTGCGGTAAAGGGAGGGAGCTGGGAGCTGGGAGCGGATGGATGGTTTCAGATGTGAGGTCGTCGTGGATTGTGTTGCAAGGCAGATACGAGCCGGGTCTCCGGCCGACCGATCATCCCCCGGCCAGTGTGGCCACCTCGCTCCACGACGATACAAAATATGCCAGGCGAGCTGCGTACTCCGCGTCGTCAGTGAGTATGCATGCATGTAAAGTCAGATGATCGCTGGGCTTAGTATAGCTAGCCACGGTCTGGATCAAGGCCAGTCGCTGCCGACATGGCCGGAGATGGGCAGCCCAGCAGGCCATAGGCACGTCGGCTTCCGGATGGCCGACAGGCCCTAAATCCGATCGCACCGCCGATCTAAAAAAGAAATTCGGAGTTTGGTAGGGTGTCGTCATTAGGGTACGGTGGCGTGGCAGGAACTGGTTGGTTATGACGACCGACGATCTAATTCGATTGGCCCTAGCTTTAGGTTTCAGCCACGAGCCCCAGCTTTCAGGTGAGGCGCGCGAACTACTACAAAGCTAGCTAAGCTCCATGGCCGCTGTTGTGCGCTAGCTTAATTTGGAGCTTGATCAATCGTACGTGGCTCAATTCAGACCGAATGATCTGGTCAGATTTCAAAATGATGCATGTGTGTCTTTTTGTGCTCATAGCTGTGCGATTGGCAACGGGGACTCCGATCGTTAATTAATTAATCGGTCGATACATAGGTCGGACTCCGGGAGTGGATGCTACGGCTCAATCAGAAAATGACAGCGTACCCCTTCACAATGCAAGTAGCTCCATCCAAGGAGCCATACACTTGAACATATGTACTGTTTGCCTGTTATTATACTGTCAATATATGAATGATAGTAACATGTCGAAGTTGTCAACTTAGCATCTACATGGATGAGCTTGATTGCGAAGTACGAAGTCTCATTGCATGGTGAAGAAGTCACGATGATATGTATAGTGTTGTTGAGCTGTAACATTTGAGACATATATATGCAGGTATGAATATGAACAGATGAGGCATGATCGAATGGAATCTACTGTAGCCGCATGCAGACGTTGTTCACAAATTAAGCAAGTATATGTCCAGCTGCTGCTCGTTTTAGCGTGAAACGAACGTATATGTTGGTGCTGATAGTGCTATGCAGATTAAATGTGCAGTGGTTAATTTGCTATATACAGATTAATTAAATGTGCACGCGTTCATTCATGCTTATTAATCAGAAAACAAGTATGTCTAGCTAGCTCGTGTTTGAGCGTGAAATGAACGAGCTGACTATTAATAAGCACAAGCGTTCTTGTGATTAACCTTAGGTGGCGTTAGGTTCCAGCAAAAGGACCTTTTTGTGTGTGTGTGTGTGTTGGGACTTAAAAACCCATAAAACTCCGTAGGACACTAAATAGGGGGACTTTTTTTTTGGACTTTTTACTAAAAGTCCCTAGAAACACCTCTTTGACAGTCTTTTTCTAAAAGTTTTAGGACTAAAAAAAGTCATAAACTAATTAACCAAACATGGTCATGATTAGTTAGTGCTTAATAGCTCAGTTGCCTTGCAGGATAAGCTTAAGCATCCTCTCTTTCGTACCTGTTGAAAATGTTGACGGCGTACTTTCTAATTATTGGAATTGAGTTCAGGCAAGAAAAATATTCTCTATGTTTTTCCATTACACAATGAGTGTTTTGTTTGCACAGTAGCGTTTGAGATTTTGATTTTTTTCTCTATTAAGAGAGCAATTTATTTTGTTGAAAATTGGTCCAAGGCTTATCAAGTACTCGTATGTCTATTCAACATGAAATGATTGTATGCAATGGTTTTGTACCAATTTGATATACCGGCTATTCATCATTAGTATTAGGGGTGCAAAATGGTGATGATTAGGTGCACCTCCAAACCTCTTTTAAATATTTGTACTACTTTCTACTTCTCCAAATTGAGAAGTAGTACAAAAAATACTTAAATAGAGTAGTGGACCTAAAGAGGTTTAGACTTTTAGAGGTGCACCTAAAGGTTACCCCTTTGCACCCTTGATCAGTATGTGGACCTGTCCATAATCTGTCTTAATCAAATGCTTAATTAGCTTAGATGACTTGCAGGAAAAGCTTAATTTCGACCTTCAATGTTGAAAATGTTGACATGGTACTTCCCAATTAGAATTAATTGCAAGTTTTGTGGTGACGTGTCAAATCAGGCATAGCTCGATCCCTCAAAGTAGGAAAGACATAGTGGGTGAAGTCACTTCTTCTATCCGTATCTTGTAATCCAAGCTGAAAAAGGAAAGTAAACAATTTAAGGTAGAGACAAGAAAATACTCCATGCAAGTATAATGGGTTGGTTAAAAAATATTTATGAAACCATCCATTGAAAATATAATTTTTTTTTTTTTTTTGAAAACAGAAAGCATTTCATTGATCTGTCACAGCACAATCGCTGGACACGAATCCCTCAAATGATTGAGGTACAGACGGCCAGGAAGTAGAATCCCCTCCAGGCAAATTACAACCATAAGAGGCTAAAGCATGTGCTAAATTATTACATGAGCGAGGACAAGCTACAATATGTAAAGAAAGAAAATCAGAAGCCATCATATGTTTTATTTCAGTGATAAGGCCACTCATTGATGAAAGGCGATAGTCATCACTTTGCAACGCCATCTTCACTAATGTAGCATCAGTCTCCAAAGTTAGAGCATTAATACCCATCATAGACGCTATCTTCAGGCCCTTTGCGCACGCCAACAGTTCAGCATGAAAAGAATCCTGGAGGTGGGAAGCACTACCAGCCCGGCCTGTATCACGGCTCCTTGATCATTTCTAATCACGAAACCCTAGCCACCTGAGCCCGAACTCTGAAAAAATGCTCCATCAACATTCATCTTCAGAACTCCCTCCTCCGGCTTTTGCCAGCGTTTCTTCTGAATACTATCCGGCAATACAGCATGTTGTCGGACAGGCTTCAGTTTATCAGCTTTGGCTGCTGCAATGTACGCAACTTCTCGCGCCGTTTTTGCCCTGCCTTCTTCACGCCTGCGATTTCTCTCATTCCACCATAACCATAGGGTGGTAACAACAGTGGATTGATGTTGTGGTTGAAGCTTGAAAATCATCTCCATCATATCCATCGGTGATCTCGCTTCAGCTAGCTGCAATCTGACGTCATCCAGATTTAGCTCCCTCCATACCTCTCTTACTTCTTTACATTTTAGCAATAAATGTCCTCCATCCTCATCAAAGCGATCACAAACGCAACATTTTGTATCAATCTTCATACCTCTTCTTCTTAGCACAGCTCTGACAGCCAAAGTATTATGGCTTAAACGCCACAGAAAATGCTTAACTTTGGGTTGGCAATCAATACTCCACAGTTTCTTCCAAAAATCATTCAGTCCACAACTTCCTCCAGCACCCCCGGGTCTGTTAGACTGTTGGTTTCTAAGGAACATCTCCCTGTGTACTCTGTAAGCCGACTTCACTGAAAATTGCCCCTTACTGTCATAGTGCCATCCCAAAGTCAAGCATATCAATATGGACAGGAAACGTTTTTATAAGCTTAACATCCTCCTCCCAGAACGTGTCAGACAACAATTGCTGGTCCCATTCTTCAGTGATTGGATCAATAAGTTCTGAAACTTTTGTTAACAGACTTCGGTTTCTTGGAGTAATGGGTCTCCTGGTTATGCCCCTCGGTAGCCAGGGGTCCTGCCAAATGTTAACTTCACCACCAGACCCCACTCTCCAAATAACCCCCTCCTTTAGTAACTCGACTCCTTTCATGATGCTTCGCCAAGTATAAGAATACCCCTCTTTCATCTTGGAATGCAATAGCGTGGAATTTGGGAAATACTTCGCTTTCAACAATCTAGCACAAAGAGAATCCGGTGACTGGATAAGCCTCCATCCTTGTTTGGCCAACATAGCCATGTTGAAAGAATGTAAGTCTCTAAATCCAAGCCCACCTTCCCTCTTTGGCATAGTTAGACGCTCCCAACTCACCCAATGAATACTATTATCCTTATCCTGATTGTTCCACCAATATTTGGCAATCATCGAACTGATTTGATCACATATCTCCTTTGTGATATCGAAGCAAGACATAGCAAAGACCGGGATCGCTTGTGCCACAGCTTTGATCATTACTTCTTTCCCTGCCTTTGAAAGCAACTTCTCCTTCCAACCCTGTATTCGTTGCCACACCTTCTCTTTGAGATACGCAAAGACCGACGTCCTTGACCTCCCAACATAAACCGACAGCCCAAGATATTTTTCGCTTCTTGTTTCAGATCTGATCGACATAATCTCCTTAGTTTTCCTCCTTGCGTTGTCACTGGTATTGGCGCTAAACATGACTGCCGATTTTTCTGTGTTGATCACTTGGCCGTAATGTACTCATATATATATCTAGAATCTCCTTTAAATTTTGGGCTTCCTCCTCTTCCGCTTTTGGTGCAGTATCGGGGAGTCATCCGCAAATAAAAGATGGGGCACAGATGGCGCCCCCCTACACACCTTGATACCATGGATTCTCCCTTCTTCCTCCGCCTTCGATAGGAGCGCTGAAAAACCTTCAGCACATAGAAGAAAAAGATAAGGCGAAATGGGATCACCTTGTCTTAGTCCTCGTTCGGGCACAAATTCTTCTGTCAACTCGCCATTTACTCGAATTCTGTACTTCACTGTGGTAACACAGTTCATCACCAGCTCCACCCACCGGTCAGCAAACCCAAGCTTCAGCATCATATCTCTTAGAAAATTCCACTCGACACGATCGTAAGCTTTGCTCATGTCAAGTTTCAACGCTGCATATCCTACTTTCCCCTTCTTCCTTTGCTTGAGAAAATGAGTCAGTTCAGGCCACAAGGATGTTATCACCAGGTCGAGGTTTTTGAGCTGGCTAAATTTATAGAAATTAATATCAACGCTTGTCAGTCTATGTAAATAGGTTTATTATGACATTATTTATATGGATAGTCTAATATAATACTTATTCTGTCCATTATTCTAATTATAAAACAACTTGACTTTTTATAAAAAATGCTTAGTTTTATTATGTACTTACTACTCCCTCCGTTCCACTGAGTTTGTCACCCTGGATTCCGTGCCATCTTATTCGATGCTTCGTCTTATTCAAATTTTTGCACAAATATAATTTATTTTGGTACGACTTATTTTATCAATGAAGATACTTGAATATTGATTAATTTATTTTATAATTTGCATAAATATTTTTGAATAAGACGGATGGTCAAAAACGAAGTTTAAAAAGTCAAAAACGATTTAACTCCATGGGACAGAGGGAGTAGTCTATGTATATGAATTGTGCTTAACGAGTTGAAAGGTCGGTCGACATTACTCCAATTTGCGTCAGTGCCGGCCAAAACATCTTTCACGCGTCACATATGCACACTGGTCTGCAGTGGTCTACTTGTCGGAAGTCGGAACATACGTACTATGCTGACCGAGCTAGCTAGCACGTAGCTAGGGGGTCTACTAGGGCTGATAGCATACTCTCACACGGTCTCACTGATCACGCTACGATGGGTTCATCCATGACCATGCAGCATGATCAGGCAAAGGAAGCACATGATCAAAGGATTTTGCTGTCGTCTCTTGCAACTTTTTCCAATGTTCTTCCCGGCCGGGCCTGATCTGGTGCATGGTTCACGCTAATGCAGAAATAAAGACATTGGGCTGGCAGTGTCAGCTGGCCGGTAAAGACTGCTAGCTACATCCTGTATCGCAGGACAGGAGCCAGGAAGGCTTGTCTTGGCAAAAGTATCTTGCTTGCCGTAGCCTAAAGTGTTTTTATTCCGTCACTGATCACGATCCTTTGTGATCACACATCAGCATAAAAGTCGTGCGATGTCTGTCTGTCCGACTGTCTTGTTTCGGAATGTCGGAGAACACGCAAGGAGAACACATGCATGATAGCCAAATGTGCATTTGGGCTAGATTTGATTTGTATTAAGTTTGACAATTTATTACTCTTTTTTTTTTTCTCTAAAATGTAAAGAAGGAAGAACTTGATCAGGCCCACGACTATTGGGCCTGTTGCTTCATGGGCTTGGAGGGCATTGAGGACTTGGTGGTGGCGATATCGTTAATAATTAACCCAGAGAACTCAAGCGTTCTTTGCGGGACTTTCGTGTTAAGTGAATACAGTCGTGTTTTCTACGTACATACATGTTAATTTGTGATCATATATAAGTTGTCGTGATGTTCTGACTTCTGAACATCCACAGAAAATCAAATAATCATGGTGATCTGGTATGAAATGCCAAGACAAAAAACAAACTGAACTCATTCATGAACAGTACACATCATGACAATAAACTCCGAGACGACGAAGCATCAATTCTATCTGTCACCGTCAAACACTAAGCTTGCACCATCAGGCATGGCAGCAGGGCCGAGCAGCCTGCCGTCCATAGGCACCATGAGCCTCAACGGGTCATCTGGCGGCGCTGCGAGCTCGCCGCACGTAGGGGCCAGCTGTCAGCAGCGGCGGCAGCCATGGCCAGGAGGAGCCAAGGGTGTAAAATTTTCAGATTTCTGACTTAGATGTTGGCAATAAAAGGACTATGCTAAGGAGAATGGAATAATCGAATGGACAGTTGTTGCGAAAATCAACATAGAAAAACCATACATGCTGATGTGTGTTCGAGTTCCAAGGAGGAAGCAAGGATAGTGAGTTACCCGAGATTGAACTGGAAAGGATATCAGCACTGAAGTAGTAGCAGCAGCCCCGGATGGAGCGAGACGTAAAGGTGACCTCCATATCGGGTATTGAGTAATCTTGACTAAAGGAGTTTGTTGTGTATAAGTTGAGTATCACCGTTGCGCGTTGCCGCAGGATTTTCTTAAAAATGTTTTTGTTATATACGTAGCATTACAATATGATCTTTTGTATACTATGTATAACTATATAAAGAATCTAAGGAAGATCCTTCGATGTTTAAGGCTCGGAAGCGCAGCATGATTATATATGATCTTCACTAAACATTGTGATAACATCACCTTCTTCTTGTTGTTTCTTGTGCTTGCGGTACTTGTTTAGTTTGCGCTTGTAGCTTGCACAGGTGTTTCAGCAGTAGCGTTGGGTTGCTCTTCCCCATAAACAGGGCTAAAAAGTTTCGTTATGCTTACAACTGGCAAAACTAAATAAATCAAGATTCAGAAGTTTCAATAGAAACGTGAGCAAGTACAGATAATCCCAGTCTCACCTTTTAATTTTTTTTCCTTTGCCGCTAGCATCCGAAATTGGATTATATTTCATCAATCTCTATTTAACAAACAGGTAACTGAAAATATAGTTTCACAAGGAGACATGCAGACAATGGATTATTTAACAAACATGTAACTGAAAAAATGAAGACACGCATGTAACTGAAAATCAGGCGGCTCTGTGGGAGAATCGAAGTCGTCTGCCTGATCACATGCAGCCATCGATTTTACGGTGGAGAATTGAAGTCATCTCCTGAACACATGAAAACAAACAGACTGACTGAACACTGAAGATAAGCAGCCATTCTAAATTTAGGATCGGTGGAGAATCAAAGTCGTCTGCCATGTTTTGAGGATGAATCGAACGACCGGCGCTCAGGCGGCGGCTCGGCATCGGCGGCACAGCGCGGCTGCGTCGCGCGACTCCGACGGCGTGGCCTCGACGGTACCCACGGCCGACTTCCGCGCGGCTGCGACCGGCCTGCGTGCGCGACGCCTGCACGACTCGTCAACGCGACGCCCGCACCTCGCTTGGCCCTGCTGCTCTGCTCCGGGTGGCCGGTGGCCCTGCGCCCGGCAGTGGCGGCGGTGGCCGCCGCCGTGATGGTCGGCCATGAGGCCTCCCAGGCCGCAACGGGAGATTTCGCGCGCGCGCAGCAGGATCCGAGCGGCGTCGAGGAGGCGACCCCTCCCTACAACGCGCTGTACTGTGCCCTTACTCTCATGCTTCCTCCACCCGGCCATGCTTGCTTTAAATAGCAGGACGCCCGTACGCAGATGAAGAGTCAAGTGAAGACGATTTGTGGACGGCCAAAGATGACTAATGACGATCAATGCCATGCATCTGTGGAACCTATTCAATGCGCTTGCTTCGACTATGCATTTGAGAGGTTGAAACTGCCCTGGAGTCCAAGAGACATAGTACTATGCGTGGGGCGCAAATGACCAAAGCATGCAGAAATAGACCATTAAAGGAGATAAGGTTAGTGGGGCCGTTGATGACGCTGGGGTTCACGAGATCGCGAAGAACTTTCTACAGTGGGGTTTGTTTATATAGAAGGTTTAGATTATAGTGTAAAATAGACATTTTTGCTATTTATAATTTCCTTTCTTTCGCACGGACCCTCGGATAAGGACCTGACAGGAGGACTAGAGTCACACCGTGCCAACCAAAAAACGCATGGAGGCGTCTACGTCACAGCAGAAGAAACACGCTGGAATGTCCGATGGCGACTGAACGGACGCACGTACGAGAAGAGAGACGGTGACATCACCAGCCACCACGCGGCGGCCCCCTTCCGTCACTCAACCTGCCGGCCGGCGCAAGCTTGACGATGGCCGCCGAACCGGCTGGAGTGGAGTGGGTGCAGCCGGAAGCAAGCAAGCCATGGCCGAATTGCGCCGCAAAAACACCAGCCCGTTCGGCCGTTTCTCGTGCAAGCAACCGCAAGCTCCCCCGATTTGTTTATTGGGCCGCCCGCGCGAGCGAGCTGAGTTCCTGTAACTTGCAAGTCAAGCGCTGGTCAGAAAATGGCCACAACACGTCGCCCACGTCCGCCAAGGCGAGCTCGTCATGCACGCGTCTCCGTTTCCGCGGGCGCCTTTAAATCCCCGCACGTTCCACCACCGCCGGCGGCAGATTAAGGCCATTCATTGATCGTGCCATCGGTTACATTACATTTACATGCATATGCGCCATTGCCGCCGGTCAACGAGTAGGGGAACACGATCGATCTGGTGTGTGCTGAGTGATCGATGGCGGGCGGCGGTTGGGACGACGACGTCACAGCGGCGCGGCGGCGACGACGACGTGGAGTCACAGCGGGAGCACAGTGAGGATGGTAGCCGCCGCGGTGAGCAAGAGCAGGAGCAGGAGCAGCGGCGGCCTCTGCTGGTGAAGCGGCGCTCCTTGGCCACGGACGACGGCGGCGGCGACGGGATGAGCCCGATCCAGCGTGCCATCAGGCAGACGTACCAGAGCACGGCGCACCTAGCGAAGCTGCTGCCGACGGGCACGGTGCTGGCGTTCCAGCTGCTGTCCCCGGTGGTGACGGCGGAGGGCCACTGCGTGCGCGCCAACCGCGTCATGGCGGGCGCGCTCCTGGCGCTCTGCGCGCTCTCCTGCTTCGTGCTCAGCTTCACCGACAGCTTCCGCGACGCCGCCACGGGCGCCGTCCGCTACGGCTTCGCCACCACGCGGGGGCTCTGGGTCATCGACGGCGGCGCGCCGCTGGACGACCAAGGGCCGCGGCGGCGTACCGGATCCGGTTCCTCGACCTGGTGCACGCCGTGGTGTCCGTCATGATCTTCGCCGCCGTCGCGCTGCTCGACCAGAACGTCGTGACATGCTTCTTCCCTGTGCCGTCGGAGGACGACAGACAGGTGCTCACCGTGCTGCCCATCGCCATCGGCGTCGTCGGGAGCATGCTCTTCGTCACCTTCCCAACCACCCGCCACGGCATCGGGTTTCCGCTCTCACCGCACTGATAACTGGTACAATTGAATGATGGATCGCTAACTTTGTGTGTATATCGATTTCCATTTCTGTTTCTGATTGTAAATAAATGGCACAACAAAGATTGTGAACTCCGTTGAAGGAGACGTGAGTATAGCTAGATCTAGAAACAACAGACACTATATTTGCATGATGATTATTTTCGTATACTTCATGAAATTGATGAGCTTGAAATTGTATACTTGTTTGTACTCTTGATGAATTCTTGGTCGATAGCTAGCAATGCGTGCAAGTTACAGGGCAACCGAAATACTACATTTGTACACCGCGCCAAAATAGCAAGAAACAAGCTGATACTTGCAAGTAAAATAAAGTTATGAGTGACACCGCAGGATAGGATAAGTGTTAGATATGACACGCACATTGCTATTTCAGCGCCACGGCGAGCTTGTTCGGAACGCACACAGATCGAAAAGAGCATCATGCCAAACACACCGACGGGCAGCAAGATGGAAAGCCCACCCGGCAGACGCTAAGTTAGTACAAGACACTTCAAACGCCACGCAATGCCGGCACCCGTGTAGAGAGCAAATGATGGGATGAAAGGGCCCTAGGGTCGAGCCTTGAGCAGGATCATGTCATGGCATCAAGCATGCTGGCGACAGGTGATGACGACACTGTCCTTTTACGAAACATGAGGAAGATGGGATTTAGAGAGGAATGAAGTGAAGGAACTTTGGACCAAGGTTCTGGCAAAATACAAGCGTCAAGCGTGCATATTCACATAAATTAAAGCCTGGATGCAGGCACGACTCTAACCCGAACGAAAAAAAAACCATGGATGGATGCTAGATGTGCGTGTCCATCAGCTCTCTCTGTGTGTGTTGAATCTGAGACCCCAGGCCATCCAAATCCATAGTTCTATATATTGCAGGCAAATACTTCTTCATGAAAGCTAGATTGTTGTAAGCTGGATTATAAAAGTTGGGTAGAAAATGTTGTTTGATTCATAGCTGGTAAAAGCAAAGGTAACAACATGTCCGCTTGTCTTGCCTCATCTTTGTTTCAGTTTATTCAACCACAACCATCGGCCAAAAGTTGTAAGAAGTTGGGTTGGACCAACTTCTAAATTTTAGAATTCATAACTCTCTAGATTTATATAAACTATTGTGACTGTATGGAGCTCCTGAGAAATTTTAGAAGCTAGTAACTTCTACAATCCACTTGAATACAAACAAGCTCATAGATCCATATACCCCTGAATCCATAAATGGGACCCATAAGAATTAAAAAAAAACATAATCACTCACCCACCTTTTTTTTTTCTCCCCACCCAATCTCCTCCTCCCTTGGTCCCTCTTTCATCCCACCTTATTTTTTCCGCCTCTCATACCCTCCTACCCCCCTCTGCCTCCTCACTACTCAAATCCACCTCCAAGGCTCCACCACCTCCTCCCTCCTCACCGGCAAGGATGTGGTGTCTCAACTCCTCCTCATCAGATCTAGCTTTGGCGTGGAGGCCTCGACCCTGGAGACCTAGCCCCTTGGCGTGAGTGCGAGGAGAGCTTGTCCATTGGGCCACCGCCATCATGGGCTCTGGGCTCGGGCTCCTTCGCCTAGATATAGATGTTCCACAAAGGCTCAATTACAAGAATGGGGTGACGATTGACGATGAGCTAGGGCAAAGGGGTTAGGGGATTCTAAGCAATGACAACGACAATGACTTATTCAACTGACGCGAGAATGCCAACATCAAGAAAGAAAAGAAGGGTGAAGAGATAGATCGTGTTTTTTTTTGGAGCTAGGCTCCGTACAAGGAACCACTCTACCATGGAATCAAGTTCACAATGTATAGGTACCTATACTATAATCACATTTGTTGTGTAGGAGTTGCCTATGAATGCTTATTGTACATCCTAACGCCATATCATTTTTATCATGAGCACTAAGCATTAGGCCTTGTTCCATTCATGTAGGCATTAAGAAAACAACCTAGCTATTTGGCCTAACTCATTGTCACTTTTCTCTAGTTTGTGTGTGTGGGTTGTCGTATTTTTCTCTCATCCACCTCGCCTGACTATCATCATCCCGCTTAATATATAGAACACTTCAATGGCACATCCTTTTCCAGTTTCGTATGGTCTCAACTTAGTCCAAGCAAGAAAAGAGGGATTTCCCTCAACCCTTTATTTTCCCCTTATATATTCGTTTGTGTCCTTGCAATTCTGAAGATGTCCCTTATTTTTTTTCTCATCGCCTTCTCTCTTTGTAGAGGTAGCCATGGTCAAGCATCAATGGTACCCTTGTTTTCATAAAGATCCGATACAATCCAAGCACATCAATGTATAACCCATTATTTCCACCTCACATCATTTATTTTCTTATTATTCTTTGCAAGTCTAGACATTTGACCTCGTTCTCAAACCACAAGATAATGGCATCGGCTAACACACAACCGACCCTTCTTCAACCTCTTGTTCCTCCGCCATTGCTCCCCCCATCTTGCTCCACTACTTCCCCACGCCATCTTCGTCACCATCATCACAAATCAATTAGGTTATTCTTCTATAATGATCGACTTCCTCGCTACAAGCATCACCCAACTAGCCTCTTCTACCACCTATGACCACTATTTTTCGTCGATCTCCCAAAGCCGCCTTTTTTATAGTCGTAGGACATAAAACCCAACCTCAAAACTCTTGCCACTTCTTGGTTTAGGTTGGCAAACTTGACTTGTCGGAGGAGGCTTAGTGTTGTTGAATCTTGTTTATTCATCATCATTGGAGACCTCGGACCCTTGCAGCCATGGATTTGAAGGGGAGTGAGGCGTGAGGAAGATGGATGAAGGTGGAGGAAGATGGTGCAGGTGCAGATCGGTTTGAGATAAGTCAACAATCTTACAAAAAAAGTGAGAGATGCTTGAATCTTTAGAAATTTCAACTCATAAGGGACAACTTATTCATATTTTTTTTTCTATAGCCGAGCAATGAAAACATTATATATTAATTAACTGAGCACAACAAAAATACCTAGGCACTTGAAATATACTTTTCCGTTCAATTATAAGATGTTTAATTTTTTTTTTTGACCCTAAGTTTGATCATTTTTTTTTTTTGTAAATATACTTAAATTTAAGTCATTTTAAAAGAACTTTTAATAAAACATGATATTTTGATACAATTTTGAATAAGATAAGTGATGAAACTTGGTGTAAAATGTCTTATAACTAATTTGGACGGAGGAAGCAGAAGAATTTGCTTGAGTAGTTCCCACACAGTAGTACAGCACCACTCCTACGGTCACGATCGTGAAAGTTCCACTTGGACCGGCCCCTGGGTCCCACGGACCACGACGGCTGGCCAGACCCGCAGACCATCGAGTGCAGACTCGTCCACCGGTCGGCCCTTTGGTACGCGAAGCGCGGCCACCCATCGGGCCCCCACCCCCGTACGGCCACAAACATTCTTCGCCCCACGCCACAGAAGATCCGCCAACAGTTCTACGATCTCATCTCATCGCACGAACGAGAACGAGGAACGCAGCCGCACCCCCAACCTATGAACGCGCAGCCCGCGCCCGCGCGCGGCGAGATTCACAACGCGCACGCACGAAATCCACACCACTCCTACTATTCTCCAAGAACAGAGAGAGAGATCCACATCACTGCTCCCCTTTCTTTCCTTGGTCTGGTGAGCCTGACTCCTCCCTCCGCATCGAGAAAAAAAGGATACTACTAGCACCACCACCAGGCAACAACGCAAGAGCATCAAACGCCAGCAGCTTCTGCAAGGCAATAATAAAAGTCGGAGGCATCAAATCCAAAAGGTTTTTATTAGCATGGAAGCGATCAAACCCCTGACCAATTCGGGAGGAGGAGGAGTTGCATCTGTGGCCTCCCCTGTTGCTCCTCGTCCTCATCGCGGTCGCGCCCGCGTCGTCCCTATTACTTCTCCGCGTCCGCCCACCGATCCTGTTTGTTCTACTTGGCGTTTGCGCTGTGCTTCCACTCCTGGTGGAAATTCGTGGCGCCGATCGAGCCGGGACTCGCTTCGGGCTCGGTGCCTGTGCTTCGTATTTATTGGGAAGAGAAATCGCCGTAGCGTGTGATTAGTTTTGTTCTTCTTCTTCTGTGTGGCCTGGTCTTCGCGTGTTGTGTTTTGTTGTCTGGGTGTGGGAGGAGGAGGCGAATCTAGGGTTGCGGGGCGTCGGGGATGGAGTCCTCCGACGACGGGGGCTCCGGCCCGCCGGCGGCGGCGGGGATGGGGAGTCCCGGCCCTTCGTCGGCTCCCGCGGCCGTTGGCGGTGCGAGTAGCGCACCTGGCGCGTCCGGATCGGGGAAGCCGCCCGTGAAGCGTGTCATGAAGACGCCCTATCAGCTGGAGGTTCTCGAGAGGACGTATGCAGGTTCGTCGACTACCTGATGATTCTGAATGGTTTTGTGGGTTTGCTATCGCGAGCTTTTGATAGAATTGTGCGTGTGGTTTTCATGGGGATTTTGTTTGTGCAGAGGATTCGTACCCAAACGAGACCAAGCGGGCGGAGCTGTCGGTGCAGTTGAACCTCACAGACAGGCAGCTGCAGATGTGGTTCTGCCACCGCCGGCTCAAGGACCGGAAAAACCGCCCGCCAAAGGCAGCTGAGGGACGAGGAGGTTAACATCCCAGTCATAGCGCCGCCGCCGCCGCCGTCTGTGCTTCCGCCTCCATTGCCGCCCAGCGAGATGATATGGGTACTGTCGGAACCTATGATGAGCACCTGCCGCCCTATTCCATGAGAGGGCCTGGCGGTCATCGGCTGTGCCTAGGCTGTCTGCGCCCGGAGATTGGGAGGAGATATTATGAACCGCCACAAGTTATGCTGCCTCACATGGCACCAGTGCATCTTACACAAGCGGAGTATCGGGTGATCGATTCTGTAGAAGCACTTATAGGGGAACCTTTGAGGGACGATGGGCCAGTGCTTGGTATTGAATTTGATCCACTTCCTCCTGGTGCATTTGGAGCACCTATCGGTAAGAACCTTGTGCTCATGATGTGTTGTATTTGATGCCGTAATATATATTTTATTTTTTAAAATAAATTTATAATACATACATAAGACTGATTTAGAAGCCTATTGTGTAGACCTCTCAAGCTCACGCAACTGTCATTCAAATACTTTTAATGTATTATTAAAAGTAGTGGATACAGACTCAAATTTCTATTTTACCATGTACTTTATAGTGTTGAAAAGTCTTTTTTGAAATGCTACAGTGTTGGAAAGTTTCGGCTGATTGTTTTGTAGAGTGAAATCTGAATTGTTGACAGTGTATTATTGCCATATTACATTACATTATGCTGATTTACTTTCTGCTATTTATTTTCAATGTTTTGGAGCAGTTCCTGAGCCACCAAAGCAGCCCTTCCGATCATATGAGACCAAGATGTTTTCTGGGCATGATCCCAAACCCATGAAGGTATGCATTAGTTTGCTTGCAGACAAATGCTTGTTTCTTTTGACAACCGTCCGCCCCTTATCTTTCAATAGATGGCATAATGAGAGACTATCCATTTATCTATGTGTTGTTTCCATCAATCTGCCTTTATTCATTTCATGCATATTGTTGCATTGAAAGAAATGGCCACCATATATGCATGATCTGTTTATAGAGCATAGTCATTTTGTTAGATTTGTTACATTTGTTTCATGATTATA
Source organism: Hyparrhenia diplandra (assembly GCA_015847255.1). Lineage (NCBI taxonomy): Eukaryota > Viridiplantae > Streptophyta > Magnoliopsida > Poales > Poaceae > Hyparrhenia > Hyparrhenia diplandra. The sequence continues at coordinate 153,028 of JADLZK010007894.1, forward strand.
TTATACTTTATCACACCTCATGGATTTGTATTGTATGGAGTTTTTGATTTATATATTCTATCTCTTCTTGTCCGCTGTTCTTTTGTTCTGGATGAGGTTATTGTTTTCTTAAATAATCCAATCATGTATCAGTTTAAACTTAGTTTAAACTTTAAATTCTGTTTCCCTTTGTAGGCTTGGCATTCTTGCCTTCCACAGACCCTTTACTTCCAAATACAGGGAAACGAAAGTCCTTGATTGGGTCTTCTCATCTTGGCTCACAGGCAGTACAGGAATACCAGTTTCTTCCTGAGCAGCCAAGTGACACATATGAGAGGGCAAACCAGTCGCGCTTCTATGATGCTCCAGCAGAGGCGTCAAACTTGAGGGTAGCTTCTCTGTCAGGTTCACGCTTTCTACATGGACTTGAGCAGGCACCTAGCTATACGTTTCACGGTCAATCATCTGGTTCTAGCCATTTGGCTCAACGTGGCAGATCGCCCGATTGCATCGGCATTAACAGATAATGAGGGGGCTTTGTCAAATATTAATGTTAGCCCAGCTCCAATCCATGGCCAATTTGGCATCCCTCAAGTTGCCGGATTCGAAAGCTCCCTCGCATCCTCTGAAAGAATGGGATATCATGATGATGATACATATCGTGTGGACAGAAAGCGCAAGGTATGTTCTCGCTGCATTTTGGATATATTCTTTTTTTCTTCTTTTGTATTATTGCTTTTTGATATAGTCTTATCTTTGTCTAACGTTACTTCAGCATAATGAGGAAGCTAAGATTGCTAGGGAGGTTGAGGCTCATGAAAAGAGAATCAGAAAGGAGCTTGAGAAGCAAGATCTGCTGAACAGAAAGGTCTTCCTTAGTTGCGCTATAAGAAAGTTCATGCATACCTTTCATCACGCATTATTAATTTTTTTCGTATTTCTGCAGAGAGAAGAACAAATGCGGAGGGAAACAGAGACTTGATCGTGAGAGGCGTAAGGAAGAGGAGAGGTTGATCGTGAAAGGCAGAAGGAAGAAGAGAAATTCCAAAGGGAGCAAAGACGTGAACACAAGCGTATGGAGAAGTTTATGCAGAAACAATCTATAAGAGTAAGTTCGCTTTTCTGCAGCCATTATATGTAATACAAATTGAGCAAACTGCAAATTTTTAAGTCTACTTATGCGCTGGCACTGTTTAGTTCACAATTTGTTGTATGCACAGGCTGAAAAACTAAGACAAAAAGAGGAGCTTCGGCGAGAGAGAAAGAAGCTGCGAAGCAGAAGGCTGCTAATGAGAGGGCTACAGCACATTAGAATTGCACGAGAGAGTATGGAACTGATGGACGATGAGCGCTTAGAACTATTAGAATTGGCTTCTCGTAGTAAAGGGCTGCCCTCAATGATTTCTCTTGATAGTGACACATTACAGCAGCTTGATTCATTTAGAGGTACACTCCACATTCATGGATCTGTGCTTCTAGACCCACGTACACTGCTTGATATGATGTAAGAAATTTTGATTCTTGCTTCTGGACCACGTACAATGCAGGAATGCTGGGAAAGTTTCCTCCTGAAACTGTGAGACTGAAGGTCCCTTTTTCAATAAAACCATGGGCAGCTTCTGAGGATATTATTGGAAACCTTTTGATGGTACCTCCTGATCTTTAGAATGTATTATGAAAAAGCTTTATAATTTTGGACATAGCCCTTTCTGTAAGATAGTACTTCCCTTCCTAAGATAAGATTATTCAGTGGACAGAAACTAGAATATAGTAGTTCAATAAGTCGATTGCAAAGTCCATTTTCTGCTGTGATTTATGGTTCTATTGGATTTGGATCATCCTTGTTACTACTTTTTGTCCATCCTGTTACTGCATCATGGAATTGCATATCTTAAGATTATCACATCATGGAATTGCATATCTTAAGAGTATCACATCTTAGAATTTTTCATTAATGTTTCTAATAGAACGTGTTATTGATGAAATCAGGTTTGGAAGTTTTTTTGTTACCTTCGGTGATTTTCTGGGGCTTCCATCGTTCACATTGGATGAGTTCGTGCAGGCTCTTCATGATTATGTAAGTTCTTCTAGATATAGCATATCATGTTGAAAGGTAGTCTTGATATGATGACATGGCGATGATTCATTTTATATCTTGACAACTAGGGCAGGGACATGGTCCTAGGCTTTTTCATTTGTATCATCTACTTGTTTCACTGAGTAAAGATATCAGCATATTATGATGTCATGCACTGTATCATTTAACTCCTGTGAGTGATATAATTTACATTTTCTTTTCCAGACTAAACTGAAATTTGATTGTTGGGTCATGACTGTTTTCATATCTTTGAACCTTTTCTTATACCATTTCATGGATTTAGATGTGTGCCATAACCAATTCTTATTCATCTGATAGGATTCAAGGCTCTTAGGTGAATTGCATGTTGCTCTGCTGAAATCTATCATTAAAGATATTGAGGATGTTGCTCGGACTGCTTCAGTTGCTTTAGGTGTAAATCAGAGCAGTTCTGCTAATCCTGGAGGTGGCCACCCACAGCTTGTTGAAGGGTATGTGTTCAGAATTGCTGGTTTCCTAAACCACAGTCTTTTGTTCTTTTTGAAGGATAGTAATGATTTTCTAATGAAAAAAACATTTCTTGTTTAGGCGTATGCTTGGGGCATCGACATACTTAACTGGCAGCGCCACTTGAACTTTCTTACATGGCCTGAAATATTGCGCCAGTTTGGTTTTATGTGCGGGTTTCGGTCCTCTGTTAAAGAAAAGCGATACTAAAATTGTCCATCACCGCGGCGATAACGAGGTATTTGATTATTGACAGTTTCCATTGTGAACCTCGATGATACTTTTGACAGTTCACAGTTATATTTATAATCATGTCGAGTAAGTTATATTTCATTGAGTAATTTCGAGGAAACATGATTGTATTGCTTAGGCGATACTCTATTCTTATTTACTTGTCATTTTAGGCAATATCATTGTCTTCAATAAACACCTTTGACCATTACGTTTTCTACATCTTATAAAAGCAGGATATGTCAAACATATAATCATCTGAGAGTATGTTTCTCTATAGTAGGTGTCAGAGACTCAGAGTTAGTGTACACATTCTTAAGCGATATTTATTTGAGAATGGGTGGGTTGGTGGGGAGTGGGATGATGAGGGTGGGATGGTGGTGTTAGACATTCACATTGTCTATTATTATAGGCATCTGGAGTCACCATGTTGAGGGGCATCATAAAATTGTAGATAGGCGAAATATAGTGAACTCACTGAAATATACTATAAATGATTATACAATTCTGCCCTATTTTAATGTGATTGCTTGATGTATTATTTTCTTTTGTTGATTTGTTGAAAACATGTGAAATTAGTGCTTCAAAGCTTAATTAGCATATCTGACTGCACTGATAAGCAGACAAGTCTTTATTTCATCTATGGTGATAGTTGACGAACTAGATTGGCCATTCGATTTTACATGGCCAAAATGCGATCCTATGCCTATGCAGAGGGGAGTAATTGGATGATGCCGCTGGGATCTGCTAGAAAACTACCATTTTATGAGAAACTCAGATATAACATTACTACTGTTTGGACTTAGGAGTCTTAAAATTGACTGGTCTCTGTGGCCTCAAGTATTTAGGTCTTAAATGGGCTTGTTAGCACTTCCAGGGAATGAATAGGTGTTAATTGGATCACCAGTAGTAGCAGGGCTATGGTAAGAAAGGTTTTGAGTTAATTTACTTGAAATTGACTGGATTCAGTTTTAAGTAGAGGTGTAGTTGCATTCATGACAGTTCAAAAAAGTTTAGCTGCATCCTGCATATTTGCAGCAGACTTGTTTTTTTTAAACTGTTTCCTTTTGCTGTTCATATAAACAAGATGGAAGTTTCCCAAAATATCTTGTCATTTCGTGTTTTTTTTTGAAAGGGGCGTAATGGTGCAGATGTCATTTCCATTCTGCGAAATGGTTCAGCGGCTGTGAAGGCTGCTGCTGTAATGAAAGAGAGAGGGTATACTAATCGTCGCAGGTCACGACACCGTTTGACACCTGGAACAGTAAAATTTGCTGCTTTCCATGTTCTGTCGCTTGAAGGGAGCAAAGGTCTCACGATATTGGAAGTTGCAGAAAAGATCCAGGTATATCCACATCAAACAAATTTCTAGATTGCATTGACCTGTTATTGCTAATGGAACCTATATTGGTTCTTTTTTCTCTTCAGAAATCTGGACTGAGAGACCTTACAACAAGTAAGACACCAGAGGCATCTATATCTGCGGCATTGTCAAGAGACACTAAACTTTTTGAAAAAGCGGCACCTTCGACATATTGTGTTAAAACTCCCTACAGAAAGGATCCGGATGATTCTGAGGCCGTGCTGTCAGCAGCACGTGAAAAAATCAGGGTGTTTCAGAATGCGCTTTCGGGTGTGAAGAAGTGGAGAAGGATGTGGATGAGGCTGAGAGGGAGGAGGATTCTGAATGTGATGGCTGATGATGATGGCGCTGATGGTGATGATGTGAATATTGAGGATAAGGATGCCAAGTCTCCCCTAGTTGGAGCTCAATATGGTGCACAAATTACAGTAGTCGGTGACATAAAGAAAGAATCAAACAGTGTGATGAACACATCAGTGCCACCAAGCATATCTAGTGCAAGTGTACCATTGCATACTTTAGACAGTAAAGCAAATAGTTCAACTGATCCAGAAGTTGGAGATGATGCTAAAGACACTGAGATAGACGAAAGTAACCAAGGGGAGTCCTGGGTACAGGGTCTAGCTGAGGGTGACTACTGTGATCTTAGTGTGGAGGAACGCCTCAACGCTTTGGTTGCGCTTATTGGTGTTGCCACCGAAGGAAATTCTATCCGTGCAATTCTGGAGGTAATGTTTCTATTGTAATTTGTTATTACCTCCATTCCAAATTATATGATGTTTTGGCTTTTCTAGATACTTTTCTTTACTATGTATCTAGACATAGTGTGTATAACTAGGTGCATAGCAAAGAAATGTATCTAGAAAATCCAAAGCGACTTATAATTTGGAACAGAGGGAGTACTTGCTATTTTCCCATTGAACATCATCTGAACTAGAGACTTTACAGGAACGCCTAGAAGCAGCAAGTGCTTTGAAAAAAACAAATGTGGGCTGAGGCACAACTTGATAAGAGGCGTCACGAGGATGACTTTACTAGCAAGACACAATATGATTCTTGTGTGGGTATGAAGGTTGATACAGATCAAGAAAATAATGCTGCTGAAAGTAGCCTTACACCAGTGCATAACCCTATTAAAAACAATAACGGAAATGCCAGTTTGACGAACAATGATTTGCTTGTTGATAAGCAGAACCAGCTTATTAGTGCTGATGCATTTCATCAGCGGAATGGTGTAAGCGAGAATTGAGTACTAACCCTGAAAGTTTGTCTGTTCAGCAATATGCTTCATCTGAGAAAACTAGATCTCAGTTGAAAGCCTTCATAGGTCACAAGGCAGAACAGCTTTACGTGTACAGATCGCTACCCCTTGGACAAGATCGGAGACGGAACCGGTATTGGCAGTTTTCTGCATCTTCATCATCCTATGACCCTGGTTCGGGAAGAATCTTTTTTTGAATCTATAGATGGATACTGGAGGGTCATTGATTCATCTGAGGTAGTTGTTTCCTCAAAACAATCTTAGTTGCAATTTCATCAGCTAATATTCTCAATAGGTGGTCTCTAAAATATATTACTTCAATTACTTCAACTTTAGTTGGGTGGATCAAAAGTGCCCACTAGATCAACTTTAAATGATGGGGATTGTGGATTTTTGGTGTTTGTTTTCTTCTAAAATGTTGAAGGTGCAGTATAACATTGAAGTTGGATTAATCAGGGGTCATGGTATTTGATAGCTGACAAGGGCCATCTATATTTTGTTGAAAAGCTTAGGGTAGCTGTCAACTCGTCATTCTCTTATTTGATATTAATATATTATAAAATGCTTTGCCTAGAAGATTTTGTGCTTGTTTGTCCATGTCGGTGTTAGGCACAATGGTTTACTGACCAGTTATTATTGGCATTTAGCACTATTTCATTGGGAAACCAGTGTTTCTGCTGGTTATGAAATTATATGTGCCTAGTTTTGCTGGTTCCAGATAGTTATGATTCATACGAGATCCTGAATGTCTTTTACTATCTGATTCCTTGTTGGCTGTGTCCTTGAAGATTACTGTTCACAGGGTTTTGAATTGTTGGCAGTAACTGCATATATCTTGTTCAGTTTCTAGAAAAACCTGTTAGTAAGTAGAGTGGTAGACTATTGAATACATACATAGCGAGCGGATATTAAGTTGCTAGCTTGACTGACTACATTATATACAGATCCTGTTGTACTGTTGCTTTAATGTGATTTCTGATTAAACATGCAGGCGTTTGAAGCTTTGGTAGCTTCCCTTGATACTCGTGGCATCCGTGAGTCACATCTGCACTCAATGTTGCAAAGTATCGAGCCAACCTTTAAGGAAGCTGTTGAGAGGAAAAAAGTGTGCTATCTTAGAACACACAACTGGACAAACTTTGAAAAATGGAAGTAATGAAAGTCCAAACTGCAACAATGAGTTTGGAAGTCCATGCAGTACCCTTTCTGGTGCTGCTTCTGATAATCTTATGGCATATTCAGATACTTTCAAGATAGAGATTGGGTGCCTTGAAGCCGAGAAAAAATTCTATCTCAAAAGAGGGCTTCCATGTTTCTGAAATGGATGTGGAGAGAGTGCTATGGTCACCAATCCACATGCGCCATGAGATATGGAAAGAAGCGGTGCCCTGCGTTGATTCAATCTTGTGACCATTGCTACCAGATATACTTAGCTGAAGAAAGGCACTGTTCTTCTTGCCACAAGACATTCAAACCCATTCACAATTTCTTGGAGCACTCATCACAATGTGAAGAAAAACAGCGAATAGATCCTAATTGGAAGACACAAATTGTGGACCTTTCTGTACCCATAGGATTGAGATTGCTGAGGCTGATCTTAGCTACCATTGAGGTAAAGTGACATTTTTGTCATCATTCATTAGTGGCATCTATCTTGTTTGTTGCAAAAAAAATGCTGTTTGTGTGACTTGTTAGATTGCATGTTGCAGGCTTCAGTACCGGCAGAAGCTCTCCTACCTTTTTGGACGGACGGATTTCGAAAATCTTGGGGTGTGAAGTTGTATTCTGCATCATCTGCCGGAGAAGTCTTGCAGGTTGCGTTGCATGTTTTTTTAACTACCTTTGTTTGTTAATTAATTCCAGTGGCTAAGTCTGTAAGGATCAGAGAAGAGACCACTTTATAAAAGACCAAAGAAAAGGGGCCCAAATTAGTATTTTCTTGGTAATTGGATGGTGAATTTGAGTATTAGTAGTACTTTTAGAAAAATTCTTTTCGACAAAGGGTGGCCCATGGTCCACCTTGGCCCTTTTGAACCTCCACCACTGTATACAGCTATTACTAATAAGTTGTTAATGTATACCATAGCAACAATCTCAGGCTAGGCGTAAATTGTTCTGAATCTTGTGCAAATTTTGACCTCTAGCGGAGTTGTGTAGCACTTTAATTTAGCAGTTCCTTATTGTAGACACTTATGAACCGACTTGGATAGTGTAAGAGGAGAATTTGCATGGTTTAAGAAGCCTGATTTTTAATTTATGATATTTATCATCAAAAACTTTGTGTGCGTATCTAAATCCTGCCATGTCATATTTCTGCAGATGCTTAGTGTGCTGGAAGGTGCAATAAAGCGAGATTACTTATCAGCTAACTTTGAAAGCGACAACTGAGTTGCTTAGTTCGAACACACAAGATGCTACCCAGAATTCAATTGGAGGTTCTGGATCTGCCACTGTACTTCCATGGGTTCCTGACACTACCGCTGCTGTCGCCTTAAGATTGTTAGACTTGGATGCTTCCATCTCATATCCACTTAATCCAAAGTTGGGTTCGAATAAGGAGCAAGAAGCTGGGGATTTCATGGTGAGCCCTATGGCTTATTATTATCGCATCAAAAGACTAGTGGTGACTACATGTGGTAATTGATCCTCTGGATCTGCTATGTCTGGATCAGTAACATGATTCTGTTTTTTTTTTCACTGTGCAGAAGCTTCCACCAAGATACCCTAACATTAACAAGAACAAACAAGAAAGAGAACAGTTCAGGCCTATTGGTTTTGATCAGCAGGATGGAGCATTGCTAACTAACAGCAATGGCAGAGGTCGTGGACGGGGAGGTAGAGGTAGCAGGGGAGGTAGATCTCGTGGCCGTGGTGGTAGGGTTTCAGGGGTATTGGCAGCTCTTCCAGGGTTCAGTTCAGGGATGACAATAGTGTGCCCCCATGGGAGAGCCCCTCGAAAGAATGCACGTGGTGGGCGTAGTAACCGGGGCCGTGGCCGTGGACTCCGAACTGTTAGACCTCGACAACCATCTGAGCTCAGTGCCAGATCAATTCCAAAGGCAAACCTATTGGGCAGCTTTAGCATGTTAAGTAAGGCAAATCACACTGGCACTATGCATTCTCCTGAGAGCTCGGGTGCAGAAGAGTGGGCCTTGGAGAGAAGGGAATATGCCAATGATGATGATAACAGTTCGGTCTCTCAGTCGGATGATTCAGAGGAGGAAAATGGGGAGCCTATGAACGAGGAATATGATGAGCAGATTTCAGGCTATAGAAGGGACAATTCCGAGTCCAGCCCTGTACAGATGATGGATGATGTGAGTGACGATAATGAGGAGGATGCTGAAGGAGATGAGGGTGAGGAGGATGGGGAGGACTATGAAGCTGAAGATCCTGCTGGTGATGAGGATGATGACGTTGAGATGGGTGGGGATGATGATCTTTCGGACGATGACGATGACAATGATGATGGTGGAGATGGAGCAGCCAACGTAGATGAGGATGAAGCTGGTACATCATCATATTCTTCTGAGTATAGTGAATAGTGAGAGTGGATTGAAGAAGTTGTGCAGGGTTCTGGTAAGTGATGTAACGGAGGCTTTGGTGGGCTCACCAACACTAATGCTGAGTTGACAAACTACTTGTCTGCCAATTCTAAACTGTGTTGTGGCTCCTTATTAGATAGAAGCCAGTCAACCTTAGAAGATCGGCTTTGTACATGGATGTTCGAATCAGATCATTTGTGGTGTATACATACATACCAATTACCAAAAAAAAAAAAAAGGGAAGGGTTCAATCAGTTTTTTCTTCTTCAGCTACTCTTTTCATTGTGGCTTTTTTGCTACATCTCGTTTTGCTAGGTATATTTTTTTTTTTTTTTTTTTGCGGAACGTTTTGCTAGGTATATCTAGCCATAACGAAGCAAAATGGATTTTACTTTAATTTTTTTATTATAATTTAGGCGAGGAAGTATAATTTGGAACAGAGGTTTATATCTAGGCCCATAACGAAGCAAAACGGGTTTTGGATGAACCTTCTTGGACGGGGGCCTGGGCGGAGGAGATTTTAAACCGGTAAAAATACTTCAAATAATTTTTGCAATTTTGATGACTTATTATAATTTAGAACTAGGCCCGACTTGGAAGTATAAGCGGGTTTCGGCCGGCCCCGGGAACGAAAAATGAGGGTTCTCTGTAGTACAGTTGTCTCAAGCTTTGCTTACTATGAATATATAATAGTAACTGTATACTCAGCTATGGACCATGGTCCATGGACAATTCAGACCAAAATTCGATACCTTCTGGCCCATAAACCTGAGGCCGAGGCGCCCCACGACCCCAGTCCGCCCTCCCCAAACCCGTTTGTTTCCCATTCGGATCGCCAATTCCGCCATCCCATCCAGCACCACCTGCTGCTCTTCTTCTCATCTCCACCGTCACCGCTCGTCACCGCTCCTCTCTCTTCTCCCACGATTTTGTCGGCCTTGCTAAGGTAAAGACTGAAAGAGAAATCTCCTCGTCCCTATCAATCGATTCATCAATCCATGCCACTTTCGGCGCCAGCACGCAGCGGCCGGGCCGATGGGCGCGCCTGTGCCGCGCCGCCGGCGATGCGCGGCGCGCGCCACCCTTCTTCTTCCGGCCGCCCCGCCCCCACCGCCCCGCCGCCGCCGGCGGAGCGTCGCCGCCTCCCTGCCCACATCTTCTTCTCCAACCCCCCGCCACCGAGCACCGCGCCCACGAGACTCCGCGCGCCATGGATTCGGCGACCTCCGCTTACCCATACCCACCGGATGGGGCCTGGGCCGGCTAAGGGCGCTTCGCCACTTCGCGCCGAAAGCCGCCACCACGCCCAGCGTTCGGCAGCCGCCGTCGGCCGGCCGGGTGCTACCGGGGGAGGATGGGCGGGGGGCTCGCCGGCGCGCCTCGCCGGAACCTTAAACCGGCGCGGCGAACCTAAAGCTCTGTGGGGCAGCGGCGGAACTTAAAGCTAGGCGGCGGCGGCGCGCCTCCTCCACCGCCAGCGGCCACCTTGGCGCCATCGCCGCCGGCCGCCCGCCACCCACCCCGCCCTCGGCGCCAAGACGCAGCAGCCGCGCCTGCAGGCCACGCTCCGTCGGCGCGCTATGCGTAGCGGCGCGCGGCGCCGTATAAGGATCGCACTTTCCCGGCCGAGTAGAGTCGGGCGGCTGCACGCGCGCGGGCGGGCGCGGCTAACATGGTATCGGAGCCGCGAGCCTTGCCGCGTGTGGGGCGCACACTCAGCTACTCGTCGAAAACCCCATTGGAGTGAATGAATAGGGATAATTAAGGCACCGGTGGATCATCTGGATCCTTCTATGAATTTCCTTATGTTTTGATTGGATTGGGTCGGGCCTTACGAGATAGCTTGTGTTGTGATTGTGCACGGCTATACACATTAATAGATTGTGTCTATTGGAATGGTAAATCGAAAACAAACTAGCGTGTCATCCTACCTATTAGTGTGATGAGCCGTGAGGGGCAAATGCTGGAACGGGATGGGCACGTGTGTAGTATTATCTAACAACTCTGTTTCAACTCGTGATGAGCCCGTAGATCACGGAGTTCGTCATCGCTGCTTCAACCCGCCCGACGAGGCATGCCCAAGCGCTCTGCATCGCTTCCCGTGCGGCTACTACACCTACCGGGCTGCGTGGGCAGATCGTCTTGGCCGGGCCTTGACAGTCTGACGGTGGTCGGGGCGGGCGGCACTCGACCCCAGCCCCGGGCGCGTGCCGTCCTCGCCGGATCGCACCTCCCGAGACCCTCCGCAGGCTGGAGCGGAGCGCGATTATCGCACCACCTGCTGGTCGGCGGTCATACATCATGCTGCGCGATTGATTTACCTACGTCACGATCGTCGACTATCCCGGCGCGTCCTCGTCGCCTCGTGGGCGTTGATGGGGTAATTTGGGGCAGCGAGGCTTTGTGTGGCCTCCGAGGTAGTGGCGCCCGGGCTTGCCGCTTCCGGTCGCCGCTAGGGGTTGGCCGCGTGATCTCGGATGTCGCTTATTGGGAGGCCCCCGTCGAGCTAGAGTTGGTGCCAAGGGACCTGCTCGACGAGGCGCCTCACGAGCGGCGGGTCGGGCGCGGGCGGGCCCGGTGGGCGGAACGGTGCTCACCGAGTTCTCTATGGAGGGGCGTCGCGCCACCACCGCCTACCCCTCCGCGTGGATTGGTGGGACGATCTTGTGGCCATGGAGTTTGCGGCACCTCTCGGCCGGCGGGCGCGGGATCGGCGCCCTATCCACTCGGGATCGAGCCGGGGCGCTGCCAGACAATCAAGCGAGGTCGTTTCTCTCGCTCCGGGACGCAGGGCAGGTGCGACCACGACGGACCGGGGTGGAGCGACTTGGTGGCCACGGAGCTTGTGGGTGGCCGGCGAGGTGGGCACACCCTCCGCCGTGGGCGTCACAGCCACTACCCACCGCCGATTTGCATTCACCCTCTCACGCCAAAATCGCCGCCTTTTGTTGACTCTTTCGGGCTGCCGCAATCACGACCGGCCCGCCGCCACCTCACCTCCATGCCACACATTCTAGAGTGGATCCCAAGGCGCGGTGTCCACCTAACGGCTAAGTCCGCCTTAGAGATCCGCAACCCAGGAGGCGGGCTCGTCGAGTCATGCTCAACAAGTGGGAGGGACGCCCGGATGGTGCAAGCTCGGGAACCCGGACTCGGCGGCCGCGAGGAGGTCGTATTCCACCATTTCGGCGGTTCGTACCGCGCATGACAAGTGTGAGGCGATGCGGGTCCTCTTTCCCATGATGCCCCCGCCGTGGCCACCCACCCCTCGTTTTAGTCGCTCGATCGTTCATTGATTTTTTTAGTTTAGCGCACCACTCTAAGTGTCCCGTTAAAGCCGGTGGCTTTTGTTTGTGTGTTCGCCGAGTAGGCTCGCGACAACCTCGTTATGGGTACGCTGTGAGGATGTAAAAACATTCGCACTTCTCTTAATGGGGAACGAGCAAGTGTGCGATTTGGGAAAAAACAACTATCACATTAACTATCACATCGAATGGTTATGGCACATGTATGAAATATTAAATGTAGATGGAAAAAAACTAGTTACACACTTTAGATTTACAATAAATCTTTTAAACCTAATTACTTTATGATTATTCATAAGTAATACGGTAACTGCATGTGTTAATGTTTATAGTCAAAAGACTCATTTCGCGGTAGATGAGTTATAAAGTGAGTTTTTTTATTTAGTTTCAAAAACCTTTTTAACATCCGGTCAAATATTCAACGTGACACCAAGAAATTTTCACGAATTAAACTCAGCCGAGTCGGACTAAATTTCAACACCATATCGAAGACGGAGGAGTACTGATGGTCCGTCCCTGACAGCTATGCACGCTGCACGCACGCGTCCGTCTCACGTCACGTGAGTCGTGGGAGCTCCACCTGGGCTGCGGTGCGGCCCTAGATTCCGCGCGCAGGCTCCTGCGCCTTCCAGAAGCTTCCACACCCGTCTCCGGATCGGTCTCGTCTCCTCCTCTATCCAGACACTTCCCTCTTCCCCTTTTCTCTCCCTCCTCTCCTCCCTTCCCCTCCACCGCACCAAACAAACCTCACCGAGTCGCAACGCAACGGCATCGAGAACAACGCGAACGGCCAAACGAGAGCGAGTCTCCGGCGATTTCGAAGAGCGCGGCCACGCCAAAGCGGCGAAGCGCCAAGAAAGAAAGCAAGCAGCAGCCATGGGGCTTGACTACTACAAGATCCTGGGCGTCGACAAGGGCGCATCCGACGACGACCTCAAGAAGGCCTACCGCAAGCTCGCCATGAAGTGGCACCCCGACAAGAACCCCAACAACAAGAAGGAGGCCGAGAACAAGTTCAAGCAGATCTCGGAGGCGTACGAGGTAAGTCCGGCGTCCGGAGGAGATCCACCCCAGATTCATCTCCCCCAGCCTGCCCAATCTCGAGCTCAGCAATGTCGTGACGTGCTCTGACTCTGTGTCCGTGCAGGTTCTCAGCGACCCGCAGAAGCGCTCGGTGTACGACCAGTACGGCGAGGAGGGGCTCAAGGGGCAGGTGCCGCCGCCCGGCGCCGGCGGGGCGGGCCCCGGCGGGGCGACCTTCTTCTCCACCGGCGGCGACGGGCCGACGACGTTCCGGTTCAACCCGCGCAACGCGGAGGACATCTTCGCCGAGTTCTTCGGCGCCTCCAGCCCCTTCGGTGGTATGGGCGGCGGCGGCATGGGCGGCAGCGGTATGGGCGGTGGGATGCCCGGCATGCGGACCGGCGGGACGAGGTTCTCCTCGTCCATCTTTGGGGATGATATATTCGGCTCTGCGTTCGGCGGCGGCCCGGACGGGCACGGCATGCACACCGGCGGCCGGCCCGTGAAGGCGCCGGCCATCGAGCGGAAGCTGCCGTGCAGCCTCGAGGAGCTGTACAAGGGCACCACCAAGAAGATGAAGATTTCAGGGGAAATTGCTGACGCCAGTGGGTAAGTGTCTGCCTTCTTTTCAAATCTATGTCTCAGCATTATTCATTTAGCGTTGTCGATTAGTAATTGTATATGCGTTAACCAGATGAACTGATCCGTGTCAGATTTATGCTTGGTTAATTTCTTCTGTTGGATTCAAGCTGAACTTGCATGTATCATATCATGTATGTGTAGTTGGCGCCTTAAACCTGTTCAATTTAGTCATACAATGTTATTCATCCGCCTCGGTTACTCCCTCCCTCCTAAAATGAGTTCAATTCTAGATCTTAATCAAGTTCAGTTTTCTTAAATTTGACATTATAGAAGATAGTATCATCATTTATGTCTGGTTTAGTATTCCATGATGATTAATCTGATGACTTAGTATCAACATTTACCTGGTTTAGTATTCCATGATTAATCTGATGACATTTAAAATTGTTCTACTCTAGCCAACTACATCTGCACTCTGTTTTTATTTGTCAATTTTTCATTGTTGATGGTGTGTTGAGCTAAACCAACTTTCATCTAACCATTGCAGTAGTGGTTAGAGGTTACGTGGGAAGCTTGTTAGTTTTCGGTTTGTGGGGATCGAGATGTTTGTCTAATAAGGACCAGCTCTTTTCTTGCGACAGTAGTTTCCACTTGCCAGGTGGGTGGATCAAACGTATTGTTTGAGCTTTACTGCTTTAGCATCAGTAGCTCACTCAGTTGAATTGATTTGCATTTGCCATTTGGATGTATTAGCTTTACTGCTTTAGCATCGGTGGCTCAGTTGAATTGGTTTTGAATTTGCCATTTGGATGTGTCAATAACTTGTTTGGTCTGTCAGTACATGAGCTAGCTCCACAACTACTACAAAACAAGTAAGCTGAGCTCCATTTGCATCTTGTGTACTGACCACTGCTACCCCTCTGTGTGTGTGCAGGAAGACAATCCCAGTGGAAGAGATCCTAACGATCGACGTGAAGCCAGGGTGGAAGAAGGGCACCAAGATCACCTTCCCAGAGAAGGGCAATGAGACGCCTAACCACGATCCAGCGGACCTCGTCGTCATCATCGACGAGAAGCGCACCGGTGTTCACCCGTGACGGCAATGACCTGGTGGTGACCCAGAAGATCCCGCTGGCGGAGGCCCTGGCAGGGTACACGGCGCACGTGACGACGCTGGACGGGCGCAGCCTGACGGTGCCTATCAGCTCCGTTATCCACCCGGGGTACGAGGAGGTGGTTCGCGGCGAGGGCATGCCCATCCCCAAGGACCCGTCGAGGAAGGGCAACCTCCGGATCAAGTTCGACATCAAGTTCCCGGCGAGGCTCACGCCGGACCAGAAGGCAGGTGTCAAGAGGCTGCTCGGGCAGTAGAGCTCGTTGTGTCTCTTGTGTGTTGTGTATCAGACATTTTCGCGTTTGATGGACCGTGGTTGATCTTAAACTGCTGGGGAACGCTGCCATTTGCAGCGTCCGCGACGACGACTGGAGGAGGCCACCAAGTGTTGAGTACAGGACAGCTTGTGTTATATGGTTGAGAACTTGAGATGCATAGCGTAGGATTCCTTGTGCTATCTTAGAGATAGGTGGTGGTCTGCAAACGGTCCATGTCGTTGAGCTTTGCAAGGGCGGGATGGAATAATTGTTGAGCGCAGACACGTATATCCTCTGTATTTACTGTAAGATATTTTTTATTCAAACTATAAGAATGGCATTCTGGATTTTGGCATGTAGCTGGGGAATCATTCCCAGCCAGGTTTTCTTCGCAAATTTGTATAGCGCCGGAACCGTTCTAGACATGAAACGGCTCGCTTTGGAAGAACCGAACGGAGCCTTTAAGATGAGGTTGGAACTTTTAATTTTGACTAAACTCTCTAAATAAGTTTATTCTAAAAAATATAATCCATAGTTAATTAACTAAATAATAATCTAACGATTTTTTAAAATTATTACGAATGTTTGTATTTTATTTATAGATTTAGATAAACTTGGAATTATTTTTGCTCTTTTTAAAGTACTGCCTTTCAATCAAGAAGAATGGAATTGGTCCAATTTGAAAACCAAGCTCGAAAATCTTACACATGCAAAGAGTAAACCACATGGAAACTATCACAAACATCATAGCCCTCGCGACTAACACACACACAGAGGTAACACACAAATCGACGACACCGCGTTTTCTCATTGCCAAACTTATCACAAGACAAAAGCAATTCTAACTTCCCATGGTGAACAACGCCTTGATATCATCCCATCATTCGGTGATGAGTATCGTGTCTCACCTTGTGCGGTCACCAACGCCTTGACGAAAAAGGTCAGACATTAGGCCATTGAAGAGGCCGAGGTAGTGTAGCAAGGTCATCTCCATAGTCTCGCCTTCTTTTTTGACGCCCAGCAGCTTCATGAGTACCCTTCTGTCCTTGTTCTGCGCTCACCATGCGGCCACGCAATGACTGCTAGGCGCCCAGGTGAGGACGAGTTGCTCAAGTTGCTCGGCCTCTTCTTCTTCTTTTTCCTTTTGTGGCTTCACTAGGCTATGTTACTGTGGAAAAGACAATGTGTTGTTGGAGGAGTAGGCTTGATTATTGACTGGATAAAGTTTGCCGACGCTACCCCACGTGCAGTCTAGTCACCATTCTCTAGAAATTACTTTTGGTTTTTCAGAAAGTGAGAATTTTTTTAGGATAAAGCAAGATTGAGTTTTTAATGCAAAAAAAAAAAAAAAACAAACATACAAGTATTGGACAGTGGACACCACTAATAAACTACCTTTAAATTGCAATTAATCATCCAGTTTGCTGTAAGATGCTAAAAAAAAAAAAGATGGCACCGAAATCTTCCGTGTGATCTTATCGTGTGTTTGGTTGGGAGAAGGAGTGCAACCGGATGGGTCCAACCAATTTTTGGAGTGTTTCGATGGAGCGGGGGGAGGGAGCGAACCCGAAGGGGGAATATTCGATGCGGATGTAGGTTCGCTCCATCCCATGAAATCTAGCAAACGAGTGCGCTCGCTCCAGGGGCGACGGTCACGCCCTCTCCCGAATCCGCCCGTCTCTCTCAGTGATTGGACTATGCAGCCACCTGCTATTTGTCCCCTCGTGGCGGTTTGGACTCTGGTCCGACGAGAGGCACCCGCCATGGAGGGCATCGCCACTGGCGCCGCTATCGATGGCGCGACCAAGGGCACATGGCACGGAGGAGTCGCGAGGGGGGCACCGATGGCGCTGACTACGGGGCACCAAGCACGGAGGAAGTGCGCGAGGGGTGACCTTAGGCCCCAGTGGGAGGGCGCGGGGAGCACCGCCCCCCCGCGCTGCTAGCATCGATGGTGCGCACGCCGCGCACGCACGCACGCCTTACGGAGGGGGCGCGGAGCCGCCGGCGCCGCGGAGGGCGAGGAGCGCCACCGCGCGATGCTGTCGATGGGCGGCGTGCGCGCACGCACGCGGAGGGAGGCCATGCGAGGGCACCACCGGGCGGGAGGGCAGGGCCAACGCGCCGTGGGTTGAGCGAGGTGGGCGCGGGGCTCGGCGTGTGGAGGACCGAAAAGAAGAAGATAAGGGAGAAAAAAAAAAAAGAGGATGCCATCTGGGTCCATTTCTTACCATATGTTTGGTTAGGGACCTTGTGGGTTGAGTTGGTTCCATCTCTCATTTTTGGGATGGCTCCAACCTCTATCTTGTGTTTTAGTTTCATTTCTTTTGTTTGGTTGGTGGAGTTGAGAAATATAAAATGATGATGTTTGACACAGTTAGACCACTATTCACTAGAGCTGTCTCAGAAGGTGTTTGTCGTCGTCAATCCATGTTCCTTAATCCTTAGACCTGTCACTAGCTTGCTCCCTATCCGGCTATCCCCTCTTCGACCCGGTGCCACAACATGGGGTGTGTTTAGGTGGCCAAATTTTGGGCAAAATTTTGAGACATGTCACATCGCTGTCCGAAGCGTGTTTCGTTTGTTTGTGATAAATATTATCCTATCATAGGGTAAACTAGGCTCAAAAAAATCGAAAAAAATGATAATATTTATCTAAAACTGTGTAATTAGTTTATTTTTTACCTACATTTCATACTACAGGATCACGTCTTTTAGTGCGTTTAATCTTCGATGTGATGGGAATGCATTAAATTTTGGGCTCACACCCACGGTTGCATTTGAACTCTTCTGTAAAAATCCAATCTCTCTCTCCCAAACACCAAGGCAGATTATCTGACGAATTTGTGATCCTCCGATGTCGCACTCACACAGCTTTGCCGGACGTGCCGGACGCGGTGGTGTAACAGTCACACGGACGTCTGCAGCGCGCGGGCCGCGGCCACGCTCTCTTTCCTGCCTCCTCCCCTCACAGGGTTTTTTTATACGGTCGGATTCCGCGGTAAACCGCTGTTACCGGACTACCGGTCCGCCCGTATCCGGACCGGCGGTAGATAAAAGATTTGAAATTCATAATCTAAAAAATTGAAAAAAATCGTGAAAAAATACTGTAAAATAGTTTGCGATTTATAGAAGCCAACGGTGCAATACTTTTTCAAATTTGAGTTCGTTTGGTATAAAACAATTTGAATTGAAGTTTGAAAAAAAAGCGGCGGGCCCGTCAAGGCCCATCAGGCCCATTGGCCGACCCCGGGAGCGGATAAGGTCGCTGAAGTCATTTGGGGGGTCAAACCAGCCCCGGAAGCTTATCCGCTCCCATCCCGCTTTCGCTTCGCCCGCGCGCCCGCCCGTCCGCCAGCGCTGCCATTTCTCCCGTACGGGAGGAGCGGTTTCCGCCGGGAGGAGCGGATTACCCGGACCGCGCCGGCTGGGAGCTACTACCCGCGGGAGATTCGGTTTCCCGGTCGGATTCGGCGGCACCGATAGGCGATTGGGGAACCGACCGAGGTGAGTATTCTTCCTTTTTTTTTTTTTAGGTTGATTTATGTGGTAGGATTGGGATTTAGGTTAGTTTTTGTGGTTGGATTCATAGATTTAGGGTTTCACAATGTGTCTCCTCCAATGGATGCGAAAGTGAACCGAGTACATTTGCCTTGCCGCATACCCAAGGTTCGGAATAGGTTGTCCCACAAAAAATTGGACAACCTTGTTTATGTGAACTACAACCTTCTAAGGCTGCGACTGCGGATGTGAACCCACCAAGGAATTATGATGATGATGACTTCATTGGCTGGTTCACCGAATTCTCATTCTATGATCGGAACAATCGATTAGGGAATGGATGGAGATACGCCCGTCGAACTGTGCACCGGTTCTTGATGATGATTCTGAAGAAGCGGGCGTCCCTCTCGCCATCAAATATTGTCGTACAATTTATATTTGTATATATATATATATATATATATATATATATATATATATATATATATATATATATATATATATATATATACACATAAATGTATGTCCACGACTGCTATTATTTGCTTGTGTTGGCGGTGACCACATAGCAAGCGAGGATCTACGTCGGCGGCGACGGGGGATGATTGTATCAGTGATTGGGCCCATAGAAATGTGGGTGAAACTCACTTGGGGAAAAGGAAGCAACATGTGTCTTTCAACGTGGCTCCTTCGACGCGGCAAGGAAAAGGAAAACAAAACCGGTGATGACGATGGCACCACCGACGAAGGCTCCTCGGTGATGACACGGATCGACAATGGTGGGAACGATGAAGGCGGTCGGAGAGTCCGCGGTGGCGGTGGTGGAGGGTATGGCGGCGGTGGTGGAGGGTATGGCGGTGGCGGTGGTGGAGGGTATGGCGGTGGCGGTGCTAGTGGGAGTGGTGCTTTGCCGGGTGAGGGTATGGCGGTGGCGGTGCGGGTCTTCATTTCACGGGTATCAATTGCACTTGAACCTACATACGCAATTGTTTCTGCCGAACCCCACTAATTATGGTTGATTGCAGCGAGAGCCGAGTTCACACATGCCACTCAAGACCGGGACCATGGCCAACGGGAATCGCAGAGGATGTACTGGTTGGCCGCGGACTACGGCTGGATCCCACGTACTCCTCATCCTCGTACAACCGACACCTCGCAGAGCTTCTTACACCTATCCCATTCCTCGACGCTGCCTACCCAACCCTATGACTAGATGGGTGTTTTGGCAAGACCCGATTTTTACAATCGGTTGGTTCAAGAATGGGAGACAACGGCAAGTATGGTCGGGGATGACTTGGCAAGATTACAAAGGCTAGCCTCGGTCGGAACGAGGTATCTCTATTATGTCTACCGCCGAGTATGAGGAGTCGTGCCGATATGGGGTTTCCCGTATATGGCGTAGCGCCGTTCATTGTATGAGGTATAACATTTTGTTACCGTATGTACTTATGCTATTTATTTCCGCATTGTGTGCCCTTTTTACATCAAAATGTCCAAAGCAACTATCATCAAAATTCATTCAAAAAAATTAAAAAAAAAAAAAAACAAAACTACGGGCGGTTTTAATTTATACGCTCAAACCGGCGGTATAAATTAAAACCGCCCGCAGTAAACCGGATTTTTACCGAACGCGGAAATTTTGAATTCATTTGAATTCAAAACCCCAAACCGCCCGGTAACCGCCGGTTTACCGGTAACGGACCGGTAAAACTCGAAAACGGACCCGGCGGTTTGGTTAATCCGGTCCGTAAAAAACCCTGGCTCAGCCACGCTGCCGGGCCCGTGTCATCGGCCTCGGCAGACACGACGGCGTCCGTAATTCTGACGAGTTGTTACTATGCCATTATTTCCGCGGCCCGACAGGCCCACGCTACGTCGGCACCGCAGGTTGCGTCCCGCCCCCACACGTCATCCGCGGCGAAATTTCACGGGCTGACTGACACGGCGAGGCGACGACGACGACCCGACCGCCTCTGCTCTGCCCTGCCTGCTCACCTCACTCTCTCCCGGCTTGGGCCGGCGGAGACGGCGACCACACGGCGAAAAAAAAAAAAAAACCAGCGGCGCCACGTCGCTCTCCTCCTCCTCCTCTTCTTCTCTCTCCACATCTCACCTCCCGATAAGACAGAGGCCTCAGCTCAGCTTCCCCTCCTTCCCCTCCTGCGCTGCGCTCCATCTCCCCTCCATCCTCGGCCAAAAATCTGCGGCCAGCTCCGATCCGATCCGACTACACCCACGCCGCGGAGGCCGCGCGAGCTGATCGCGCGGGGGCCGAGGAGAGGAGAGGAGAGGTGCGGCGCCGCGGCTGCCACCCACCGTACCGCCGCAGGAGAAGGAAGAGGAGCCGTACCCGTCCGCCCACCTCGCTCCCGCCGGACCGATGGACTCAGAGCACTGGATCTCGCGCCTGGCCGCCGCGAAGCGCTTCTACGCGGCGCAGCTCGGCCACAGCGGTGCGCGCTTCTCTCCCATGTTTCCGTTCGGCTGGGTTTGCCTTGGTGGTGGGAGAGGAGAGGAGGGAGGGGTTCTGACTGCTTTCACTCGTTCTGCTCTTGCGGGCGCAGATCGGGCGGGGATGGACGAGCTGGACATGGACGAGGAGGTCAGGCCAGAGTTCGCTTGCCCCTACTGCTACGAGGACCACGACGTCGGATCCCTCTGCGCGCACCTCGAGGAGGAGCACCCGTTCGAGCCCCCAAGCCGCGGTGAGTGCCCCCACCACCCGGGTGCCTTAATCTCATGTGTTCTGCTTCCTATTCCTATGGATGGTTGGAGAGGATCGAACAAATTTGTGCTTGGTTGACCTGGGGACTGACCTCCATGATGCTAGTCGGGTGTAGGGACGGATGCTTGATTATATTTATGGGTTAAATACCTGTTCTGATTGGATTTTGGAACTCACACCTCGTTGGCGTTGACTTGAAGAACGAGACTGTTTTTCACTTTAAGGACGAGATTTGTATAATTTGAGTACTCGCACTATCTTTTTAGTCTGACTAAATGAAACTAGACTTTTGAGATATGAATATACAATCACTTATGCCGTCGGTAGCTCTTCTCAGAGATGCAAAATGAAAAGCTAATATATCATTCGTCGGTGTTCTAAGCCTGTGGCTTGAGTTTTTGTCAATATACAACCATGGACTGAAGCCTGCTACAGGAAAGCTTACAAATAGGCATTTGGTGAAGAAAGGTGTCAAGGTTGATCCAAAGAATGAACGTCACTGCCTTAGTGCCTTTGAACTAGTGAACTTAAACATCAGCTTTGGAAGGAAAACAATAACTCAGTATCAGGGGTAGAACTTCTAGCTTATCCTATATTTCTATGTTGTACTAGATTTGAGGGGCCCTTCTCTTTGCCTCAGTTGAATTGACCTTCTATTTATCTGTTCTCCCCATCAAAAATATTGTGTATGCTATAGCATGGATGAAACTCACCTTGATGGTGATGTTGCTTTTATGCCGTAATAATGATTCGTTTTGCTGGTTGCCTTCTTGCCCTGATTTTTGCACTGTCCATTTCAGGCTTGCCCTGTTTGCTCTGAGATGGTTACAAAGGATATGGTTAACCATATTACTATGCAACATGGATATTTATTCAAGGTATCCTTACATTGCCCACATGTAATTCACGGTTCTTGAGCTTACCAACTGATGCATAAAAATGTAGCTGGTCAATTTATAAACTCCCCTTTTCCCCTTTTTGACCCATTCACTTCTGTCCTCCTGCAGAATCGTCAGGGGTGCGCAGATTCATTATTCCAGGCAGCCAGGCCCCTTTCTTTACTGAGCCGAGATCTACGGGAAGCCCATTTGCAGGTGCTTCTAGGAGGTGGACAAAGATCAAGCAACAATAACAGCGCCACAAATATTTCAGCTGATCCTCTTCTGTCATCATTCGGTCTTAGCTTCCCTACATCAGATGTAGAGCAAACATCCAAATCGACTATTTCCATCCCTGATGATGCTACAATGGTAAAAGAAACGCCTATTCAGGCACGGAAGTTAAGGTATATTTATACACATCCATGCTAAAATGAAACAATAGTATTGATATATTCAAGTTGACAGGCTTACAACCAAATTATTTTTCACCCCATCACGCAAACATCATAATCTTCAGGTTACTTTCTGGACTATTTCAGAGTCGTGTGACAGGGAAATCTTATGAGGACATGCAATTCTGAGCCAGTAGTTTTAGTCTGCTAGATAGCTCATTCTTTTTTTTCCCCCTTCGATAGCCATGCAAATCTGAGCCAGTAGTTTTGGTCTGCTAGACAGCTCAATTTTTTGCCATTTGATAGATGCCTTTTTATATATTACTAAGTCTTCCAGCCAGCAAGTCGGTTCCATTGAAAAATGATAAGCAGTTTAGTAACAAACTTCTCTTCGTTATTTTTATGGTAAAAAAAAAGCTTCTCTTTGCCTTTTGCAGCTTGCTATTTTATAAACGCATAGTAAAAGCAGGTTGTCCGTGCGATTATTAAATCATACTACTCATCTTAAAATTGATTATACACAGTTGAGTCACCCGCTGTTCTTTTTTGGTGGCACAGTATCGATTCGTCCCTCACAAGTGAAGAAAGGGAGCAGAAACGGAAGCAAGCCAGCGTCAGAGCCACATTCGTGCAAGACCTGCTGCTTTCTACTCTATTCGGGGACTAATAAATCAGGGCGAGCCTAAAGTTATCACTAGAAGGTTGCTTCCCGGTGCAGGTCTGCAAAGACTAGCGTGCTCCGCCCACCCAACTTGCTGAATTCCTCGACGGAACATCGCGCGCATCCGGTGCTAGCCTTCCTTCGTCTCCTCTAGTAAGGTGCAGAGTCGATGTGGGCATCATGTATCGTCTAAGTTATTGTAAGCCGGTCTCTATCTTCAGTTCCTGCGCAACTGACGATGAGCATGTGGTATGCATGCAAGTCTTGGTTGTGTGTGTATCTCTCATCTCATCATCTGTGTCTGAACTCTGAAGCATTGGTTTGTTGTACCAACATAATAATAATTAATGTTACAACAGCGGATGGCTATACAACACTGCAGTGTGTAGGAGCAATTAAACGAGTTCCGAAACTACGGCGCATGGCTATACACTGCACTGAGGGAGCAATTAGCTAGTTCCGTAACTATGATTTTGTTTTCGTCCATGTGCGCCAGACCGCTACTGTGCTTGGACCAGGGCTCCTCTGCCTTTTTTGTGAGATCTCTGATCTGACCTTATCGTAAGCAGAAAGAGGATTCGATCGGTTTGCTGTGGTTGGCGGCACGAGCGGCTGTCTCCTTAAGAAGAATGATGAGCAACGTCTGTTGTGAAAGGAAAAAAAAAAAAATTCAATCCACAGCGTCACCAGCAATGTGGGTGTGTTTCCTTGGTCGCCGAATAGGCCACGATGACAGCTTTTGCCACGGCGTGCCGCGATGCAAGCCGAAGGTCGCAGGTTTCAGCAGAGGTGGAAGGAGAGATTGGATGGCAATGAATTATCATGACTCCAGAGTTACCAAATAAAATTCCAAGTTCATAGAAACTGTTGGAACCCGAGAGATTTCTTTATCCGAAATTCCCGACTCATGATATCATCCACACAAACTCGCAATTCAATTGAATTTATTTCAAAATAAAGTCAATTGAACTTCACATCCATCTTTATCTCACAACTCAAATTATCGCATACTTCACATATGACAATTCAACTGGCGTCTGAGCAGATGAACGAGCTCAACAATTCGGAAGATAGTAGGAGGAACCAACAAATTATCATATCTTTTTATATTGCAAAACATGCGTGTGCAAGTCCACAGGTTACAACCACATATGTCCATTAAAAGGTAGGACATATGCCAGCATCATTTTAACTAATCTAAACAGTCTTATTTCATCTCGATCCTCCAGCTGGAAAAAATAAGCTGGTGAATATGTAATCCTGGCTGATAAAAGATGCCAGAGGAAATACCTGAAGATTTCCGACGATAATGAAGTACATACCGAGATATATCACAGAAACATCTCAAGATGTGTGGTTCTTAACTATCCAGACCATGCATGAGGAGCTACCCCATGGCTAACAGAGCTCAACCTATCATGCAGGTGGTTATATTCTGCAGGCTGGCCTGCAGCCACCATACGGGAGTGCAAGGCCCTCAACTTGATCCTTTGAGTAACCCATCCGAGCAACCTTTTCAGCAATGTCTACTGGATGGTTCTGCACTGACTGAGGTCCTAAGTGATGAAGAACCATGGGAGCACTGCAATGTGCTTGTTGATTAAGGACAGCAACAATAGTAGCAGGATTGCTGGAAGGGCTTCCATAAGCAGGGTTGTAGGTCTGTGCATTCCCTTGTACTGCATATGAGGCGACACCACATGGATTAACTTTGCTTGGCTGCGGCACAAATGAGCCATTGCTGACTGAATGAAGCTGCTGATGCTGCTCCATCAATGGAACAGAAACTGTGTTGCTTTGCACATAAATAGGAGCAGCTTCATGATGCTTCCGCTGGGATGAGGAAATTGTAGAGTAGGAAGGTGGCACAACCATACCCCAGTGCGTGCCTCGGTGTTACCACATGCAGACTGATGAGCCGCATATGGAGGATAGACTAGTGTGACCTGTGGTGTGCTATGAGCATGCGGAGAGGATGTTTGCAGCTGAACCATCTGTGCTGGACCTTGCTGGATATTGCTGCTGTACTGCTGCTGCTGCACCACCTGTGGTTGTGGTTGCCTTGCCTGGGACTGAACCTGCTGACTGGTTTGGTGTTGCCATTGATGCTGTGGTTGAGGGTAGAACTCTGGTGCCTGACTGGTTACCTGAGGTACCTCAAGTACTGTCTGTGGCTGAGTTTTTCAGTGTGTGTCTGCACAGATTGAGCAGTAGCTTGGAACACTTGGGCCGGTCTGTGCTCCAGATGGCTTTGGCCTCGCATACAGTACACGGCAGTTTGGTTCGAGCGCTGGTGGTCTTGGACTGGCACGAGTTGCTGTAGAATAAGGCCACTGCAACTTTGGAATTGCACAGCAGGAGACTGAACAGCATTTACTTGGTGCAATGGCACAAGGGCAACCTCATTTTCTCTAGTCATGAAAACTGATGGAGCAGTACCTTCACTCTTTTGTGCAGAATCCTCGTGTACTATCTGAAGTTTGTTCATTTCTTTCTGAGTTTCAGCAAGCTCCTGCTTCTCCTGAACGACCTGCACAGATTTCTGAACCTGTCCATGAAAATAGGTCCACTTATCAGTGAAACTCTTAAAAATGTCATCAGAGTTAATAAGACCATAAGTTGGATATAATAACTCAATAAGGTAAAAAAAAAGGGTGCAAAAGGATGTCAACAATGAAATTTATCTCGATAGTGCTATGATTTGAAAATGTACAGAAAATATGTATTGTTACAAGTTTACAACTTTTTGCAATACTATCAGATCTAATTTTCTTTTCCTCCTTTCCTTTTGTGTGTGGGTAGGGTAGACAGCCTCTAGGAAACTTGTTTGCTAAGCATGTGTGCCAGATTTCATGTGTTTTGCATAATATCTACCTACTCACAATCTAGATATGACTGGTAATCTATGCACACAAAGCTAGTAATCTATGCACAGTAGCTTATAACATGTGTGCCAGATTCAGTTCAAATGGATCTCGATGCACCACTCTGCATGACAGTGGTAAGACTCAATGAGCTTGTGTATTCCTGAGATCCCAACAAATCAATAAAGTGTGTGTCTGCAGAATCTGATAGAACGTGCACTTGATGAATGTATAATGAATTAATGATTCAGCTGAAAAAATTATTCCACTGTACTTCAGCTACATGATTTAATTGGGAACACCGTCCATTCTTTTTTTTTTTTTTTTTTTTTTTTTTTGAAAAGAGAAGATCTCATCTTTTTTAAAGCAAAAACACAGTCTGTTCATGACATGCATTTTGTACTGTTAAGCCATAAACCAACACTGGCAAATTCTACCCAAACAATAGCCTATAACAAACAGGAAATTAATCTAGTTACATAGAGATTTGAAACCAAACATAAAGCATTCAGAGTTTATGGTGATAATACTTCACAGACACAGTAGACAAGAGTGCATCATGCAACAGTGCTCAAATAAAAACAACAAAGTACTTTGATACTTGAATGTATAAAAAGATATACCTGTTTCACTTGCTTTTCAAGGCACTGGAAGTTGAGATTTGCTTCGTTATGATAATCCATCACATCACTTCGTAATTCTCCAATGGACCTTTCAGCTTGTAGCAATATAACTCCAGTTGTGACAGCCTACCGCTGATAACTTCCAGTGAATTCAACAAGTTATCTGCCTGTTTCTTCATGCAGCTTTCTTTATAGCGTCTGTCACGATTTCTTTAGAAATCTTTTTCTTGCTCATGGAAATTGACAAATGACATCAGCAGTCTGTTCTCCTGAAAATCCTGATTCATTGGGAT
Source organism: Hyparrhenia diplandra (assembly GCA_015847255.1). NCBI lineage: Eukaryota > Viridiplantae > Streptophyta > Magnoliopsida > Poales > Poaceae > Hyparrhenia > Hyparrhenia diplandra. The sequence continues at coordinate 180,212 of JADLZK010007894.1, forward strand.
AATATACATATTAGACCACATAGGATGAACATAGAAGTTTAGCATATAAGTTTGACAGCTTCTCTTATGTCAAGTTACAGAGAACAGAGCCACAACAAATTCACGTATCACTGCATCAGGCACCTAGGATAAATCTCCTCAGGCAACTTTGCACCTGATTGTCATGCTACCCTAATTGTACCAAGAGATCGACGAATCTGAAAGTACGCTAACACAAACGAGAAATCTCCACCCGAAACAGGCCAACTCGTCCACTCCTTTTACTCCAAGGGTCCAGAATAATGAGGAAAACAGGCACAGAACCAAGCGTACCCAAACCCTACGCTTCAAAAGCGGCTAATGAACATCAAATCCGCAGTCACACACGAGCAACAGACGTAACCCCACAACCGTTGGCACAAATCAGAACAAGGTGCAACCCCCATCCCGGCAACGAACGAACCGACCGCTCTTGTCAACGCACCACGCACCACGCACCCACGAAACCACTCCACGACCGTTGGCACAGATCAGAACAAGGTAGCAAGGTGCGCGCCTACTCACTCCCGGCAACGAGCAATGAACCCGCCGCTCTTGTCAACGCACCACGCGCACACAAAACCACTCCGTTCGGAGTTTGGACACCTACTTACTTCCTTCCCCAAGTACAAGACAGGCTCAGGCGCGGAGATCTCGCGCGTACAGATCGGAAGGTGAGCGGGTCCGTACCTTCTGCCGGAGCGCCTGGTCGAAGGAGCAGCGCTTTGGGGTCGGGCGAGAGGCCGAAGGCGCCGGAGACGGATGCGGCGGCGGGGCGTGCCGGGGACGCCATGCTGCGGGACGGTGATCGGTCGGGTTTCCTCCGGGGGGGCGACTCTGCTGCGCCGGTCAGAGAGGATTCGCTCGCTCGGAAGGAAGGGTGGGAGGCGAAGAAGGAAGCGACGCGACGACGAAAGGAGGATGAGGAGGAGGAGGCGTGGCGTGGGCGAGGAGTGGAAGGAAGCCAAGAGAAAAAGAGGAGTAAAAGCTAAAGAAGCGTTGGAAAAAAAAAGCGGTGCAAAGCGAGCGGGCGGCGGGGCGATTGGCGAGTTCCGGTCCGGGGGCGCGGAATAAATACGGCGGGTGGTGGCGCCGTGCCGTGGACCCGTGGTGTGGTGGGGGTGATGATAGGAGAGGGCGGGTCTCGGCACGAGCGCACGGCGCGGCGGCCACGCGACTCGAGGGCGTCTGCGTGCGCGCCTGCCTGCCTACACCTGCCCGGTGCGGACCGCGGGCACCGGCTCCGCTCGCGGTTTGGTTGGTGAGGCAGGCAGGTGCGCGTTGCCGTGCAATGCAGCCGAGACGCTCGTGATCCGCGCGGGTCAATGCCATGCCATGCCGCCTGGTTTTATTGCACCGCACGCGAGGCGTGAGGACTGCGTGGGGGTGGTGTGGCGCGGCCGGTGGACGCGGACGGATCGCCTGCCAGCCCGCTGTGATCGCCGTACGGGGTACGGCTGGCAGTGGCAGGTATACGACCCTTCGCTGGGTCTGGTGGGGTCGCCTCGCCGGCGTGTTTCACGACTTGCAGTTCATCCTGGTTGACCGGCGTCCGCGACGTGTGGCCGGTGGAATAGAGCACGGACACGGCACCCCGTTCTACGCGGATCGCCCAGCAGTGTGAAAAAGTTGACGTGGATAGGAATGCCCTCGCCCATCACCGCGTCCTAATCCCGTCCGCGCACTGTAGATCATGTTCCAGTGCACCACCTGGATCCTTATCGGCGAGTCGTGGTTTGCAGTTAGAAACGTGTGTATGGTAGTGTCAGGATGACATCTGGTCATTCTGGCTCCGGCGGCTGCTGCGTCCGTCCGAACCTGCACTGTTTTGACAGCAACGACACGAACACGAGCGTGAAGCACAGAGACGCGTTCAAAATACGGTAGATGGGCGGGGTATATTGACGTGCTGGGGCCAGTGCCCGCCGAAAGAAAATGCCCAATTGACAAGTCAATGGTATCCCATTGTTACCAAACCCAACTTGTACAATATTTATTCAAATATATACGGCCTGTATATACTGTTGCACTTCCATCGATTTTTGTCATAGTGCTGTTTTCCAAACCCCGGACGTTGATCTCCCGCGCGAAAGCTGCAGCTGCAAGGCCAGGCCACAGCACGGCCACACGAAACCAAAAGATGGAAAAAAGACGGCGTCGCGCTCTGGTTTCTGGACGACGCTGCCGGGACAACCGGACACGTAGCGGCACCGTACATGTGGCTCTGCGGATAGGCACGAGGTGGAAACGAATCTGGAAGTGAGATGTCACGCTGACTTGGATCCGTTCGTTTCGTTGGGTGAAAATAAGAAAACGGGGGTTGGGTTGGTGGGTGGCTGCCGCCTCGTGACGTCCCTCGCTGCTCCGCCACACGAAAACCTGGTGGTCTCTGCTGGTCTGGGCGGGCACGCGACGCAACGGGGCGAATTTTTTGATAGGGCGTGGGATTTGGGATGTGGCTGGCGACGCCGCGGTGATCCCTTTCGCCGGGCCACACAGTGCCGCATGCCGCCACCGCCCACCGGGAGACATGTGCGCAACCACAACAGGGGAATCCGTGCACGGAATTCGGGTCTGATTTTGTTCGTGATCAGGACAACGGACAAGAGGGGAGACGCATAGACAATTGGCCATGGGCCATGGCTTACGCCTTGTTAATTTTCTGGTGATTGGCAGTGGCCCAGTCCGTGCAAGTTGGCGATGGTGACCCGCGTTCCTAGGCGTACGATGTACGCGTTCTTCTAGTTCTCCCTTCCTTCCGAATTAAAGGTCTGGAAGAAAATAATTTTCGTATTTTATTGAAGTCAAGTCAATTTTATATTAGTGAAATGCATAAAAATCCTACACTATAATATTTGTAATGCATATAAGTATTATTAGATTAATCATAAAATACACTAATTGATACTAGTTTCAATGAATGTAGTGGTTTTTTAAAAAGATTGACGTAATTTAAATCTAATATTACATTTTTTTATAAGACAGAGTGATGACGCTGAACAAGATTTTCAAGAAAGAGAATCGGGTCTTCATGTAACACGTGATTCACATTTATGTGGCTATACTCTAACCTAACGGGCGTGAGTTCGTGTGGACCGCATGGACCAATCCTGATGCACGGACGCGGCCTACTAGTTATTATGATGTTCATATACCAACGCGCCATGCCCTCGTGCACACAAGGTCAACGCCGTGTTTAAGCGTAAACAGGCTTACGTACTCGGTACTTCCTTGACAGGGCTCTTGACGAATTGACATTGTCGCCCGCCCAGGCTCTCTACAACGTTGATGAAATGAAACACAAGCTTTCTCACGCGTCTCCCTACCCTACACGCAAATGCGTGAGAAGTGCTTAAAAGTTCGACGTGCCGATCTAAAATGGTCTCCTCTACTTTATCGTAGAGTTCAGGATGCCAAGATTTTGGCTGAAAGAAACATGGTTATTGGTTAATTAGACAGAAAATTATGAGGATCAACCGTACTCGTTTTGTCTATTAAAAAGTAATGATTAGGTTATAAACAAGACAAATCACGTGTAAACCAAGGTATAAACATGGTTAACTATGTGAACTTTTAATCACGGTTCGTATGAATTTGATCCAAGGAACACGAGAGGATTATGTAATTCTATACTTAACAGTGGGCAAAGTCTCGCCTCTAACACACTTTAATCTCCCTCCCACCTCGACTAAATCTGCATACCCTTAAATTTACGTCATCTCGCGTTGATTGCACAGAATATGTCTATAAAAAGTTTGCGTGGTTCTCTGTGAAAGGCAAGTTTGTTTGCACTAGACAATAATCTTTTAATCGAGTTTAGCATACTTGTTCTTTTTTCAAAAAAAAACGAGTTAAACTCTGATGGGGGGCAACCCTTCAATTGTTGTATTGTCGTGCCATTTGCGTGGTCGCGACTTTTTAAATCTTTGCCAATTCGCCCACTGAAAACTTGTAGAGATGTTAAACATGATTTTTAAGTCCACAAACTCCAAAACGAAATCATGCCCTTGAACTTGTCAAGTGGTTTCAAGTTCAGGAGGTGGATTTCAGGTTTGAGATTGGACCTAAGTGGCACCGTGCTACAAGTCTACGGGGGTTGTATTTAATTATAAAAACTTTCAGCATACTTAGTTGACAAAGAAAGCAAAAGGAAAAAGGACAAAGCAATCACGCATTCACGCGCAACGCACTACCGAAAAGTCTTGGAGGGGGCTGAAGAAACGAGAGAACAACTAGTGGGAGTGGGCTGCGGCCCGTGACGAATTAAAGACACGTGTTGGGCCGCCGAAAACCCTGTGCTGCATACGGCCTGTGACGCCCAACATGGGAGTGGGCTGCGGCCCGTGACGTCGTATACCTCGACAAACCTCGTAGTCCGACAAATCACAACTGTGTCAGTGTGTGTCAGAGCTCGGCGCGCGGATCTAGGGGAGGCGGACGCCGCGATGCCGATCTGCGCGCCGTCGTCCGACTCCTCCCCCCTCGTCGGGCTCGGGCTTGGGTGCTCGCGGGTGGGTACTCCACGGGCTAGCGCTCGGCGCGGCGGCCGCGACCGCTGCGGCGGCGTACCTGTACCGGCGGCCGAGCGGGTTCCGCAGCCGCGCGGTGGGGATCATACCCGCGCGCTTCGCCTCCACGCGCTTCGAGGGGCAAGCCGCTTGTTCACATTCTCGGCAAAGCCCATGATCCAGGTTCGTCTCCCTTCTTCCTACACTGCTTGTCTCATCGCATCTTTCAGAGAGCGCGGGGAGGCTTAGGTAGAGAATCAATTTGGAAATTGTACCTGCAACTTGTGCTGTTTGGGACTGCGAGCGGAGGTCGATCAGGTGTGCTGTTTCCGTTCGGAGTGAGCTACGGTAGCTGTTCTGTTGGTTACTGAAATGCTGTGAATTGTTATGTCGTTGTCGTTCAGATTTCATTCCTCACAATGCAATGTTATTTCAGCATTGAGTTCAGTGAATTTGGAGAAGGGAAATGGTATATGTGTTAGTTTTAGCCAGTTTCAATTTCGTGTCTGTGATTAATCCAGCAATCTGTATAATTCCTCCCGCACCTTGTAGTAACACTTTTTTTTATATTGAATACAAAACTAATGAAAGTGTATCATTGCTTCTTATTGTTACATTTTTACTTCCTGTTTTCGTGCTCAGTTAAAAAATTCGTGTGTTTCACAGAGAACATGGGAAAGAGTGATGCTAGCTTCTTCTCTAGACCATGTTGGTAAGCGAAAGACAGATAATAGTAACATTGATTGGTTTTATTTGTTTGTCATGTTCACACTTGTGCTTTTCCCGCCTTAGTTGTGGCAGCGGATGATGAGAGAATTGCAGAATGCTGTCGAGGATTTGGAGCTGATGTTATAATGACATCAGAATCTTGCAAAAAAATGGTACTGATTGTGTGGTTTCGTAGTTATATTATCTTTTCATGATTATGTGTTAAAACAGTAATATGTGTGTTATTTGGCATTTGCTTGATAACATAGGGTCTGAACGCTGCTGTGAGGCACTAAACAAGCGAAAAACGTTATGACATTGTTGTCAATATTCAAGGAGATGAGCCTCTTATTGAACCAGAGATAATAGATGGTGTAGTTATGGCACTGCAGGTAGTTACTTACGCAACACTGTGTTGATGTTGCTTGTACTTTTCTTCAGTTAAATCAAATGGTCCATACCATTTGTAATTGGGAACCTACATCTTTTCTTTAAGTGTACTCCTGGAAACAATGCATTCATCATTCTAAGTATGTTGCATATTACACATTTAACATTTACCTTGACCTTGTACACCTAAACACCCTGCGCCTCTGCAGATCTCTTGATCCCTTTTCATGACCTTGTTTCTTTGTACTTCAAACCTGGTTTTGCAGCGAGCTCCTGATGCAGTCTTCAGCACTGCTGTTACTTCACTGAAGCCAGAAGATGCATTCGATACAAATAGAGTGAAGTGTGTCGTGTGGATAATCAAGGCTACGCTATTTACTTTTCAAGAGGGCTGATTCCATTCAATAAGTGAGGCACCAATACTTGTTTTAACTCTTCCATTGACTGTATTACTATTTTCACATGAAGATTTTCTGACCTTGACCATTTCAGATCAGGGAACGTCAATCCAAAATATCCTTATCTTCTTCATCTTGGAATTGCGGTATCTTATCAACCTTATGTTTATTTAATTATATTTGCACCATGGTCCTTTGATTAGCCGTCTTTCAGTTGATTAATTAATTAAGTGACTGTTTTCTCATGCAGGGCTTTGATTCAAAGTTTTTGAAGATCTATCCAGAACTACCACCAACACCGTTACAAATGGAAGAGGACTTAGAGCAACTGAAAAGTTCTTGAAAATGGCTATAGGATGAAGGTATTTTGGCAAGAACTCTAGAATACATGAGATAGACAGTGCCTACTTTTGTTACTGCTTTGATGCAGTTTGTTTTGTTTATTCATGATGACCTTGTACAGTTTGCACTAGCATATGTTTTATATGGTGCATAGCTGGCTTCTGGCTTGCCCTCTGTAGTTTATATCCTAGATCACAGAATATCGTTTCCATTTGCTTTGTAACTGTAGGTGATCAAAGTGGACCACGATGCCCATGGTGTGGATGCACCAGAAGATGTTGAGAAAATCGAAGGACTGATGCGAGCGAGAAACATTCAGTAGAAAATGAAGAGAGAAAGTAAGTGCTTTGCATAGACTTGGTGGTCGACTTTTGGTTGATGCCCATGGTGTGGATGCACCTGAGGACGTCAAGAATATGGAAGCACTGATGCGAGCGATAAACATCAGTACAAAATGAAGAGAAAGCAAGTGCTTTATTGCTATCGGCATAGGCTTGGTGGGAGACTTTTGGTTGTGCTACACTGCTACCCCATTTTCTGAATAGCATGATACCAAGTGAAGCTGCTGCATCACTTGTTGAAGTTCGTGCTTCCTAAAGTTTCAGTGGTTGAATATGTCACTTGCATTACTTCTCATTTCTCAACCAGTAGTTCAGCACACTGGTTGATTGTACTGTATCTGTACTTCAGGAGTTAGTAGTGTTTTTTTTTTTTTTTTTTGATCGGGTACAAGTTAAGAGTAGTAGTAGTATTTTCAGTCTCCTGCACATCTATACTATTACTATTACTATACCCTTAATTTTCGTAGATCCTCCCGTCTCCGCCAACAGACACATATCCCTGTAGTTTGCACAGTACGGACTTCTAACCGTCCGATCAAAACCAACCCACTCTCAGCCGTCCGTCTCCCAACCCACCAGAGGTCCAGCTCCGGCATCTGCCACACGCCGCCACCCACTCTCCCAGCCCGGGTCCCTCGCTTTCGTCCGCCGGCTCGCCGCACCTACCCGCCGTCTCCACGCCCCCTGCCGCCGCCGCCCAACACCTGCACCGGCGTCCAGGCCGCGGCACGGACGGGACACCCGACGCCCGCTGCCGCCGCCGCCCAACACCTACACCGGCGTACCGGCCGCGGCACGGACGGGCCGTCGCCGTCCACCCGCCCCACGCCCGCGCCATCCCTGCCCCATACCTCACCGTCGCCATCCATTCTCACCCCAGCCCCCGCCAACCGACGACGCTGCCGGGGCGGCACCGATTGCCTCTTCAGCGACCTGATCCTCCTCTCTCTACAATCCCACTTCCAGTTGCTGTCGCGCGCGATGACACGACTCCACTAGGTACGCCGATGACGCACTCATCCCCACCTACAGCACTTCAGTTCTCTGCAGCTTGCGCCCATTCTCTGATTGTTTGCCGTCATAGCATTTAAAATGGCCTAATCTGCTTTCCAATTTGTTTAGGGGCCTCAAACATTGAACTGTTGTTCTCCAGCATATTTCTTTGATCTGAATTACCCAAAAGATAGTTCCCTAAATTATGACCTCTGAAATGTAAATGATGTGCCATGTGTTTTGACTAATGTCCTCCGGCGTATTTGTTTCATCTGAATTAAACTTACTAAATTGTATCTTACCCTATTACTGCACGTACACCATTACGCCTACTGCAGTATCATAAGTAGCCATCCCCAGATGTAGCATGTTTGCATCCGTACATATGTTACATCACTACTAAAATTAAATTGATCCTTTCCTCCTTCATGAATAACAAGCTCTTTCATCCCTTTACGGTGAGTACAGATTGCTTTTCGATGCACCACCCAGCTTTTGTTTCCCATTTGTTACAAATTTTCATTGTGTCCTAAATTAGTTTCGAAATACTCTCATCTACAAATGTGGCCTTACAGTTATCTTATGATTTTCAATTCCACACGCAACTTCATCCAATATAGAAAAAAAAAAAAACACTAAGTCCACCAATGTTCATAGTTAGCCCTTTTTACTTCAGTTCATGGGAAAAAAACATGACCTCAGAAGCCGCTTCCTCTATTCCTTTTTAATCTTTACATCCTAACCATCTGTCATTTTTTTTCTATGCTTATTCAGTAAGTTACTCTTGCCTGCCACCATTCTCTTACCTGCCAGGTCTCCTTAGTCTGAACCTTTTTTTTTTAAAAAAATGCACTGTGCCATCACCTCCTCTCCACTTCATCAAATCTATTAGATATGTATGCATTAGTTAGCAGCTTTTTTTACAGTGCACATTTACTATCACTTCTTCGTTCAACAACCTGCAGTGTGGCTTGCTGCGGCGGCGTAAACCATTTTGTCTTACATATCATTTATTTATTCAGCAGCCATGGAAACAGGCCACAGGGCGACGGCGTGTTCACCTCAACAATCCATACAGGTAATATTGTTATCAACTATGTCGTGCATGAATTGGCCTACCATTTCACTTATACGATCTCTACCTACAGCTGCACACACTGCTGCTGACGAGGACACTGATCAAAACAGCACACATAGCTGTAAGAGGTGTGCTCCGCTTGCTACTTCTTAAAACACGAAGCTGACACCTCCCAAACTTTGGACAATACAGTGGGTTACGCCATGTCGGCGCCCGCCTTGGTGCCTCTATCATGCAACAACATAGCTCCTCCGAGTTTGCAGAAATCTCAGATGCATCTACCTACTCCCAGTCTACATTTAACCATACTCGACATTCACGTAAGTTTGTACATCCCTGTGCTTTAAGTGTTCTTCAAAAAAAGCAACTTATTATCCCTGTACTGATTTCAGCACAGCTGCTTACTGCAACTGCAGTTGATCCAAATGAAGTTACTTATGTTTTCATGATGTCCGTGTGTAATCATGCAGGTCCAAACTGTTCAACCTAATATCCTTTGCTATTCTTACGCGGTTGATGTTTTGGGGCGATCTGCTAAGATTGATGAAGCTTACAAACTCATAAAACAAATACCATTTCAACCAACTCCTTCAATGCGGGGATCTTTGCTTGGTTCATGCTGTAAGTACAAGAACGTCGGAATAGCTGAACATGTTAAAATGCTGGGAACCATGCATTGTCCATGTTCAGAGATCATACAATCTAAAAAATTTAAGCGTGACCCATGTTAGTGTAAAGAATCTCCACTCACCTCCTGACTGATTTAAGTGCAGCTGCTTGATCTTACCATATAATGTGCATCTTTTTTTTTTAATTTCGCTAATTTCATTCTTTTTTTTCCTCTACAACGTTCCTGGCATAACTTTTTGAAATCCGCTGTGGTAAGAAATCACATCTTCATCCCGCGCTTTGCGAGAGTTAACTAACTAGTTTTCATATTTCTATTCCCTAATAATAATAACTATGCTGCATCTCTTCTCTTATCATTCCCTAATAATAACTAGGCTGCATCATGGTTCCAGACATCCCCTGAATCAATTGTTTCCGACAATTGTTTGAGGTGTATAAACTAAAACCTCAATACATGTTTATTCCCAGTGGTAAAAAAAAATTACATTATTTTCTGCTTGCTAGAATGCTCCTAAAGTTCTACTAATTTTGTTTAGGGTTGCAGAGAGTGACAGGAGCGAATATTGCTTCAACATTACTAACGTCTAGGTAATCTCTATTTTCTATATTGACCCCCACCATCTGGTTTAAAAACTACAATGTTTTACAACATCAAACGTCTTCCTCACTTATTATGACACAGACAAAACTGTGAATATTGCTTCAACATTACTCATTTCAGTTTCCATCATATCCATGTTGCTTATTACAAAGAACATAGTTTTTTTTCATATTGTATTTACAGTATATATATCATATAAGTTGGTATTCTTGCCCCGTGCATTTGCGCGGGGGAACCGCCTAGTTATATATTGTGATCGAGTCCTAGTCTTCAGGGTGCACATGTTAATGGAGCTGTAATGAAGTCTCACTTTTTTACAGGATGTCAGAAACACGCTGCAAATAAGATCTTCTCAGTTCTTGCAAGCCCTAGCGTTCTTGAGTGAGTTGAAGCTGTCAGATAGGACAGCAGAGCTCCGAGATGGACTCATGGACTACAAAGAACGACCTTTGGAACAAAAGAGAGTTTCGTGGAGGTGGAGTGTCAGGGCCTAGACCATGCCAACGGGGCTGGTGCTCATCGCCATGGGAGCGCTGGTGTCCATTCTTTTAGACATGTGGAAGTACTCTGGGAGTGGATTTTTAACGGCGTTAGTGTGCCACCGTGAAGGAATGCTAGATAGAGGTAAGGTGCAAACTTTTCTTCTTACTATGCATAATGATGGTGATGAACTATAATCTGTAGATTTCTGTTCGACTCTAAATGCTTAAATAATAGATGGACTCTATATGTACTATATATCGTAACAAGAAGACACAGACAAGACAAACTCAATCATGACCGGCAAACATTTCAACTCTAGAAACTGCACACTAAACACCAACGCCACTACCTGGCAGCTTCACCTGCCCTACTAGCTATTCCGGCATGGAAGAGCAGTGCCCAGAGGAGAGTGATCAATTCTCCACCACGGGTGATGGCCTTCTTGTGCCCTTTTAGATTGTTGGATGGCGCGATGTACAGGATCATCTCCACCCAGAAACCTGCTAGTGTGGCCCATGCTGATTCCTTACCCTCAACCAACTCCATGAATTGTTTTCCGAGCCTCACACCATTTTTCACCACTAAATGATCGGAATTTTCACTTAGCAATTGCACCACATCATTGTACTCAGCCTTAGGCATCGACGGTGCCCCGGTTACACCACGGACATTGAGGACACGCTCAGTATCCTCCTTGACAGCCTCATACAAGCTCTTGGTCCATGCAACCTCGTCAGGAAGAAGCTCTGGTGACCAGGTCATAAGATACGCGCAATACCGTGACAGATGAGTGGCAGCGCTCTTATGCTGGACTGAAATCAGGGAAGAACCTTGCTCTATGTCATCCAAGTAAGGGTGCCTCACCTCAAAGATGCATGTGGCGTGTGCCATGTAAGTATCATTTCAGATGTACTCATCTTGTCGTTGCATGCCCAGAGGAAACCTGTTCCAGCTTGACTTCGCTGCAGAAACGTTCGGACATTTCCCTACTTGACAAACTGTGTTGCTAGCAGTGCTTCTTATTAGCGAATCCATGATGCAAGCCTTCACTGTTGTTGGCATATTGACCTTCATCTTCTCATCTGGCAAATGATGGAAAACAGGACTAAGAAGACTAATAAAGTTTGTTCTTGTAGTTGGTTGAAGCACTAATACTGAGCACTGCCCTATTTTCTCATCCCAATTATTCACTATCTTGCATCTGCATCGCAAGAGAAGATCAATGACCCATTTATATCTTCTGTGCGGATGTTGTAAAGACGCACATTTTACATGGTGGCATATGAGGGCTACTTTGGTCCAGTTGGAGCAGATGTAGGAAGTCATATCCCGCACCTCAGAGACCACGACCAAAACTAGAAGCAGAAATTCTGGCAGCACATCAAAAGTACAAGTTCCCAAATTCTTTGTACTGGCTTACTACCTGTAGTTTACTGCACCAGAATTCACACGTGATCTGACTGCGGCCACCATGTGTGTGCAACTGATGATCTGCAAACACAACAATGAAGTATGCAGCCACGATGCAGTAACCTATGCTCAAGAGTGAGATAAGGATGCTCAAGACAGGTAGCCAACACTTAGCATAGGATGTTGGTAGTGATGAATTGTAGTAATCATGAACGAATGAAAGCTCATCAGCAATCACCCTAAACACCCTGTTCTGTTCACCATCCTTCAACAGCAAGATCCAGAAAAACTTGTGCCCCATGGAGCCAACGGCATTAGTGATATCATACCTTGCAAACCGACATCTCAGCAACTTGAACAATGCAAAGGATAGGCATAAATCTTTTGATGTCGGAGCCATATTGTCCAACTTCCATACTCTATCAAGGGTCACCAAGCCAATTCTATCAATAGACATTGTCCATGTGTCGCTGAACACATACCCCCAAAGTTGCTTCTTCACTTGCCTGCTATCTTCTCCCATAACTAAGAGAGGAGAAAATAATGAATCCTCCCCTAGAGTTGTTGCTCCACCATGCTGGCTTCTTACTTGTTCTAGCTCCTTCATGTACCCAAAAACAAGACTAGGGTTGCACGCTAGCGCAAAGGATTTCTGTGCCTTCCTAAAAAGAATAGCATTTGAACCAAATCTTGGCACAGGTGAGAAACAAAAGGGACAAACATAATCTTGGAACAGATGAGGGTGAATTGTCCATGGTGTTCACTAGGAGAAACCCTGAACAGCCCATGAAGAAACTGTTTTTGTGATGCTGGCACCAAGGTAGAAGGTCCAGATGCTCTTGACAAGCAGCTCCCAAGGGGTCCTACCTTTCGACCCTCTCTACTGTCAGTGGCAACAACTGAGGTAGCATTGGTAGCTGCCATCTGAACAAGGAACGCCCATGTTATGACCATACATGGATGGAACTCTGATTGGCACAATGCCGTCAAGGTTGTTCCATCCTCGTTGTTGACATAGTCATTGGAGCTGTCACGAAGGGTAGAGGCGACAAAAAGAGAGGATGGGCAAGAAGAGTATGTTGGCTCGAGGAAGATGAAACGGGTGAAGTGGTGGTGGCGGTAGCGCTGGCCGTAGCCACTGCCTATCCCCACCAAGACTCCTGTCATAGCAACGCTTGCGAGAAGCATGGCGTTCCCCAACCATATCTGTCGTCCCCATGGTGTTGTAGAAGGCCACCACTGCAACGTTGGGGCAGCGCATTTCTTCCTGCAGTGCCGCATGGGAGTATATCCAGGCTGGACTCCGTGGATCCATATTCATCTATCTGACTAGCAAAAGTTACAAACTCATGAGAACAGAGAACAAGGCAGAACTTGCAGTTAGAAAAACCAGATGGTAATTTCTTGCTCTGGATGGTGTAATAAATAAATGAACTACTCTCTCCTTTTTTGTTTAGTAGGCAGATCAAAATCCTAATAGGCCTGCTAAAAACAGAAGGAAAGAGTACTAGAATTATATTTAGTTGCTTATGAATTGTACTGAGATATAGATAAACATAATAAATTGGGAATATATAGTTAGTAGTTACCGTAGAAGATCTAGCTGTGCAAGCAGTGGCCTCCACTCATGTATAAGATCAAGAGTCTTATGGAGATCAGAGGCCATGCATCAACCTGCTGCAGAGAGCACTGGAGTATAATGGCCCTCCCAAATCTATACCATTTCTCAGCTGTACTGAGATATAGATAAACATAATAAATTGGGAATATATAGTTAGTAGTTACCGTGAGAAGATCTAGCTGTGCAAGCAGTGGCCTCCACTCATGTATAAGATCAAGAGTCTTATGGAGATCAGAGGCCATGCATCAACCTGCTGCAGAGAGCACTGGAGTATAATGGCCCTCCCAAATCTATACCATTTTCTCAGGTGCACGCCACCAACAGCTTCTTTATTCCTTTCCTGCCCGTTGGTAGTACGTTGCATGTGTATCTTTTGAATGAACTATAGCTTTGCCCACATGTAATGTGCTTTGAGCCTTTTAGCTTTACACAGTTTGACTGTACGTTCTAGCTAGTAGCTGCTTGGATTCCCTCACTCTATTTCTATTGAACGATTGCAATCATTCCTCGCTTCTCTCAATTCAAAATTATAGTTCACTTTAAATTTATCATAAGTGAAATTTCTCTAAATTAGTGAACTATCAAGTATCAACAAATATCTTACATTTTATAGAGAATTGAATGTAACTTTAATTTAATAATACACATTAGCCCATCGACTTATATATGCAGCCTCGACTGACCAGTAATAATTTTAATCTTTCATTTCACTGATTCATTTGCTGGTACTCTAACAAATACTCATGTAGATAGTTTTTTTCCTAAGGTGATCCGAAGGCTGCCATGGATCGAAGAACACAGTGAGGATGTCACTCATTCCTGGTGAAGAACGGAGATGTTTACAAGCAAACCATCAAAGGACAACCAATGTGCTTACGTGACAGAGAAGCGGCTAGTTTCAGGCAAACTAGCAAAGAAATAGTTGAAGCTCTCGCCCGGGAGGGACTCGTCGAGGGCGCGACATCGCCGGGTTGGTCGGCGGTAAAGCCTAGGGTGCCATCTTTGGTTGTCGGATCAAGAGATGTTTCATGAAGGTTGGAAAAGAGGGTTAAAGGGTTAGAGTATTGATTTTGTCGATCGGACTGATGAGAAATCAATCGGCTAGGTACCCCTTATTTTATATGGGGTAGGGGGTGGTCTTTATCCGATTGAAAAGTCAATGTGGTACTATTATTATGTCGTTTATATAGTTTTCTTAGATTGGGCTACAACTGTCGTGGGCCTATTTAAATTAGCATGGGTCCAATTTGAGTGTCAATACCCTCTCTTCTTTTATTCAAATTCAAATAATAGCCATCCATTTTGCATTTGCATCGTAACTCCATGTGTGTCGAGAGTATATTTTTGTTATACTTCCCTATCCTTTGTCTTGTTGAAACAAATCGTTTCTGGAGATGAAGTAATTGGGTGTGACTGATATGATAAGAATTGTGCCAAATTATTGGATATTTTATACTACACTACCCAACTTTGTATTTTGGGCAGTGGCCTACTGGGTCAATGGGTTGACCCATTAAAACCTGCATTTCAATTTCAGTGGTGCTGGCAGCCTGAGCAGAGACCATGAGCGTCGCCGGCGCCGGTAGCAGGTCACTTGGCGGGTCGTCTGCGCCGTGGATCATCATGCGCGCGCTATTGACGACTCGCACGAGAAGGCAGGCAGGCCAGATGAACGCGCAAGTCCAAAATGGACGGGATGAATCCCGTTCCATTGGCAACCGTATTCCATATTTTCCTGTCCATTTTTACCGGGACAAACGAAAATGGGAACAAAACGGGATGAAATTAAGCGGAAGCAGGACCGAAAACGGGATAACATTTCTTCGTCCATATTAGCAGAATCCCGTTTTGTACCGTAATAACCTGTTTTTGCATTTTGTTTGCAAATCCGGGATAGCAACCCAGCAAAGCAGTCTAGCACAGCCCGTTGTGGCCCAAGTCTGTTGAGCGAGCGCGCCAGCCTCTCCTCCTACCCCTCCTAGGCTCCCAGCACTATGTGCGCGGTATGCTGGGAGCATCGTCGTGCTCTATTCCGTGCTCTACTTTGCACGAGTGTTCCTAGCTTCAAGCATCACTTCGTCATGTCTGTGCATGGTGGATGTTTTTCTTTCAAAAACAATTCTAGAAATACCTTACAAATACACTTATACTTGCGCACAACCTCGGCCATCCATCTCATGATGTGTGGCTGAAATTGCCCCCGGCCACCATCGGTTAATCCTCTATTTTTATGTTTGGTTAGTGGATATTTGATATTTTGTATTGCAGTCTGGTCTCTGCATTTGAGCTATCATATGCGGCATACATGTTCCTCATGTAAGTTCCCACTTACCGTGCGTTTCCATCTATTTTCTGATCATATTTACCCGTTTTTGTATTACCGTTTATCTTGCTACTGTATTGGTTTCTAGTTGTCCGGCTCCCGCTCCCGTTTCCGTTTGAAAATATGAAAACGAAAACTATAGAGCGAAACGAAAACTATAGAGCGATTTTCCGTTACTTTGCCAGCTAGCCTTGTGTTCTGGCTAGTAGAGTGGGATCGGATAGCTATGGATTGCTATCGCCGATTTCGGTGAACTGAACTGCTCGCCCTTGACGATACCAACCCTGTTTTATATAGGGGGAGCGAGGCGAATGCGTGATCGGGTCCATCATAAAGCATTGTACATTATGGCGTTACATACAGACATGGCACAACAATTGCTGCTAGGTGCTTTGGCGCCTGCAGTACGCATTGCCAGTCAGTACAGTACCAGCTCAGGGCCTCTTCGCCTGCTTGACAGTTTCAGTTTGGATGTCTCCCTCATCCGCCAATAATTCAGAGCGCCATGCATGCCTAAAAAAGGTTGTGGCGAAACCATGACTGAGGGCTTTGATGTTGTACGGTTTTGCTTCCGACGAACCTTGTCTGTCATGGGTTCATGGCATTGCTAATCTTAAATCTCTGTCTGCAGGAAACTAGAAAAACAGGTCGGGCGGCAAAGCAAGCAGCTAAACTTAAGAAAGCATCGGGTAGTGGGCATGCACATTGCACTACTATACATTCTGCTTCTGTATTCTAGAACATTTATTATTCAAATAAGTCATTTAGTTTGGTCTCAATCAGCACTGTAAATGGCTTTGGATAATGGTTGTTATCTCTGCTCGCGGTCTTGTGGATGCTGAGGTAAAAGGTCTTGGTAATGAGCAAGGCAATCAAATCAAAGCAATATATGGAGCTGAAATGCAACCATGCAAGTGTACTAGCACTGGACATATATGAATAAAAGATAGAGGAACAGTACCTTCTGTGTCAACTATCAACTTTATTTTTGTTCAGTGGAAATTTAGGCCATCTTCTCCCAATGCCTTGAATAGTAATACTATATCCAAAAGTATATGCCCTAAGGACTAGGCAGTTCAGTGGAAATTTAGGGCGATCTTTTCCCAATACCTTGAATTGAAATACTATATCCAAAAGTATGTGTGACCCTAACTTGGATCCATGCCGACAGAGCAAAACATTGTTACTTTTGAAATGACATGATCGACATGTGCATTGGATTTGCCACTTTATGCCACTTTAAATTGGGTTTGAGGTTGATGCATGTACCACATGTCCGGCAATGGTGTGCACTTTCTGCACGCCAGATGGACAGTTGATAAAACTAATTCCATCTATAAGCAGGCCACTTGGCTAATGGCCACCGTGATCTGATGCGCTTATTATCAGACATGAATTCCCTTTCGGCATACAGTCATGGCGGCGCACGCTGTGAGGTACTAAAACGGCAAAGGGCGGTTATGGCAGACAATTTTTTGTGTGCTACAGACATTTCTAGCAGGTTGGTCGCCATCTACGATCAGAATATATATATTGTTACCTTTTTTATGAAAGCATTGTCATCTTCCACTTTTCAGTTTCCACAGGAGTTCAAAAGATATTATAATAGTCCATCTGTTCAAATGATTCAAAATTCGATCAAATTTATATTAAAAAATTTACTATCACTTGTAATACAAAAAATAAGTACCAATAGATTAATAATAAAATATGTTTTCATAATAAATTTTATTTGATACATAAATAATTAATACTAATTATCATAAACTTGGTCAAACTCTAGTCTAAGTTGACCGACACGAATCCTTATAGTTGTACGTTTTTTGGAACGAAGGAGTAAGTACTTGAGTTTCACTTAACTTGAGGATAAAATACCTATAGAAGTAGATAATACTAATATCTTGAAATCAAAATTTAGATTCATGATGTCATAAGGTGAAGGCTACAACGAGGGCCGTCATAGTTTAAGAAAAGGTTTCAACTAAGAGAATTTTTACGGTGCTTGGAAGAATCATCGGTTCCTCCCGTTCATTTTCTTGAAGCCGGTTCCTCCACTCAATTATCATAATCAAGGGTATTTTAGGATTTTTTAATATAAGCAATTTTATTGTTAGAGGTAGTAAATGATAACTAATGTTAATGTAATATTTTTTTGAATGAACTGGAGGGGCATTGTTAATGTAAAATTATACCCCGTGCCTTGATGAACTAGTTTTCTGATTAAAATATACCAAATAATACCTAAATTTCTAAGAGTAGATGTTTAGCACATGGGCGGATAAACTTTGGACCAAATAATTTCAATTTTATCAAAGAAGGTGCGGTATGAGATTGAAATTTTCCAAGGACCGCTAGCTGTAGTTTAAAAACTAGAGCGCAGCTCCTGTGTGTTTGTCTTGAACTGGCACAATGCGAACGGAAACTGTAGCCGAAATGGAACACGAAGAGATCAAATTAAAGTCCTCTTTATATTATTACATTATTCTTTCTGAGCTCTCGGAAGAACCATTGCGCATAGATTAATCTATTTTTTTTCAGATAAAAGTCTGGCCTATATGACTCTGGCCGAGGATAAAACGTCTAGATAGCAAATGGTTGTACAATAATATAGCTGCAAAAAACTAAAACAGCATATTCTTTTTTTTTATTTGTATACGAGTACAAACGCTAGAGCTAGGCAGCTAACTCTTCGTTCGAATCCAACTGTTCTGGTGCCGTGCAAGCGCATGCATCGAGTCGATCGGCAGACAGAACCGGCCGGCAGCACCTTGTCTTGTCTCAATTCAATGATGCTGAGGATCTGGGCCGCTAGGGCTCCGCCTCTTGGACTCGCCGACGACGCCGGCGCCGTCCCCGTCCGTCGTCGACTTCTCCATCTCCACTCGCATTACCTTATTGCCGAGCCGCCTCCCCGTCTCCGTCGCGGTCGTCGTCGCCGATGCGGATGCCGCAGTAGTCGTCGCCACGGCGCGCGTCGTCGTCCCTCCTCCCCACTACCCAAATGCCTGCCGCCAGCGGCCTCTGTCGACGTCACGGCGGTCGACAGGAGTAGCAGGACGCACAGCAGCGCGACCGCGCCGGCCTTGACGACGCTAGCTTTCGCCATGCACACGTACTACTACTGGATCCCAGCTACGATCGACGACCTTGCTCGCTCGTACGTCGTCGTTGCACTGCACGTACTGCACCTTATGGGCTCGCAATTCAGCAACTGCGAGATCAGTGCGCGAAGAGGAGAGTGTGTGGAGGTGCCCGATGCTCCGCGAACGACGCGCGCGGGTTTATATAGGCGGGGCGCGGGCGGTGGATGGATGTGGATCGATCGCCCTCGAAGAGCCGCGCGCGTGGTGGGGGTAGAGGGGTCTGCCACTGCCACTGGCTGGTTAGTGCTCGTCGGCTCGTTGTCGTTGCTGACCCGATGGAGAAGCAGGCCAGGTCAAATCGATCGGTTTGGTGGTGGTCTCTGCACTGCTCTGTCCGATCCGGCGGTGCCGATCCACGATAACCGCATGCGCAGCGCACACGGAAAAGTATCGATAGGCCCTCCAGCAGAGCAGACCAGCACCGCGCGGCCGCCGGCGTTTGCGTTTGCGTCATTGCGTGCGTGCATTTGAGCTGGGTGGCAGAATTGGGCGGATGGGATGTGCAATGGCGCGCACTCTGCATGCATGCATGCATACATATGCCGACATCAGCTGTGGTGCCGCGCTCGTTCTGACGGAAAGCTCGAACGCGAGCGCTTCAGAGAGATCAGGACAGGACAGGACACTTCTCCCGAAAATTATTAGGGCTCCCGTGGAGCCTGAACGGCCCTTGGGATTTTTCGCTTGGCCTTTTATCTTCCTTTTCCCTGGTGGGATAGAGCCCCGCGTAGACGTGCGGGGTTTGACTTGCTGAGCGGACTCCGTTCTTGATCCTAGGCTGCCGGAGATCGCTCAGCTCCAGAATAATTGGTTCCGGCATCGGGCCGCATCCGCCGCAATTTTTTCCCAAACGCCTCGGCCAATAAAAAGAAAAGAAATGGGACGATCCTGCCATGTTGAGAAGGGGCGATATCCGAACGGAAAAGCGCGCCGGGATTATCGGACGGAGCTTTGACTCGGCAGCCTGGGAGCCATAAAAATGGCCGAGCGGAGTCCATAGCAGGCGCTGCGGATGTGGTTGGGTGCGCAGCAAATAGGAATTGGCCACCATGTACGGTTCCCACGGTGCTCCAGGAGTACCCCATGAATTTCGTAGTTGACCCGGCCGGCCTGGTGAACGGCCCCTTGGGATTTTTCCTTTTATCTTTTTGTAGTGGGACGAGTCTTGCGGGTTTGACTTGCTGAGCGGAGAGTTCTGACTTTTACGAGACGAGTAATATAATGCATGGTGTGGGGGCAACATCTCCCTCCGGCCCCAAAACGTGCGCTGTTTGTGTCACAACTTTGGACGAGGACACAGCTTTGCACATGCATAAAATACGTGGGAACATTTATATTTTTCAAATAAATTTGTTGCTGGTTCAAAGATCTTTCTAATGATACTAATTATGTATGATAAGTATTAATACTTTTTAATCTATAATTTGAAAAAAGTTGTTTGTCGGGAAGGGTAAGTGACAAAACATTTGGGGATGACCTAGCATTTGTTTTTAATAAAAGGAAAAAAAAAAAAAAAGTGATCCTGCATATATATATTTTTTAAAAGTTTAGATAGGATGCTGGTGGACTCATATCATGTGTCTGTTATTTAGGTGGGTGGGGGCGCGAACGTGGTGACTTGGCGGAAGCGCATAGATATGTTTTTCCGTGCGATCTTCCATCCATATCTACGGGCATTATCTTGCTTTTGACTCGGAAAAACTGATAAAAGCTTTTGACAGAATAAGCTACCATGCATCACCATGTGAGCATTTACTGGTCAGAATGGTGCGTGTGTGGAAAGCAGCGCGCGTTTCTTCAGAGACGAGGACACATCAGCAGGACACATGCATTCTGAATGTGCGGAGCGGGGCGGTTTGACTACGTTGCTGGTGGTAAAGCCGCTGAGTGTGTGTTTTAGGTGTTGCAGAAAAGCTTTGTCGGAAACCTGGATGACCTGGCAGCGCTTATATATAGGTTATAAAGTGTGCTGTCCTTTTGGCCGTTCGATCGATCTTTCCATGAGACCCTGAGAAAAGGAAAAGGGTGGTGCGTGTGGTGTGCGCGATCCTTAAATGCATAACTTGGTATTGCTTTGACTATAAATTATATTATGCCCATACTGGTAATGGTAGGGTTTGTAGGATCTGATGACTAATAATACACTAATGTATGAGCCCACACCCACGGATTAGTGGTGAACGCCGAAAGCAAATGAAAATGTGCTGTCTCGTACCCAGCAGCATCCTGTATCAAACATAAGGTGGGCTATATATATAGGTACGTGGTGGCAAAAGCTGCAAAAAAAAAAAAAAAAAAAAAAAAAAGGTAATGTACTTGTAGAGGCCCATTTCTGTGTCTACCGCTACTACCTCTTCTACCACACTTTCGGCCCACCTCTTCACAAACAGAGAAGTTTACTCCTCTGGTTTATTCATGGCATAAATTGACAGCATATTTCACCATGGTAAAATTCTATTGAACTTTCTCTATCTCTCTTGGTAACCAATATGCCAACTCATCAAATCTGCTGATGTTTCATAATACCAATTCAAATAAAACTAAATCTCTTCAAATGAGTCGGATCGTTTGCCAATGGGAATTCTCATCATGAGTCGTGACTAGACTTTGCCAATGGCTAGAATTGTGAGCGCGCGTTGTCCGTTATGCCGTAGATTTTCTTTCTATCTTGGAGTTTCTAACAAGGCTGTTTCAACGATTGTTCATTAAACTAAGATCTCTTCGTTATGTTCCTACATCAACCGTGTCCAATCTGGTATTGATAAAGGCTAGTGAGAGTATGTTGAGCCAGATTTTTGTTAGTTTTTCTTATCTGTTTCCAAGAGACTCTTTGGAAGCAAACGTGGCCCGACTCGTCACTGCGCGATGACAAAACCAGCGGCATCGGGGGGTGGGGTGGGGGTTGTAGTTTTATTGTATGGTGAAAGATTGCAAACTTGTGTTTTTTGAACGGTTTTACACGTCGTGCCTTGGGTACTAGGCTGTGTTTATCTGGCAATAATCCCGCCCATCTGATCGATGCAGCAGGCAATTAAGCGTCCGTTTTCCGAGTACCGTCGAGAGTGTGAAACAGAGCGCTGAGACAGCGCCGGCCGGTACGTGGCGCGGCCGTCGACGTGGCAGTTGTGTTGTGTACCGCTCCACCAGGACCGGGCCAATCTGGAGTCTGGACCCGCGTGAGCCTCACGTGGACGCGCATGCATATGCATGCACGCACGCACGTAGACGCATATGCAGATGCAGCGCGCGGCTGGCGGTCGTGCTCAGTACTGCAACAAGCAGCTAGCTAAAGGTGATCGCGACGACGACGTGTCGGACGGCCGGCCGGCGGACTGGACTAGCTAGCTAGCTAGCTCGTTCGTAGCACGCAGAGCGCACAGGCGCAGGCATCATGCAGCTAGCTCCCTCTGCTAGCTAGGCCTTGCACTACAGAAAATCGATTAGTTCTGGAGTGTTTTTCCAAAATCGAATTTTGTGTGCGTTTATCTAAAAACACTCAGAAAAATTGCGTGTTTTAGAAAAACGCCTAAAAAAAGTTAAACACGCTCACAAGTCAATTTTCCACTAGTGTTGTTTTAGATGGTGAACTGTATCATTTTTTTGTTTGTATTTTGATAATTAGTGTCCAATCATGGACTAACTAGGCTTTTAAAAATTCGTTTCATCATTTATAACTAAACTATGCAATCAATTATTTTTTTTTATCTCTATTTAACGCTTCATGCATACGTGTGAAGATTGGATGTGATGGAGAGAGTGAAAAAAGCTCAGCTTTTTGGGTATAATAACTGATCAAGGCCATAGTAAGCATTCCAGTGGGGACGATGGATCGACGTGTAGATCCGATCCCTGACACGGATCGTCGTACGTGTTGCATGACACACCGTGCTGGCCGTGACGACGCTGCATGCATATGCATATGCTGCCAGTGGCCGGCCAGTGCAGTGCACCAGCAGCGCAACGAGGCAGTAGAACGGCACGTCGACACCTGAGCACGGCCGTTTGCCCCGTGCACGTGGGGCTTGGTGTTGCCGAGCCACAGAGACCAGCCCGACAGTCTCGATCTCTAGCTAGCAGCAAAGGCCATGTTGCAGCTACTATATAGGTAGAGCTGCCAGCGCGACTGTACTCTGGCGCGTGGATCCGAGTCATCGATCAACGACACCAGCGTCAAGCCGTGTACTATGTAGCTAGCGTGCGTGCATCGTCACGATGCATAGCTAGCTAGTACAGTCAGTACGCTGTATCTTGGTGAATGAGACCGCGCGCGCCCAACGACGACACGTCTGTACTTCCACCTCCATTGCCCATGCGCATGCATGCATGGCTATCGTACGTATCGTTGTTGAGAAGCTCGATCTGAACTCAACGGGTAATGGTTCAAGAACCACACCAGATCTACACCAATCTATTTACACTATACTACATTTAAAAAAAACAAATCAATTCGAACCATTAAATCATTCGTCCAAAACCAATCCCAAACCATTTTAGTTGTTTTTTTTAGCTAAATGGTTTAGCTTTGATTCTGCAGGTGGTTACAGACATCGCTTTAGCTAGCATTTTACTTTATTGTTGTTAAACCGTTCTCATCCATTAAAACTATTAAACCAAACTAAACCAAACCATTATAGATGTCAAACCATTATGAACCAAACCAAATTGAAACACATGCAAAACTAAACCAGAAAACCGGTTCAAACCAAACCATTATCCGGTTGAATGTGAACGAACAAGTCCTGTGTACTGAGCAGCGGCCGGCAGGTAACTTCGCCTGGTGCACACACGCCTTTGATCATCGAGGCCTACTTTGACTCATCTGCTTCTCGTAGGTAGCAAGAGCGCCACGCCAACAGGTCTGGTCTGGAGCGACGGGCCAAGGCATTTGCCGAGCGGTGGCCAGCATCCAGGTGTCAGCGGGCCTCATCTAGGAGATCCAGGAGCCGCACCCAAGCCCACACACCCCACTGCTAGTGCTAGAGCAAGGACCAGGAGTGTGTGTGCGTGTCAATGGCCCGAGTGGGCATGTACGTGTAAGCCCACACCCCACACCTCTTTTGTCCTTCTAAGGTGCTATTTGGTTGCTAAGGACTAAACTTTTGTTAGTCCTAGGGACTAATAAAAAAAGTCCCTCCAAAAGAGTCTTTTAGAGACTAATAAAGAAAAAGTCTTAAAAAAAGTAAATCTGTTTGCTTTGGTAGTGACTAAAAGGGACCTTTTTTTAGTCCCAAGGACTAAAATGTTCCTAAACCAAACAACCCCTAACTATGTTCCTCTCCTTGATCCCTGCTGAGGGATCTCAAGTTTTTATGATATTATAATATATTTATTACAAGTTCCCTAAACACCGGATGCCGAAAACAGTTCAAAGGGCGGCTCCTTCACCTTCCTATCTCTCGCGAGTTGCGACACAAACAATTCCCCATGTTGCGAAGCGAGCGGACACTCCCTCCGTCATGTTGAAACAATCACGGCTTAGGTTAGGGTTCACTCTCGCTGTTGACACCTGTTATAGCATAATATTACTAGTCAACTAAACATGAATAAGGCCTTAAATTGAATATCAACATAAGTCTAGGGGGCTTTACTAACATAATTCCACGAGCTTTGGTGATTTATATTCAGGGATTAAACTGATAAAAAGCGTATAAGAACGGTGAGAATCGGAAGAGTTTACATCCCATATGATGACAAGACTTAACCGTAAAGTAACTTCGACCCAAAATATGGACTAAAACACTCCGTAAGACACCAGAAGGAAGGTGACACAATTGGGCCCACGAGGGGGCTGGCGGCTACCGCCTAAACACGCCACGGGCGGTTTGTAACCCGACTTTGAGGTTGTATCTATACCGTTATTGAAGGTCGATTTGATCCAATGATCATCGTTCATCGCCAAGGCCTATATAAGAAGACCCCCGACCTTAGGGTTAAACTCTAACTCATTCTACTCATTATCTTTTTGACCGGTGGGGAGGTGTCCCAATATGAGGACAAACTCTTCTCTCTAGTTCCAATCTATATTAGAAGATCATGTAGAAGTATTAGAGTGAGTTGAAGAGCGAAAGCATATCTAGTTGATAGATTAGATCCATAGTACTCCATGAGAGTTACTAGATCTAGTCTTGAGAGCTAAAGAGTGGGTGGAGGAGAAGGGGAAGCACCGGACCTGTCGGTGACTCCTCTACGCTTGTACCTCCAGGATCAAAGGCCTCATGGCATTTGATCCTGAGACTTCTATGGTGGATTAACTTCTTGTTTGAGTAAGTAATCGTGTTAGTATTGTTCTTACTGTTCATAACTCTTTGAGTACTTTAATCTATGAGAATCTATAGATTAGAGGAGTGGCTTAGCTTTAAGCGTGGTGCTTAGACTGTGAGTACTTATGAATGCACCCTACCTTCCGGAGCGTGGTAGTTCGTGGTAGTGACAGTATCATTGATTTCCTTTGGATTCCACATCCCGTTGGATAGGACAAGTAGGACCATGTTGCTGGAGGAATGGCATGTTTCGACCTTGCTTTCCTTTGAGTACGTCCCCCTAAGACAATATCAACATAACTTATAAGGAGAAGAATTAGACAACCATAGGAATCTTCTTATCTCTTTATCCTCTCCAGTTCCTTGATTGCTGCTCAGGGATTAGTTATATTCCTCAGTTATCCTCACACCATCCTCCCTGTGGATTCGATATTAAAACCCTCTCCCGGGTGAAATGCTCACTAGTATCCGTTCGTTTGCGGATTATTATAAATATTTCTGTAGGCTTATCAAATACCAACACTCGCGAAAAAAAGAAAGGGCGGGCGACACCGCCGCTGCCGCCGGGTACGACCCCCGCTCCCTCGCCTCCGTCCTCGCTGCCAGTGGTGACGAGGAGCAGGGTTCGTCTTTTCAACAACCTGTCTTCGTAGGGTCCTGGTCGAGTCCTAGGTCTAGGGTTTGCTCGCCGTTGATGTTCGGCGGTAGAGTTAGGTTTTGCCGGAGGAGCGTGGCTCCTCTGCGGTTTGCTTTTCTAGATGACGTCAGTGATGCAGCGGAATAAATTCTCCCAGCTTCTTCTGTTCTCCGATGGCGATCTTCTCGACGTCAATGGAGATTTTGGGGAGACGTATCCAGGAGTCGAGGGCCGGGCGCGGCGTCGTCTTCTTCAATTGATGATGTTGTTGACCCCCTGTTAATCTCAAGGAAGATGTTCTTTGGTGAACATTGAGCTTTGCTCGGGTTGCCGGGCGGGTGGAATCGAAGGATGCGTCGTGGGTACGGGAGTTGGCCGACGCGCTGGGAGGCCGGCGTACTTTACCGGTCGGCTAGAAGTAAGCCTTCCTCTGCGGGCTCCACCTTGTGGGTTTGGCTCGGTGCCCGGCGACAATGGGAAAGCGGCCCGGCGGGCCCGGTGGCGAGCCGCGGATCTCACGAAGGTCGCGAGGAAGATGAGCGGGAGTTTTGTACTTCTCTGTAACTTGTGGATCCCTGTTTGTAAAAGGGCGGTGTAATATGTTAAGATCAATACATTTTCCTAAAAAAAAAAGACGCTCCCTCCGTCGCTTGAACAAAATTGAAATCATAGGCGACTATAATATCTCTAATATTTATGATACAAACTAAATTTAATTTTCCTTAATACGTGCAAAGTGCATGTTTTTGAAAAATAAAATACAAACTAAATATTATTAGATTCTTTATTAATTACTCCCTCGGCCGGTTTTGTTAGGCGATCAGCAAAATCTCAGATACCAAGGAGAGTAGTAACCCGCATGCCAACTCTTGGCTCAATACATGTAAGATGAGAAAAACGTATGGTCCTTAGATGCATGCAGTTTTGTGGTCATGCAGCCGGAGTACCTAAATCGATACGTCTTCTGGCACATATTGTCCCCTCGCATGCAAAATGATTCGAATTCTCACCCAACACCATGCAAGTCCATTTAAACATTTGACCTCGTAATTGTTGCCACGCCTAATATAGTTGCCAAACTCTAAAATGTGAGAACGCCTAACAAAACCTAATCCGAGGGAGTATATATTTTCATACTAAACCTATTTGATGTTAAAAATATTTGTAGTTTTTCGATAATTTTAGTCAAACTCAGATGCTCTAACCACGTAAAATTATTGGAATGACTTATAATTTGAGAATGCGACGAGTAATTAACGATTTGATCGGCGGACAACGCACGTTGTGTTTCCATCACTATGTAGCCCTTTCCCAAAACGTTTTGGTGCTATATAGGATGTGTGAACGTCGTTGTGGGGGCGAATCCGACCTGCACACGTACCTCCGCCATTTCTGGCATGTCCCAACAAGGCAAAGCATATATTGTAATCAACCCGTTCTAAAATAAGTGCATTTCTAAGACTTTTAGTGAAAAGATCAATACGAGTAAGAAATAAGTTCCGTTTCACTAGCTTTTTATTTTGCTTCAATTATATTCCACGAACAGCTAAATCGTAAAACGGTTTCAAACAGCACGCAAAACTGTTGGGACAGCTTGACTTGCACGTACAGGACCTAAACGGCGCAACGACAAATGGCCAAAACGAGGATTCACGCGGCACTGCTCGCCACGCGTACTTACGTACATATACGAACAACTTCGACGGTTGCTTACACAAGCCACTAGCCATGTCACGACGATCGTCGGACGAGCAAGACACGCACGTCGTTGTAGCTGTACAGTCATAGCAACAACGTAACGTGCCAAAGCACGAGAACGAGTGGTTGTCGTCTTGTTCACAGAAAACAAGCCTGCATGTTTTTTTAACCTAAAAAAACAGCTACATTTGCTATTAATGTAGACGAGGAGTCCCATAGTATATATAGCACATATTTTTGCTTGTCCTCTAGGAAATTTCCTATTAAATATATGGGGATATCTCTACATTTTGAACATTTGAAGAGGGAAGACCTCCATCCTCTAGTACATAAATTGATGAAAAGAATTGCTGGATGGAGAGGTAATCTCCTTTCACATACTGGAAAAGTAGTTTTGATAAGGACATGTCTTTCTAGTATACCTGTTCACTTATTGTCTTTTATCAAATTCCCTAAATAGGTCATTAGGATCATTACTACACATCTAGCAAATTGTCTGTGGAATGATAAAGATGGTAATCAAAAGATACACTTAGCTAATTGGGAAAGTATAGCTATGTTAAAAAGAGTATGGAGGACTAGGTATAACAAACCTTAGGGATTTGAATGTCTATCTTTTAGCCTCCTAGATTAAGAGGTATAACCTAGATAAAGATAAGTTATGGAGACAGTTAATAGAGCATAAGTATAAGACAAACAATCCAAATATTTTCTGCACCTCTACGGTAGGAGCCTCATAGTTTATGAAAGGGATATTGTGGGTTGCCAAAGCTGCCCAACTAGGATATAGATGGCAAGTTGGGAATGGAAAGAGTATAAAGTTTTGAGAGGATAATTGGTTAGGTCAATCTAGCCTAGACATTCAATTTTGGGAGTTATATGTTCTAATAAATGGAAAAACTGGAACTATAGCAAAATTGTTGGATGGTGAGAACTTGAAATGCACTTTTAGGAGGTGTGTGTGGATCAGAGACTTTTGAACATGTGGGATGAGATAGTTCAATTAGCCACAACTTTAGTTTTAACCCGATGAGGAGGACAATTTAATTTGGCAGTTCAACTCAAGTAGGAAATATTACTCCCCAGTCTCTCTATAAAATTGTGAACTTCAGAGGAATTATTCCTGTGCATGTACCGCTGTTTGGCAGTTGAAAGTTCCCCTAGATTGCATTTATTTTTGTGGTTACTTACTAAGAATAAGGTCCTGACCAGGAACAACTTGAGCATTAGAGTTAAATTAGATGACAATTCTTGCCTTTTTTTGCTCTGAGATGGAATATGTGCAACATCTGTTTTTTGAGTGTGTAGTTGCCAAACAAATATGGGTGTGTTTGTCTGAAGCTTGTGGGAGAGAAATAGGTTCTAGATTTTGTTTCAATACGTCAAATGTGGCTTAGTAACAAGAAATTTCTAGTAGATAACTGTCTGCGTGCTGCAGCTCTGTTGGGGCTATGGAAATCAAGATGTTCAATTTGTATGCAGGGAGTACCTTGGCTAGGTGCGAAAAATTTTCTCATGGGGATCACTGTCATGGCTCAAGCGTGGGAGATTCTGTGCCCACGGGATAGGAGGGCAGAGTTTACTCTCAAATTGAACAAGTTGAAGAGCGTAGCTACAAGACCAACAAGGATCTTTGGTTAAGGCAAGTTGAAAACAAGTGGGATGTGCTTATGTTCCAAAACCGTGATTGATGGGAAGGATTACGCAATGCAAAAAAGAAGTGAAGATGAATTTAACTGAAAGAAGCCGTGTTGATTTCGAGATGTTGGGAAGGACCGGGTGAAGCTGGAGAACGTGGATATAATGTGATGATGTTAACTAGCTTTCGTGATAGCCTTGATACTTGAGTTTAATGCTTTGCTCCTGACCTGCGTGTCACCCGGTCCACGCGCGCTTTCTCGCAGCTAGCTAGAGTGCCATCGGAATTTGCCTCAAAAAAAAAAAAAAAAAAAAAGCTAGAGTGCCATTGAATTTGCCGCTAGCAGAGGCTGGCATCCAGGTGTCAGCGGTTTTATGGAAAACCGTCTAGAATTTCTATACCGGACAGGGATTTTCGTTCTTGTCTTATAGTGAAGTGCCCGAGTCTCTATCTTAAACGTGGTCTCGCTTGTGTTGCCTCTTGTGTTTGTGGCTTCACATTGCAGATGACTGCGTTTGTCAAAAAAAAAAAAAAAAACATTGCAGATGACTGCTACGTTTCACTTATGCATGCCTGTGTCGGAATCAATTTGTGCTTGTCCTCTACCACCATGGTCGACAATGACTTCAGCACCCGGTTTGGGGAAGTTTGTTGGTGTCATCATATTGCTACGTTGTGCTGTGGAAGGAATATAGTTGGTTAGAAGATGTTTGTCCTTTGATGCTTACTTATTATTATTATTCTATATTTCCTTTTTTCTTTTCTTTCTTTTTGGGAAGGTCCTAAATTCTTTTTTTTTTTTGCGAAGATCCAAACTTATACCCTCAATTCCCTTTTCACGGTTGACCGCGAGTTAGCTAACTCGCGTTCGATCCGACCAAGCGTTGCCAGCTTTCTTTTTCGTCTCTTTTTTGCATGTGTTGATGCCAGCGTTGATGATGTAAGCGTAAAAAGCAAAACATTTTTTAAAATTGCTATAATTTCTAAATGGTGTATCCATTTTTTAATTCCGTCTGCACCGGTGTGTGTTCTACGCGACGAAACAAACAAAAACTCGATCCCACTCGAATATGTTTTGAAGATTTATTTTTGTTGATTTTTTTCTAATATAAATTTATGTTTATTAACTTATATAACCTAAGTTACACATAAAAAAGTTATATGTATAAGTTATATGTAATTTTATACATATAAGTTATATGTATAAGTTAGATATAACTTTTGTTTAATATAATAAGTTAAATATATATAAGTTATATGTAACTTTTATAACATGTATAAGTTATGTATAATAAGTTAGACATAACTTTATAGTGTGTGTAAGTGATGTGTTTTATGTAATAAGTTATATATAATAAGTTAGACGTAATTTATATATAATAAGTTATATATAATAAGTTTTGTGTTTTATGTACAACTTTATAACTTATTTTTTGCTAAAAATAAAAAACTTTCCAAAAAACAAAAATTGAGGAAATAAATTCTTTCCTATCTAGGAAACTTTTATTTTGGTGGGGATCGACCATGAAGTTAACTTAGGGCACTCACAATGCAGACTCTATCGTAGAGTTTAAGACCATTTAATACCCTGGGTATTGTGGACTTGAGTCTAAATAAGACTTGGAGTCTTGATTTTTTTTCCCATAAATACTTTGCCACATCAGCGCCACATCATCAAAATACAATAAATACGAAGGTAATAAATACGCTTTTAGACTCTATGATACCTGCATTGTGAGTGCCCTTAACTCACGGTCATCTCATGATTTAGTCCAAAGCCGACTTATACCCGGCGTTAATTATTAGTCTGTCACCATGGACATGAAGTTTACTTTTTGGTGTACTAAAAAAATTTACTTTTCGGTCACCATCCTACTAGGCACTTGGATGAAAGCGCGGTTCCAATTTGGTATGATCCAAAGGTGTAGGATGATTTCAAGTCATTTTGAGTGCTTAGAAGGATTTTGATAAACTTATACACTAAAAAGGATTTTCTTACCTTTTAGAAGGATTGTTAAACCAGCTGACACAAAGATTCGTGTGCTCACGGCATCCTCTACAAAATCAAAAGTCTTCTAAAAATGGGAGTAAATCTAGGTATGGGTAATATTATAAATCTAAAGAGTTTCACAATGAAGGGCCCCACCTCACATGGATTGCAAGATCATTTGCATTTTATTTTGGACCCTATCCGATTTGCAAGAAGACCAGTTTCTTCCATCTGGTAGACCATATGCTTAGAGTTGTGAAGCAAAAATACAGTGCACTAATTTAATTGTGTGCTCGGTTACACCCAACCGGAGATGTTCACTACACAAACAATGCCATGGAACCTAATAATCAGTAGTAGTGGCTGTGGTCCACTTGTTTTGTAGCAATGAGGCCCATCATTTGTAAATGTAACTCTTGTGGACTTTTGCTTTTGTAATGACTATCTACCTATGATGTATCCATTATCCACTTGTTTGGATTCCAATCATCAGTAGTAAAAGTATATGTTTGTGTTCGCTGTATTATTGCTGAGTAGTACTTAGGCCATGGGTTTGAGGTATATTTTTTTTTTTTCGAACCTAGGCACTTGGCCGCTCAAAGATTAAGAGAACCGAGAATGTTTTTTTACATCCTAACATACTCCCATAATGAGTTGTCGTGGTGCCCACTAGATGAAACACACCAACAGAAAGCACCGGGCTTTAATGGTGGCCTTTAAAGTGGTGCGCTAAATTAGAAACAAATGAGAAACTAGTGACTAAAGCGATCACGCCTCCCCCGAGGGGCGGCCAAGGCGAGGGACGGCGCGATGGGAAACAGGACCTCGCACCGCCGGTGCTTGTGACGCTGAACGTAACCACGGGTGGTCGAGGAGCCCTCGCTCGGGCGCATCGCCGTGTCCAGTGGTTCCCGAGGTCGCGCACCATCCGGCCGTCCCTCCCACTTGTTGACCAGACTCGACGCAGCCCCTCCCTCATGTGGATCCGTGAAGGCGGCTCTTCGCGTTAGGTTAGGGCGCACACTACCGCGCCTTGGGATCAATCCTATAGAACGCATTGGCACGGAGGTGAGGTGGTGGGTGAGGTTGGTGACGCAGAAAATCGACAAAGTTGGTGATGGCGGCCCAGGTGCATGGTGCGGTGGTGGGTGAGACGGGTCGGCGCAGGTCGCCGGGGGACGGGGAGGCCAGGGGAGGGTGCCGTGACTCCTATGGGGACGATAGGGGCATATCGCCTCCCCCGCCGCGCCTTGCGCGCGCTCCTCCATGGCCAATTAAACTCCACTAGTCCATCTCGGCCGCTCTTTTGCGGAGCCCTAGGCAGCGGAGAAATGACCTCCGCCAGGTCTACGCGGGCTAACTTCGCCGCCGAGTGGGTGAACGCGATCTACAAACACCTCCCGCGGCGACCGTGGACCAATCACGCACGGAGGGTTGTAGGGGTAGACTATGGCGGCGTGGACGCCCCCATGGCAAACTCGGGTGAGCACCGCCCGCCTCACTAACCCACGCACCGCCTCGCCCGCATGCCTCGCAATAATGCCCGATTGTGTATGTTTCGGCTATGCACCATCTACAACGATGGGTAACTTCGAAGATGCATAACAGGGATCACGGCCCCAACCCTCCGGCAACAACGGGGCGCCAGCTTCGCAGGTGGGAGGCCAAATAAAAACCAATTGCCGGGCCCCACCCCAAAGACAGCAATAGAAGAAGGTGACGATGTCGTCGATTGCCCCAAAGTCTGTAAGCAAGGGGATGCCCACCCATGGCGAGGGGCGGGAGGGGTCTTAACATCTTGAGGCCGCCGCCTGGTTCGCGGGAGGGCCAGGAGGCAAAATCTGGTGGATGTGCACACCCCAGCGGCCCGCAAGGGGTGAGATCTAGAGGAGGGAGTTGGTCGACGGGCCTGACCAGGCTCCGGGAATGTGGGTGTAATTACTGGGCCGCGGCCGCTCATCGATGCTCCCGATGATGGCTGTATCCTGAGCTTTATCGATGGATGTCGCCCCCCGCCAGCCTAAGGCTTTTGAGCGCCACGACGCGTGGATGGTGGTGCCGCACCTCCCCAAGAGCTTCATTGATTCTGGTTTGTGGCCACCGGCGTAATGGCATGGATCGTGTTAGGGGCAGCGCTGCGTTTAGATGGCGCCGACACCCGTGGGTGCCACTTCCTTTTGCCGGGAGGCATCGTCACTCTCTCCCAAGACGCCCGAGATCTTTCGGGATGAAAATTCAGCACTGGCCTTCCGGTCGATGCGGCGATGGCACCTTCGTATGTCATGTTCTTGTTGGAGGTGTCGCTTTTGGAAGTTTTCTCCTTGGTTTGTTAGTGTTGGAGCCGGCCTAGTTACTTCCCTAGATTCTATTGTTGTAATTTATTTTGTATTCTCGCCTTATAGCAAGCTAGAATGTCGGGATGATTTCGAGCTCCGCAGCTTTTTTTGTTTTTTTCGCCTACGGCCCTATCTTTTAATAATTTGTCCTGGATTCTTCTTCCTATTTGTAAATGAAGCCGCCGGGTATGAAATACTATTCCATTTAAATGCGCTTATAGCGCGCTTATAGCGCGCTTATATAGCCGCCATTTGAAACACCGCGACGCTTATTGTCAATTTCACGCCATTTGGGCTGGCTTATTTATAGCACGATATTGCGCTAAAGCCCGCTTATTTCCACGCTTATTGGCGCTTTGTTATCGCGCTTATTTTCACGCTTATTGGCTATAGTGGCAGAAGAAGCCGGGTGCTATTTCAAGATAGTTAGCCGCTTATCATACGCTATCGCTTATAGCGACGTAAGTAGCGCAAAATAGCCCGAAAGTCCGACGCTTATTTTCCATAGCCATCAAAAAAAACATGGAATACTATCCATGATCTAAAAAACAAGAAATGCTACAACAATAATCTCGAACCTTATAGCTTAATGTCTTGTTTTGTAATAAGTCAATAACTAGCAAAGCAAAAACATATGTAGCTTATAAATTGCCGATGATATAGCGACAACATCGTTGAGGAAGCCATTATTTCTACTGACTTTTTTTAAAGTATTTTTTAACATGCTTAGCACATGTTTTATTGAGGACTTTTCTACATAGTCTTTACTGTATATCTAAGTATGTATAAGCAAAAAGTAAATGTCTAGAAAAGACAAAACAAATTATAACTCTGAACGTAATGGAGTATTATAAGGAAACATGCGTGAGGAGGGTATACATACACATGTTAGGTTATACTAGGGTTGTGTTTAGTTCACTCAACTTCCCATCACATCGCTTTGAATTTTTTTTTCATCACATCAAACTTTGGACACATGTATGGAATATGAAATGTGATGTAAACAAAATATTTAATTGGACAGTTTGGATGTATTTTTACGAGGCTAAAAGTGCTACAGTGATACAGTGCCAAATTGAGTACTACAGTGATAATATTTACCATGGTATTGGTATGATAATATCTAATTAGGCGTATGGTATGATAATTAGCCATGGTAAAAAAATAATATCTAATCTTTTAAGCCTAATTAGGTCATGTTTACTATAAACAAAACAAAAAGTGCTACAATATCAAATTTAGTACTACGGTGAAATTTTTAGGGTACTAAAGCCTATACTACAACTCACGCGCAGCCATATGCATGCACGCCTGCACGGTTTAGTTGTTTTACATCGATACAAAACAAGAGCTTCGCAGTCACAGTCACTTTTTTTTTGATCGATATTCTTGTTTTACGTACTACTGTACCTAGCAATAATTGTCGGGAATACAGAGACATCATGTACACTGGAACGAAATGATCATGCACGTTGTCAGATCAACTTCATCGATCATCACCATCGGTGGTTGGAGATGATCGCCCGGCAAGACCAAGGACACCGATAACGCAAGGTTGGATTTGAACGATATATCGTCATTAGACAGGAATTCCACTTACGACAGGATGGTGACTCAGTTCGTATGACAGATGCTTTCTCTGTATTACTGTGCTCGGATGTCGGACGCTTAGCACTACCCCGTACCATTTGTTTATAGAGGGGTGCTTGACTTCCTCAGGGGTCTAAACCCCATCCGAATGCAAATATCAAAATTCTGAAGGTTCACGAAGCAAAAAGGCGACGACCATGTGGCACAGTGGTGGGCCGGGCGGCCCAATAAGAAGGCCGGGCGGCCTGCCCTGGCGGCCTTTCTCGCGTGGTCTGCCACCGTGTCTTGTTTGTTTGATGCGCTGCGCTGCAAATTTTTGTCAGTACAGTTGATGATGCCCGCTAGCGCTGGCGCCTATATATTGGAGGCCCATCGCCCCACCAAAGGTCACCACAAAGGCTGTCGTGCAACGCCTTCCCCGCCCGTCCCTCTGGTGTCGACTAGCATCGCAAGCTGCACTGCTCTGCTCCCCTTGCTGCTCTGCTTCGCTTACAGCTGCAGCTGACGAGCCAAGCTGAGCTCAGCCTGCTCCCACGACGTAGGTACGCGCAAGGAGACGAGTAGCACCGAGTAGAGTCCATACGCTCGCTCACCACACCAACAGGCAGCAGCCATGGTGTCGATCACGGCGCCGAGCTCGATCGAGCAGATCCCGCTGATGCGGTGTCCTAGGGCCAATGCGGCCGCGGCCATCCCGTGCGTGGACCTGTCGGCGCCGGGCGCGGCCGCCGCGGTGGCCGACGCGTGCCGCAGCGTGGGCTTCTTCAGGGCGACCAACCACGGCGTGCCAGCTCGCGTGGCGGAGGCGCTGGAGGCCGCGCGATGGCGTTCTTCGCGCTGCCCACGCAGGAGAAGCAGCTTGGACATGTCTGGCGCCGCCCGTCCCATGGGGTACGGCAGCAAGCGCATCGGCTCCAACGGCGACGTCGGGTGGCTGGAGTACCTCCTCCCTCCGTCAACGCCAACACCGTCATGTCTCCTCCCTGCCGCCCCTGCCCGGTAAGCAAGCTTTTAGCTGTTGATCTTGTCTTCGCCGTGCACGCACGCACACGCACACGCACACGCACCTTGGTCGTCGACTCACTCGATCAGCGGACTGGCCGGATGCGTGCAGGGCGGCATTGGAGGAGTACACGGCGGCGGTGAGGGAGGTGTGCGGGCGGGTGCTGGAGCTCACAGCGGAAGGCCTGGGGTTGACCGGTCCCTGCTGCGCTCGATGGTGGTCGGGCGGAAGGACAGCGACGAGCTGGTGCGGGTGAACCACTACCCGCCGTGCCCGCTGGTGCCGCCGGTGGACTGCGGCATGACGGGGGTTCGGGGAGCACACGGACCCGCAGATCATCTCCGTGCTCAGGGTCTAACTGCACGGCGGGCCTGCAGATCAAGCTCCGCGACGGCAGGTGGGTCCCCGTGCCCCCCGCCCCGGAATCCTTCTTCGTCAACGTCGGAGACGCGCTGCAGGTACTCTACTATTTTGGCTGGTCACTTTTAAAATTTTTGCTGCTCTAGTGCTGTGCTGTGCATGCACAGACGTGTGGCTCTGTGCTGCTTGCGGCACCGGCGGCGCACTGTTCGGCTCGATCGATCGCTCATGGCCTTCGGCTTCCGGTTTCCGTCCGGCGATGCGTGCGCAGGTCCTGACGAACGGGCGGTTCAAGAGCGTGAAGCACCGGGTGGTGGCGCCGGAGGGGCGCAGTCACGGCTGTCGGTGATCTACTTCGGCGGGCCGGCGCCGTCGCAGCGGATCGCGCCGCTGCCGCAGGTGATGCGGGACGGGGAGCAGAGCCTGTACTGACTTCACGTGGGCCGAGTACAAGACCGCCGTACAAGACCCGCCTCGCCGACCACCGCCTCGGCCCATTCGAGCTGCCCGCCACGAACACCAACTGCCTGCCGCCGCCGCCGGCGCAGCCGCAGCCGCAGCAGCAGGTGGCAGAGGTGCACTAGTACACTAGTGGGACTCCTACTCCTACACTAGCGTACCGTGCCTACTGCCTAGTACTAATAGCTCAGGAGCTGTGCCAGGCTAGGCTAGCTGCTGCTTCTGCCCTGGTATCCATGGACCATGGAGGAGTCCAGAGTCCACCTCCTCCCTTTTTGTTTAATCCAGTATCGGGTAACTGAAATGTAACAGTAACCCGGGTGGCTTGGCCGCCGGCCCATGACTGGAGGAAGCCTGCGACCAGGAGGCTCTCCTCTCTGCGCCGCGTCTGAGCCTGACCGCTAGCTCTGCCTTGGTTGTACATGGCCGTCCTTGTATTAAACAGCAGGCGCCTACACAGTAGGAGTAACGATTACTGTTGCTGCTCGAGGCACCATACGGTGTCTGTACATGAGCAAGCAGGGTCGTGTGGATAATGTTGCTGCATCTGTGACGGCGACCGGAGCTGTATAGGAAGCTGCATCTGTGTTTTTCTCTAATAAATGTCTTTTTCATTTTTAAAAGTGATAGCACCTGATAAAATACCATGAGATAGAACATGTATGTGCATCCGTCTACGCACAGGCCCTAAATGTCTTTTCATTTTTGTTCTGATAAAATACCTCCATGAGATAGAACATGTATGTGCATCCGCTAGTTCACGTGCACATGCTGTCCTCACTAAGGACCTCCTGTGTTTTTTCAGGAGGAGGGACTTTTTTTTTTTTTCTCGAATCGAAAAATGTTTGCATATCTTTTTTATATTGATGGAGATTCAACTACGCACCGAATGATGCACTGGGGATGAACAAAGTTTAGAAGAAAACAAAGTTGTGCAGTCGGGTTCCACCCTCCCTAGCGGAAGGAGAGATCAATCGCTATTACTCGTTAATCACCGAACTACCTAGTCGATACCAACCATCAGCGAAGCCCGGGCGTTTAATGTGGCGCCGACCGCCTCGGCCTCTCCCGTGAAGAGTTGTCGACCGGGCGAGAGAGGTTAGGATCCTCGAGGTAATTGTTCAGCAGGCCTCTTTTTCCGCCATGGAGGCTCCATCCATCTATCGATGAACCTTATTCGGCCATCAACAATATCTCGGATCGGAAATGGTACCGAGCGGGCGCATCCTCTTGCTGCGGTGTGTGGCATCGTTGCCGACGGCGACCTGCCTTCTCGGACAGCGGCGGCAACGACGCATCGACGCTTAGCCTTTGAAGGGTAACTTTGTGTCCGGATCCGTCAGCCGCGCTGTGATGGAGTCGGCAGATCGAGGAGAGGCGACCACATCAACATCGCTGGGGTGGAACTCGCTGGTCGATCCTCGGGCATCCACTTTAAACGAGCATATACTCTTTTTTGTAGCATGTCCTTATACCCATCAGAGCGAGTTGCCTAGACCACACCACTAGTACAAGTTGTTGGATCTAATCTGGCCCTGGAAGCAGCACGACCCTATCACACTCAATAGCGTGACCTTCGGATAAGTCATTCCACTAGATATGGATTAGAAAGGGTGTATATATGAGGGACAATCCCCAATCGAGATGGAAAACGTGATGTATCAAATTTCAAATGACTCAAACCAACGGCTTAGGCAAAGGTTTTCTCATCATTCGGCGTCACGCCCAAGCCGGGTTTAGGGCTCTCGGTGGCGACTAGGCGTCAAACTGTTGATGCTAAGTGGCGCTGCGGACGGGCGGCAAGTATTGCCGAAAACCGAGACTTAGAAAGAGAGGGAGATAAGGGTTAAAACACTATTTGATTATTGTTTAATATAAATTTAGATGTGAGCAGGCTAGCAAAGAAATTTCTATTTTATTTCCTATCAAATATTTTATTTCTAAAAAATGTGACAACGATTGGCT
Organism: Hyparrhenia diplandra; assembly: GCA_015847255.1. Lineage (NCBI taxonomy): Eukaryota > Viridiplantae > Streptophyta > Magnoliopsida > Poales > Poaceae > Hyparrhenia > Hyparrhenia diplandra. The sequence continues at coordinate 219,136 of JADLZK010007894.1, forward strand.
GGCGATAACGGCGGCTAAGCCTTACCTTACGTCTAGGCCGTTGGGCCGACTTCCGTTCCGATCAGTTCCGCGTATCCCTAAGGCATGCCCAACGAGGATCATGAACGCTCCATTCTAACATACAACCATCCCGAATCCCAAATTCCCCATTCTTTCCTATCAGCAATCTACGCCACGATGAGTCTAGTCTTCCAAGACTTCCTCTAAGGGCGCTCAGAAATGGCCATTTATTTTGCTAACCGATATGGTATCAACATGAGTTTTCTATTATCACATGAGTTGGG